>VWZF01001193.1:0-26911 GCA_013396755.1 Sclerurus mexicanus
CAGTGCATAAACACCTGGGGAGAGAAAGATAGGATTAGCCACAACTAGTAAGACCTAGCATATGCAAATGTTCAGCAAGAGATTACATGTGCAGCAAAGTCTAAGAGGTTACCAATACTTGCCAGCAAGAAGGGCTCAAACAGATAGTATATATGGAAAAGGACATTAAAACAAAGGCTACTGTGCAAATTCTGTAGCAATCACTGAAATTCAGAGAATAACAAAACATCCTGCAAAATAAGTTTTCATCTCCTGGTGTGACAGCTGAGCTGTTTTGCTTGTTATCTAAGACAATTTGGATAAAACTTTCTAGCTTCTTTGGTCTCATGTCATTCAAAAGCAGCCCCCACACTGCACACAAGGGCAATTGCAACTTCTTTTCTCACTGTACATCTCAAGGCACAGCATGTCCACAAAAGAATATGAAAAGTATGCAGAATGGCCTTCTTAATAGAACACCACAGCATATCTTAGCAGAACTTAATAAACACACCTTAAATCAATCAAATTCATAAGCACTTGAACATCAAGATCCTTATTAGGGAAATACCCTGAGCAACATGAACTACTACTTCAGGATACTACCTGAAATTGGTGCTTTCCTTAGTATCATTCTACTTCCCAGCATGTGTGTGTTTGGCAGGAAGAGGAAATCATGACTGATGGGTTCCATGAATTGAACCTTACAACCAACTAGAATGCCTAATTATTGCTAGACATTATGGCTATTCTTTAGACACATCTTTGAGCCCACCTAAACCACATAGAGATCTTCATTTTCTCTCTAGGACTCTGGTGCTTTCCATGCACTCCACTCATCTGCAACAGTTCAGCGCAGCCAGAGAATATCAGATCTTCATTTAAACAGATTCTTAGCTTTACCAACTTGATTAAGCCTCAAGAGTACTTTGCATGATACTATAGGTTATTTATGGGACACTTCTATTAGAAAATTTATACTAATTTAAAGCAATATTAAACCCAGTATTTTATTTGCTGATATGCAACTGCACAAAATAATACTCAGACACTAATATCTGTAGGATAGCCTCAGCAAAAATCACCTTAGCAAAGATATAAAAGCAATAAAACAAGAGTGTTGAATGAAAATTTGCAGATGCAAAACACTTTCTGGCTAAGAGAATTACAAAGGCAAGCTCCCCATGCTACTGACAACAATAATTACTGACAACAATAATTTCACAGTTAAAGGATAAATTAACTCAGAGAAAAAGAAGCAGCAATCCTCTAACTTCTGAAACTCAAGAAGCATCTGTACAATACAATCCAACTCAGATATATGAAGAAGGAATAAATACAATAGAAAAGCATATTCTCCAGATTCCTTTACTGACAATTAAACTTGCTTCCTTATCCTAAGTACTTATATAGTTCTCATTACCACAGCTGCTGATTTTTGAATTTTTTTTAAACATCTACAGAGCTTTTAATGCACTCATCTCCATTTTCCAATTCTGCATCCTCTTCTTGCAGATGGTAAACCATAATACACAAGCTTAGGGATGCCTCATGAAGACACATGGGAAATCTATGGCAAAGCCCAGAAATCATCAGAACATGCTGTTGAGAACAGTGTTCTCCCACTGCTGTATTGGGTATTTTGAGCATTGAGTATTTGTACATGGTACTCCCCATAGATTATACACACCCCACCTTATGGGGGAAAGAAGTCACACTCAACTATTGTCTCATTTGCTCTGTGCCTAAAAACACCTACTAAACCTTGCCATAACATGTTCTCACCAATGGAGTTTCAGATGAGCAGAAAGTGAGAGGCATTTGCAGAACCTGGGTGTTGACATGAAAGAACAAGCCCTCTAAAAGTAGCTGACAAGAGAAACATTTCAGAACATACCTACTTCAGTTGCACATGTTACCAACCACCTCACCATTTCCCGCCGTCGCCAATTCAGCGTTGACAGCGTCATCCGCATCACCTGTCAAAACAACACAAATAAAACACAAATTAATCCCATTGTAAACCAAGGCCATAGAAAAACAATTAGGGATTTTAAATTACTCAAATGCACTGGAGTTCAAAATTGCAGCCTCTTGCCCACTTCTCTTTTTCAGCTGATATATCAAACAATTTGAAAAACATCATTCAGGTATTTTAGAATAACATGCAGAGAGTAATTCCAACTGCAGATCCTTCAAGAAGAGAGGAGAGCACTGTTTTATTTGTAGGGAAGAAAAAAAAACACACCTCACAAAAAAGCCTTCTTCCCAAATAACAAAAAATCACCAATTACCAATTACTCAAATTAAGTCTCCTCCTCTGTGCACAGTATATCAGTAGTCATACTGTGATACTACTGTTTGTAGCAACTAAATAAAGCACATAAGTCAATCATAGAGCTCTCAGTGACGATCTTTACATATTAAAGTCAACAAATGCACTAACAAAATAGCTTGGAGTCAGCAGCATTTTTAAGAAGGTTCTCAACCCACATTACCTCCCAATCCTACAGGTACTTCAAAGTGGCATATAGCCCTCTCTCATATTTCTTACTCTTGCCACCTCTTTCAGTCTTATGCTGTAGATTGGATAATTATGAAGATGGAAACATTGATGAGGAGCACAAACCACAGGTGATCTTTAAGAAATCTGGTTATAAGTAACCATGTGTGGTTCCAAGCAGGCCTCCAAAAATTCCCACCATGAGATCCTGGTGACTGGTGGTACACTATCCAAAGTTACATGATAAGGCCAGCTTTGTTGATCTCAGACAGTGTGGTATCATTTTAATTGAACAGTAATCTCAGTGCTAGATTGGAAAATCGCATTTTGAAAGAAAGCAAACTGATCTGTAAGGAGCAACCAAACACATTTTAAAATATTATAATTCTAAGGTAAATCAATTAAGGCTAAGGTAAATCATGGAACCAGACTCTGCTTGAAGTCTTTCTGAAAGAGAAACAGGCAGCACCAGATCATAATACTTTGGAATGAAAGTATCTGTCCCATTGTCCATCAAAGGGAAGGCAACTAGATGACCACCTGCACTGATGAACACACAAATTGAAGGCTAACACTCTTTCAACAAACACGATGAATTTTCAGCTTTTCCCAAGCTAAATCCAAGAGAAATTGCAGAGTTATAGATTGAATTCTGCCACTGGTCAGAGAATGGAAGAAGGTAAAAAAACTAGTGTGAATGATGACTCCTTTGCAAGCCTTCTGTGATGACATCCCTCTCTGTAAAACTATCAGCAGTCACAAGAGTCTTCAGTACATGTAGGGGGCATAATAACAGTTCCAGTGTAGACAGTCATAACTCAAAACAGTACCATGTCTAGTTTTTTGACATAGAAAAGTCTCTTGATGAACTAGGCTGGAATTCGTTCCTTTTACCTGACTAAACTCACAAGTTGAGAGCAGCAAGAGATAGGCCCTTTACTGATAATAAAAACCCTATGTATCTCAAACTAAGCAAAGAGGAGATGAAGTCGATTTATACTGTAACACATGCAGCCCAAGAACTGCTTACTTCCTGAGCTACCTTTTCTTAAAAGAGAGTTCCACGTCTGTCCAAGATCTATGCTATCAATTAGGACAGCTTCTCAACAAGTCAAGAAGTCTAAAAATGATGAGAGGTCTTTAAAAATTACATTACCTTATCTGAAAACCAAGCTCTCTTTGGCACAGAATAACCTTGACTTTGTCTTGATGAACTTTTATATAAATTTCTTACAAAGGAACAGAAGATCTTACCATCCATAAGAGATGCAAGAAATGGTCAAGCAACCATTAACTCTCCCACCAATTCAAAACCTCTCCATCATGCACAGTGTAAGCAAGTTTATTATATTATTCATTCATTCATTCATTCATTCATTCATTCATTCATTCATTCATTCATTCATTCATTCACAGGCCTGGGGGGAAAGGACATAACTTCCCAAACAGACACTGGCAATAACCCACACTGACTTGACCAGTAGTTCTGCCAGCAGTACATGTTTGCATGTGTGCAGTGATACTTGCACTGATCTACATACAACAGGCAAACAGAGGAATAATAGCCCCTCCTATAACTGCAGATCTTGCAGGATCTATGTCAATAGAGTTCTGAAGGACAAAATACAGCCGGGATGCTCCATGTCCATTTGGCCATACTAATGAATTCTTTACACAGCCAGTTTAAAGGCCTTCCCTCTGCAGAGTCACATTATATATGCTGTCATTGGAAAGAGGATAAAGAATCGAGAAGTCTATTCACTACTCCCAAATCCTGAGCAATGTAAGATACTTTGCTCTCTCAGAGATCCCAGTGACCAGTGAAATTGCTGGTATCATCTTCCATCACTGTTGTAGATGAGGTAGAAGAGTATATTGGTGAGGGCACTGCTGTTTAAGTTTACCATGTAAGAGGAGAAGATTTTCTAGGGCATATAAATGTTGTACGTAGTCAGATACCAGATAGTGAATAAATACAATCTAATTACAAGTCAGCCAAGGGGAAGAGAAATCTGTAGACCACTAGAGACAGTGCTGACACTAAGTTTTTTGCAGGAAAAGCATTACTGTAGAAAACTACACAGTTGAGAATTACAACCAGAAAACTGTTACACATCTTCCTTCTGGAAAGCAAATCTTTAAGATTCTTAAAACACCTTTGGTAAGCTTGGGAGAGAGGGATGAACAAGTTCTACACCAGTCTGATTTAAACTCTGGGACTGAGGATAAATGATGGGTTTATGATATCACTTTCACTAGACCCCACCAAAGACAATCTGACGACATTGTCAACCATGAAAGTGTATGCATGAATAAAGTGATGCCCAAAGTGTGCTGTTTCCCCCGAATGACATGTGGTGAACACTTGAGGTGATGCACAGGGCAGCGGTAAGAATTTTTCTCTTTTTCACATAAACAGATATCAGGGCAGCAACATTCTAGGTCATGAAGAAACAAGTGAAGTTCCACAGTGACCTTGTAAATACGAAAGGCTAACAAAGCATACAGAATCTCAGCTTTTTGATGAAAGGGTTTGACTTCTAACAGCCTAGAACAGAAAAAGCACATACTTCTTCAGCATAAGAAGCAACATCCTTACCCCAGAACTCTTCAGAGCTTTATTTACTAGAAGCAAAGTAATAAATGTTTTTTTGATCTTTGCATGCTTGTTTTTAAAAGGGGATCTTAAAGAGGGATGAAGATATTTATTTTTGTTGAAATGAACCATGTAAATTCCAAGATTCAACAGCATCAGGAAACATTACTGCCTAGTTGCCTCCTTTTAACTTACAAAGTCTCTTCTAAGAGCCTGAAAACTGATCTGAGGTTCTTGTACACCTGGAGCTGAATCAGATGCATCTGACTACACCACAGCTTGTAGAGTATAGGATTTTGATGATGAAGTGAGAGGGCTGTTGTCAGCACAGTCTGCCATAGCAATCGGTTATTACGGTCGACCTTTGCTTTCAACAATCATGTAGCAACTCTCATTTAGGGGAAACGAAGAGAAGGAATAGTAAGACACCTCTGATGGCCAGGCAGAAAATACAGTGCATTTCAGACAAGTAGAATAATCTTGTTTTCTAGGCAGTCCTACATATAGACCAGAACCCATTTCACTGGTCCTCTCTCACCCCTGAATAGAAGAGTGCCTTGCAGAAGCGACTGCCAGCTCTCTCTTCTATCTGAATGGCACAAAGGGCTATACAGACCTCTGGTCTGTGTTTACCTGTATATTGAACTTCGTGTCAGAAAACAGAATTTAAAACCAATTCCAGACAAAGCCCAAAGGAGTATACCTTCCCTGTTGTCAAAAATCTATATCCACAAACACTGCACCAAATTGCTTTATTCTACTGTAATGCAACAATTATATTACACTACCAAAACAATAAACCAGGGAAATACCTGAAGGCCCAGCTCCAGAGAAACTTTCAGAAGAGTGATGTCTGGCAAGCTGTCCATGAGTGTTGCTATTTTAAATGCATCCTGGGCAAGTTTGAAGATGTGTGATGAGGAGTGGATGTTTTTCTGGATGGATTCTAACACTGTTTCCAGTCTCCGAACATCACCTGCAAGGTGTAAACAGAATCACCAAAATGGAACAAGCTCCCAAAACACCCAGAGATGCATTATAACTGAGCCTGCCATTGCTATGCAATAGTATGATGTTTCAGTAATACACACTTTGTTTTTAGAAACCTCCCATAATTAAATCACATAGGAATGAAAAGATACAAGACAGCATAATTTGTTGCACACAACTCCACTAGTGTCTGATGGTGTTAAGGTCAAAAGTCATTCTGATTTGTGAATTTTAGAAGTGATTTGTCCACTCCTGGGTCTCACAATCAACGCAGTGTGTGAGAAGAACAAAAACCTGTCTCATGAGCCTCAAACCAAGGTCATCTAGATACCACCTAGCTAACTTAACTACTTTGCTAGAAAATTATGTGACAAGTTTAAGCCAGTTCAGTTTGTTGTACCTATTTCAAGCTCATGTCAGACTGCAATTTGGATTCCTTTGCTTTATAATGCTTTATAATCTGTTTACTCCATGCAATATTAAAAGCATACATTTAGTTGAGTACATAACTGACAGCAATGTACCTTTGGCTGCTGTTAGCATGGTTGATGCCAGCTCACATTGCTGGGATTCAATATGACTTAGGGTGAACCAGCGGGGATACCGGTTTGGAACAACAGATGCAATGTGGTGAGGGCGAGACATATCTCCTGAAGGAGCTGTAGATTCCAGTACCAGCAACCTGAAATAAGAAAGAAATCCTCTTTCATTAAACAGCTATTACAATTGATTACTCATAAGCTAAACTAAAGCTGCAAGAACACTTGGCCTTGCCTATGAAATGTGTCTTTTCAGTCATAGCAAAAAAAAAAAGCTGGAAAATCACTTCTCATCTTAGGGAATCTAAAATGTCCATTTGCCAAACTTGCCTACATCAATGGGCATCAGCAGAAATTCACAGGACAATTAAGCCACCCATTAGCCAAGGCAGCAGAGCTTTTCTGCATCATGCATAGAAGTGAAGGTTTTCTTCCTGTCAGTGTTTCAGTCATTGAACCACAGCCCTCAGAAGGGAGAGTGGAGCATTTTTTCAGTTTAGAGAACATGTAAATATTTTTCAACATTTGGAACACATCTTCACTTACTAATGCTCAAAGTAATGGAGAAAGATATTTAATAAGTCATTTGGATTGTCACCTTGCAATAAATTCAGACATGAAATTATGTCCAAGGAAGGATATTCTCTTTTTCAACTATGATTGCTTTTTAAAGCCTTTAAACTTTAGTCTGCTAATTTTTTACAATGTACCATAATCAGATGTTAGGGTCACAAACAGCAGGGATAGAGGAAGGTCCCTTTAAAATTATTTTCAGACCCTGTTTTCTAATCCTGAAGCAAAAATGTCATTGAGTATGCATCACTCTACAACAGTCTTCTCCAACAAAGAGTATTCATACTTAGAAAATTCAAATTAATGTGCTTATTGTTGACTACTACAATCCAAATAACAACCCACAACAAAGACTGAACCGATGGCCCCTGCAGTACCCTGGACACACACAGTACACCAGACACTATAAATGCCAATGCAAAAAGTAGGAGTGAACAAAAACAGATTTATTTTTTTTTCAATACAATTAAGCATAGTTTCAGAAAGTGAATGATTAATGAGGTTATCAAATGAGAATAATAAAGCAATGTCCAGAAGAAAAGCCTTTCCAGTGCTTAGCTGCTTGATCACAGTTAATATCTGTGGTCTGTTTTTCTACCACCTTTCACATGTAAGTGATTTTCTAGCAGGAGTCATCTGGGAGGACAGAGGAAGCTGGATCTCTTTAGTCAACAAAATCGCAACAACCGAACATTGAAAATCCAATGCACTGTGTTTTAATGTGATAGAGTATTTCTTAGGGAATAAGCTGATCTAAACATATGTTACAATTTCTTGCCCTTAAAATAAATACCTAAGTTCTGTAAGCAACTGTGGTGCATGCTTTTTTTTTTTTTAGCAAAGATTTAAGTTTCCTCAGTTTTCTGTAGGTTCCTGAAGCATATCATAGCATATTTAAGAAAAGCACATCATAGTATATTTAAGAATTCACTGAGAAAGTTAATTTTGAATACATGGCAAGACACCTAGAAGGTAAATAAAAATACAACACATCACCTAAATAACTATCAGCAGGTTATATTAACAGTTTCAGACACATATATGTGCATTCTAATATGAAAAAACTCAAACCCTTCCCTTTTGAGTTGTATCAAGTCAAACCTATTCCCTAGTACCACTAAGACACCTCTTTATATACGTAAGAATAAAACACATATAAGCTCTTCAGCTGACTTTTTCCAAGCATAGAGTGATGTTGCAGGGAGAGATGCACTACAAGATCATTTCAATAAACAGTAAAAATCCCAACTACCTAATGAAAAAAGGGATTATTAGGTTATGAGTAACAGTAAATAGAAAAAGAACATGAAAGAAAGAGGCTGTTTTGGGGAAATCTTTTGTTACTTTGAATTTCACTGCCAGCTTTTGTGCTCTTTTGCTGTGAAAAGAAATGCTGCTGTGAATTGGTGGCTTTCATGCAATTTTGGCAAGATTAGGGAACATCAGAAAAGCACAAACAGATTTAGCATTCTTGACTTTTTTTTTTCCCTTTGGAACATCAATTATTTAGTAAGATTTTAGCAAAGCTACCTTGTGATTAAACATCATCATTTAATTCTGGCTCCCAAAGCCTGGATGAAATTCAGGCTTAACAAGGGATCAGCCAAACTAAGTCAAAAAATTCAAGGTCAGATTCCAAGTGAGCAGTCAACTAGGTCACTGCAGATCCACATTCTCCAAGGCTGTACACCATATGTTTCAGTGTTGCAAGCAAAGAACTGTAGACAGAAGTGACCATCAAGGATAGCACAACCCTGTCCTTGCAGGCTGAGGTGCACACATGAAGGGTTTTGGGGTCTCAGTTTCCATTGATTTCATATTGAGTGTTCCACACACTAGAACAGGACTCAAAAAATTAAACAGCAACAGGTGTTTTTCAATACAGAGATTAAACACTCAAGAGCTGCTATCATGGGTCATTGACCATGTAGACTTGTGTGCAGACTGACACTAAACACTTATGTCTAGAAAACAACTAGCTGTCATCTTGGGAAGTTAACTTAATAAATGTTGAAGTGAGAAAAGAAACACACTTCACTTCTAAAAGCATGAACAGCTGCAGGGACTTCTATGCAGCACCTTTACTAACTTCCATATGAGATTTCTCTCCTTGCCACAGCCAATTCCTCCCTACCATGGAAGAAAAGATGCTCAAGTTTTCATCTTCTGACCTACTCAACCACTCAGCCATGAGACAGACATTCAATCTTCCTGTTTTATTCTTGCCCCCTCTAGGCAGTATTATGTTACTTTTTCATTTGGTTTGTTTTCAGAGTCCTTTATACACTGAACTAACTTTGGTGTGAATGAAAAGAGTAATCAACCCTCCTCAGGAGAATTTGAGAAGTGTGGAGGAATGTAGACATGGAGTAGAAAGTGTCTAAATCTGCTATCACCACAGTTCAAGATAGCAGTCCACATTTCTGAAGACTAACAAATATCAAGCTACAAAAAGATTAATTTCTGTCTAAAGCTGAAGATTCATCTATCTTATAAAGTGATGACAAAAGGGCTACGGAGAACAGCCCTGATTGCACTGATGTCTCCTGTGATTTTACCAGATGGAAACAGACAACTCTTTCTTACACTGGTCAATTTGAAGAGCAATTTCTTTGGACTAGATGACAGCTTTACAGCAAAAGATGGCTGGAGCTACCCAGGACTAACTGGAAATGTCATCAGTTGGATCTTTCAGTGTCCTGCTTGTTTTTCTAGTTGAGAAAAGAAACTTTCAGAAAAGAAGTTTTCAGTTAGGGCTGTTTCTGGGGAAAGCCCAAATCCTTGTTTAAAAGGAACAGCACACTGCTGTCATGTTCACTGAAGGGTTCAGTGCACTAAGCAAAGCTGCTGGTGGATATCTATTCCACCCTTGCAGCATTATTTCAGTAATGTAGTTTAAGGAGGAAAACTCCATGCAAACAACCTCTGAGAAACACTTTAAGGTAGAAACTGAAAATAAATACAAGGACACAAATACACTTAATAAAATAATTAACCTTTTCTGTTCTTAACCCCACCACCCCAAACAGAGCCAAACCAACCAAAAAATGATTGAAAAAAAAATAAAGCAACCCAGTTACATATTTGGTACTATCTTCCTGATCTGATATAAACAGAACATGCATAGACAGCCCAGGCAGCTTTCTTTTCATCATACATTTGAATGTTCTCAATAGTTTGTATAATGTACTTTTGTCTTCTTAATGTATTTCCTAAAATGCTAATCATAACCAGCAAGTATGCAAGGTCATTCTTTCTATTGTTAAGACTCTTCCCGTAACTCCCATTACTAGACACTCTTGGAGGCAGGTAAATACTCAACAGGCTAAGAAGACCTTTGGCCTGACCTGACAGTAGTCGTTCTGCTCTTACGCATGGCTTCCCATTTAGTCCTTTGAAAACAGAATTATTTTTTCCTTATTTAGATTTCTGGAGAAAGTAGCTCCAGCATAAACACCTCCAAACCATACAGGTACAAACTGTTTGTTGAAGCTAAATATTGTTTATGTGGACAGCATGTCCTTCAGTCACTGTGCAACCATGCTTGGTAATAATGACCAGGAAAACTCTATATTTTTTATTTTTTATAATCTAGAACTTAGTTGCTCTTAGTATTCAGTTGTAGCTACTCTTTGTCAACCATCAAGTTCTTGACAGCAACCAGACAATTCAAATGGGATGAGTTTTATCCCTGCAATCTATGTGGACAATGGATTTATTGCTGATCATTTAGGTTCATGAAATCTCATTCAGAAGGCTTTTCTTAGACACCATTACCAATCTGGTCTGCCTTGAACCAGAGCCAGCACACACTGATCACTCCCTGAGAAACATCTTTTTCCCGATAACTGAAGACAAATAGGATGCAAACCAGACATTTTGTTGTCATTGTATATACTTCATTTAAATCCCAAGATTCACCCAGAAAAGGGCAAGACATTGTGAAGCCAAAAAAAAAAAGTATGGGCTCAGACCGCACCATATGGTTTCAAATCTATCACTGAGAGTTAAGTTATAAAGAAGGCCACTGAAACAAACAGTCCTACTGAACAGTTATGGTAAGCAGTAGATGATCTTGAGACTTATGGTGAAATGCCTCTTTCCTCATTTCCTTACCAATACCATCATGCACACATAACCATGTGGGTGAGACAATGCATGTGCTAAAGTGGCTCTGTAACACCTAATCTCATGCCCCAAGATTCTAGGAGGATTTGAAACAGGAAATCCTGTTTTACAGGTGTAAATAAACACTAACAATACATTTATAAATTATTACACTGTAGTTACTATGGACACAAATTACTTTTACAGATGACTGAACCAAAATAATTTCTCCTTGAAGGGAAGAATGTGTATTTTAGAAAACTAAACTAGGTCTTAATTACCAAGCTTTTCCCCTTTTCCCGTCTAGTACTGGATACTCTTTCAAGAGCACTTGTGAATACATACCGCATGGCTCTCAGTGCAGTTTTGTATGCCAATTCAGCATCATGAGGTAGGAGAGAGGTGAAAAGATACTTGGCAAATGTGTGCATTGGAACAGTCTCTCGATGGATGACTTCACCTAAACCAGTATATGGTCCACCTGTAGGAAAAAGGAACAGAATATCAGTCTTTACATACTGAAAACCCAACTTCTGGACTTTTAAAAGCATTCACTACACCTTCAGCTAGAACTGCTATTCAAGGACAGAGTTTGCTGCAAAAGAACTATAGTCATACTGTTAGTTTCAGCGAAATATACAGTGTATTATAAGTATGTTAAATAACGTTTAGATATACCATAAATACTTTTGAGAAAACAAGACATACTCAAAATTGTATAGTATTAGGCACGCTATGACAAAATGGTTACAGTGCTTCACAAGGCTCATTCAGCAGCCTGTGGTATGCAAAAGTAGGAAGTCATAATCCTAGCTCTGCCTCCACACAGGTACATGGTGCACATCAATCTCTACACACCCCATTGGTGTGTGACTGCTTTATCACAAGTCACCAAGAAAAAAAGAGTGATTACAGCAGAAAAATAGCTTTAATTGAAGCTACATGATCAATTACCATAGCAGCACCTGATCTCTCAAACATCTCAACTGACATTAGGCATTTAAATAACTGTTTGATCTGGACTTGGTCAAGCGGTGACCCAAGTCCTACATCCTGCCCTTGGGTCACAACACCCCAGAGAGCGCTATAGGCTGAGGGAAGAGTGACTGAAAAGTTGCCCAGTGGAAAAGGACTTGAGGGTGCTGGCGGGCAGTGGCTGAACATGAGCCAGCAGTGTGCCCAGATGGCCAAGGCCAGAGGCATCCTGGATTATATCAGCAACAGTGTGGCCAGCAGGACCAGGGCAGTGATTGCCCTCCTGTACTCAGCACTGATGAGGCTCCAGCTTGAATCCTGTGCTCAGTTCTGGGCCCCTCAATTCAGGAAGGGCATTGAGGTGCTAAAGCAGGTCCAGAGAAGGGCAATGGAGCTCGTGTGAAGAGCCTGGAACACAAGTCCTCTGAGGAGCAGCCGAGGGAGCTGGGGGTGTTTAGCCAAGAGGAAGCATGGGGGAGATTTTACTGCTCTCTGCAACTACCTGAAAAGAGGTTATAGTCAGGTGGAGGTTGGGCTCTTCTCCCAGGTAACAAGGGATAGGGCAGGTTTAGATAGTGTGTTAAGAAAAACTTCTTAACTGAAAGGGTAGTCAGGCACAGGAACAGGCCGTCCAGTAAAGTGGTAGAATCACCATCCCTGGAACTGTACAAAAAAAGTGTGGATGTGTCACCTGGAGACATGGTTTAGTGGTGAACACGATGGTGCTGGGTTAATGGTAGGACTCAACCTTATGAGTCTTTTTCAACCTGAACAATTCTGTGACTCAGAGAACACTAGGTCAGATTGTGCCCCGAAGTCCCTTTGGATATGTAAGTCCATTATAGACACAGGATCTTAAAAATTCTAGGGTTTTTTGTGGGAAAACTAACCCTATTGTTGAGCCAATGGACTCTTCTCACTCAGTAAAGTGTAGATTTCAGCCTCACAACAGCAGCATAAGGATTGACACCACCACCACGGTTAAATGCAACTATTTACTTGCCAAGCTCTAAATGTTCACAGCATATATAAATCCCATTTCTACATTTTTTCCTACAAACTTAAGACTGTTACTCCTATTTAACAGGAAAAATGTGTCAAACAGTTTTTCATTTCAGTGGCAAGATGTTCAGGCATTAAATGTTGCAAGATACAGAATAAGAATCTTATATTAAATACTACTGGACTATTACTGCACAGATAGCATCCAGCAGTCCTGCAAGTTACTACAACTTCTAGTGGAGACTCCAGTTCATCATACATGGATGGATGGATGGATGGATGGTCAGCTGTGCAAATTCTTCACTGTGGAATCACATTTGTCACTTAAATTGCTTCCAGCAGCAGTTCAAACTAACACGTCCTAACTCTACACTGAAGCAGATGAGGAGAAACAGCCAAGCTGTTTCAGCATTGTTTTTGAGTGGTGCTTTAGCACAACTTGCAAGGATTAAAAAATCACTAGGCATGAAAAAATTCTGAGCTACAGAGGTGGGCATTTCTGAAGATCTGGGCTGATTACACAGGAAATGTCAATGAAGATGTTGTAGGTGACAATGTGTCTCATAATCATTTAAAATGAACTTGAAAGCCATTCAAAACTAGCTGGCATTGCTTGAATGAAAGGAGCCATTTCATGTATGTCTGCCAGGTGGTCATCCAGTCAGAAACTCAGTTATGACACAAAGAATATGTGACAAGGCATTTATATGAAAACACATTCTGTCAGGAACTTAATAGTCAAGAAAAAAATTAGAACAGTTCTTGCAATACAGTCTTACATTCTGCTTTCCCACTCACTCAAATGGTAGCTACATACAGCATGCATTAACTTGCATTAACAACACACAAATCAGCTTAATATTGGATTACTTTTCTTTATTGTATTTGCAGAACTTTAAGTAAAACTCCACAATTGATATGATTAGCCTCTTTAATCATTGCACAGCTTCTTCTCTGTGTGGGCTGGCAGTTTCTGTCTAAAATTGAGTCAACTAAACTATTACAGAAAAGCCAGATTTCTCATCACACACTAATGCAAGACCATTGTTGTAGACTACTCACAATGGCAATTTTTTAGGTGGTTACTAGCAGATTTCCTGCTATAATCACTTCTTTACTACTCTAAGAAAACATCAGAAGAATTTCAGTGATCAAAGGAGTAAACTAGAATAATCAGAGACTATGTCAGAGAAATTCTGTCTTTTCCTCTTAAAGCATCCTTACCACTAAACAGATGCAGCAAATTGAGTCTATAATCCATAGGAATCATGTGTGGTAGTTAATAGCCAGATCCAGGCAGTAGCTGTTCTTGTCCAAACGCCACAAAGCAGTAGTACAGCCACACCATGATGGAAACTCCCCATGGTGCAGCTTCTATGCTGTTCCAAATGGTACAAGTCTTTAACAATTTGGGCAAAAACAGTGACTGAAAGCTGAGAACCCTAAGCAACATACTGTACTTCTTCCATATGAGAGAAACTTTTAAAAGAGTAACATCTTACAATAAGAAAGCAAAACCTGACTGCTTCATAACAATTTCACAAGTTACCTAGAGCAGTACGACACTCCCTTCTACTCCCTGAGCAGGCACTAAAAACCTGAACCATGCTTGTGGCTAATTGGATCCTCTAAAGTTTTTTCCTCCATTTAAAAATACCCAAAAACCAGAAAGACAACCTCAGAACCCACAAAACTACTCTCTGAATGTGAGGCTTAAGTGCTACATGTTTAGCCTTTTTAAAAGTTAAGGCAAAAGTATGCACTTACTATGTACAGACTCTATTGCAATACTCTGTCTAATTCCCAAGCACAACTTGTTTGTCTTGGTCACTCACAAGACCAGGCCTTAAGCCTCAATATTTTAATACATATTTCAATTTTCACATAGGATGCAAACTTCAAAGGCAAGAAATTTTCCTAATTGCCACCAAAAAAATGTTACACTTCTCTCTCAGCAATTCTAAGTGAAATTTCTGAGCTCTTCACTTGGGAACAGAGGTAAAAATCTTCACACATTTATAAAGCTCTCAGTCCAGTCCCTTGTTCAAGATACAAGGAATACCTAGAATTTTGCTACCTGGGAATCATTGATAACTGATGCCTGTATTATATAATAGTGAGCCTGGATTGTATGATCAGGTTATTGAGATTATGACACACAACAGATGTAAAGAACAAAGTGTCACAAGTCATGCAACATCTGGTGTGCCTTAAGTCTCTTATGACTTTCATAATTACGACTTTCACGACTTTTCAATCTGAAAAAAATTTTCCTGGTGTTCTAAGTAAAAAAAAAAAATCTTTTGAAACATGTCAGGCAGTTTCCACGGGAACACTAGTTCTGTGTGCTTGTGTAAGTGAAGACAGTTTAAAGGAGCAGTTAACATCTATATTCAGCTACCTTCTAATAGGAAGACTGCTTGTTTTCGAAAAATCTTCATCAGAGTACCATCCAATTCAATTTCCTGTAGCTTAGAAATGAGCTGCTCCTCATTTCGACAAACCTTCTCTTGTGCATACAAGCCATCTGGCATTATTCGTTGCTGTCCCAGCCCTATCAATGCTACTTCCACAGCCAGCGTTAAATAAGATTCCCCTTCTTCTAAAAACTTGTGTGCAGGCAGGTGCTGGTACTCCAGAGATTTGCATTGCCCCATGTTCTCTGTAAGGGGTGACACAGAAAGAAAAACATCAGCAAACCATTCTAAGTCATAATCTGCCTAAAATGCCACACATACAAATGCTTGTTTAGTATTAATTTTTAAAAATTATTTAAATTACTAGTGCAGTCTCAAAATCCAATCTAAAATATGTCATCAAATTCCACATGGCAGAAATATACAAAAGAATAAGATTTTAAATAACCCACTCAAGTAAAAATTAAAGTTTTCATTTTTAAACTGCACAATTTAGAGAAAGGCAGTTCCTCCAGCATTGTGTTAATGAGGCCAAAATTGGCAGATCCATTTCAATTTCTTTCCCCACTCACTTCTGTATTTCCTTAAAGCTTTGATGTGTAAGAGAAGGGAAAGGTGCTTATACAACTGCACAGATTTCACTTGAAGCCATTAGAATTGTGCACATACAATAGGCCTGTGAACTCCACACCTTTGAAGTATCCTCTGTTTGCTAGCACTCTTCTCAGGCTTTTAATTTGTTACAGTTGTGCTTATGATAAAAATGTGTTTTATTAACATTAGAAGTCCTACTTTTAGAAATGATTACAAGCAAATTCCACACAGGCCAAGCCATAAACTGCTTTAAAGAGTGCTACCAATTTGTTCACAGACACAACATATGACAAAGCTCTATTCCAGTCTGTAGCACTTTACAATCTAATTTGGGAATAAAAAGTTATAACTACCTGGTGTAAGGAGATAGTCATCTGCAGCAAATGGACAGGTTGAATAAGTTTGGAAGATTGCATATACATGTGCAGAAGGAAGTTACTTTTCAACACACAGTCTTTTTCATTTCATGAGGTTGTTTTGGTTTTTTTCATAATTGCAGAGAATCTGATTTCCAATTTTTTTTTCAATCAAAAGTTCTGCCAGAATTGCTGGATAGATTAGAAATTTATTGAAGAAAATCTAATTGAATAAAAGGAGTTTTGAGGCAAAGTTCCAAGAAGATTGTAGATGTGTATATAAAAAAGCTGCAGGTGAAGGGATGAATCCAGTTTCTGTTCACACAGGTAGTGTTAAGAAGCTACCCCAAAGGTGGAAAGAGACTAAGATATTAATCAGTTAAACTCCTGGGAAGCAAATACTGAAATTGAAATGGGTGTACACATTCTATCCATATCCTAAATCATGTATTGATATAGGAACACTACTTTCCAACTCCTATCATTTACAGACTATGTTTGTGATCAATTTTAAGTGTTTTGTCATTGTTTTGAAGTACTATGTACACTGTAGCTAAGAAGTCCAACAACATCCAGGGCTGTATTAGGAGAGTTGCCAGCAGGCTGAGGGAAGTGATCCTACCCATCTGCTCAGCACTAGTGAGCCCACACCTGGAGTGCTATGTCCAGTTGTGGGCTCCCCACTAGAGGGGCATTCTGGAGTAGATCCAGTGCAGGAACACATAGGTGACTAAAGGACTGCAGCACGTCTCATGTAATGAGAGTGAGACAGGTGGGATTATTTAGCCTGGAAAAGAGATGGCTCAGGAGGATCTTACCAAAATTTATAAATATCTGATGGGAGAATGTAAAGAAGACAGTGCCAGACTCTTCTCAGTGGTATCCTGTGACAGGACAAGAGGCAATAGGCACAAACTGAAATACAGGAAATTCCATCTGAGCATAAGAAAACACTTTTTTACTACGAGGGTGGTTGAACACTGCAGAAGGTTGCCCAGGAAGATTGTACAGTCTTCACTCTTGAAGTTACTCAAAACCCAGCTGGAACCAGACCAGGGCAGTGTGCTGTTCTAGGTGACCTTGCTACAAGCAGACCAAGTGGACTAGATGATCTCCAGAGCTGCCTTCATACCTCAGCAACTCTGTGACTCTGTGATTTCCTGCAATTTCTCAGAAAGAGGACAGAGCAATGTATGTGGAGAGGGCTGCTGCTGTAAAGTCTTATTTGGTTTTATTTCAAGTGTGAAATACAGAATTGTCTTCAAAAATGACAAACTGGTAATTTTTATGTGCTTTCTTAGTTTTCTTTAAACAGTTTCTCCCCACTGTGTTTTCCTAAGGAATGCAACTGTGAGTTCTTATACTATAAAAACAGTGGCTTTGAAGTTGATTCAAAAAGGCAAGATAGAAAAATACCTTTGGTAAAGAAAGACATATAAAAGATTGTTCCCTTGTCTTGACCTTACCCGTGAAGTCCGAGAATCCATGGAAGCCCTCATCATCCACCCTGCAGGCTTCCATCAGGCTACTGAAAAGGGTGCCAATGGGGTCCAAAGGGTGTCCCACCCAACCTTCAAGATTCGTTACTGAGGTTACTCCTCTGTGGAGAAGTTCTGTGACAGAAAACATGCAGGGAGGAGTGAGGGAAAGAGAGCTCATGTTAGCCCCTCAAAACAATTACACAAGTAAAACTGCTGAAAATGCTCTCAGTACAGAATTCAAACTATTTTCAGTAGCTTCTGCATAGAAGAAAAAAAGTGTATCTTTCAGGTGAGTTCACTGTCCTTTGTGAATATGTAGAAGGGGGGGAAGGAGAAAGAATGGAAGTCAAACTTTTTGAGCAGTAGCAAACCATATTATGGGTCAAAAATTTCAACTACCATGTCTTTTGAAATTTCTCCCTTGATACCAGTAGCTCTTCTTAAACTGTCTGTTGAAGAACTACAACAAAGATTTTATTTGGTAAAACATTTGCAACTATTTCTTCACTCAAAAAGATATAGAACCACTTTTACATTTTAGGATAATCTGACAGAACTGAAATAAATTAAAATATTATAAAATTTCAGAGATTATGAGCTTATCCTGCATTTACTTATTTATTTCTATATGTATGTATATAAAAAAATGCAGCACTAAACTCAGGATTGATAGCTACTTTAAAGAAAAAAAAGAATCAAATGTTTCAATGAGGTACAAAAGAAAAAATTGTTCTTCAATGGAATCAAGTGTATTTTTGGTCATTTTAAAATTTCAGTCCACAAATACCTTCATAGATAGTTTTTTATGGAGCCCTCAACCATCACTTGCTTAGAACACAAAAAAAAATTTTAAGTGCAGTGAATTTGAGAAAGTGTGACTGTGGTAATAGATGTTAGAGATTCCCCAAATCCTTTTTTTTTTACTAATATTCACATGGCAATTAGCTCCCATTTGACTCCAACTCCCAAGTTTTTTCCTCCTAGACACACAGACACAACTGAACTATGACAGATCTGACACATTATGCGTGACCATTTAAAAACTATATAAAAGTCATTATGGACACTCAGCTCCTCTGCCTGAAATGCATTACCTTGTACCTGTCTTCATTCTATCTTGTTCACAAGGTGTGCTAGTTCTGAGTAACCATATGTGTTATCACAGAGCTTTTAAGTCCTGCTTCTGCCTATTTAAATGTGTGAGGCTACAAAACGAAACACAGACACACTGTCACAAAGGTAGGCTTCTTTTAAAGAATCCACAGGTATGTAATATGAAAAGCAAGTAAATCATTGCCTTACTAACAAACAGCCCATACTAAAGATGACAGGCAGAACTAAGTAGTATTACCAAAAAGGATTAATCATAGTGACTTCTGACTCGCCTATGTTTTATTTATTCTATTGTGCCTACTTATGAGCTTCACATGTGTCATGCCAACCAAAGGCTTCACTCTTCTATTCAGAGACATTTAACTTTAAATCACACAAGTGGTTCCATGGACATCAGGTCAGTTACATGAATAAAAGCTAAAAAGAAACACGTGGTGTTTTGTGAAGTGAAACCTAAAGCTGGACTGTTGCTGCAGACTTCATCTGGTTATAGAGAAGACCAGCACATTTCGTGGTATAAAGAGTGTCTTTAAAAATTCCACGAGAGTAAAAAATTAAAAAGCAGTGAGTGACAACACAGAAATGACAAACTTCTTTGCTTTGGGGCAGGATGGATCACATTTCACACACTTCATTTTTTATTTATAATAGCATAATATCAGTTGATAGCTCTAGAAACTGCTCACAGGGAAAGGAAACAAACAGGAATATTGAATGTTTACATGGTGCACTAGCAACTAGGAATGAAAACGACCAGTATTACAACCAGCACACCGGAACAGATCCTTCACACCTGCCAGTGGTACAATCACATACTGACATAGGCACTTCCCTTCTTACTAACAACGGTGCTCAAAGAAAACCTTCTTCCCTGAGTACCGTGGGAAAAAAATATGGAGGCACAGAGGAACTGCAGCTAAACTTTTTTCAGCTAGGTGCCTACTTTGTCTTCTAAGACAAATTTTCTGCAAAAATGTCTGAACGCACACTTGAAATATTTATACTGGTATTTTTATCTGCAATGCACGAGGATACACATAGTTCAGAGTAGCAAAAATGATCTGAAATAAAATTTGAATAAAGGAATTATTGTAGCAGCTAAGAAAGTAATTCCAGTTTTTCTGCATGCATTCTTCCACCACAAAGCTATCCCCTTCTTCCACTGCCTCTTCAAACTAAAAAATTTCACTGCAGGATTATTTTGGGTTGCAAGGATCACACAACATAGAAATTCTATCTGAAGGAAAACAATCCTTCAAAAAAACCAAAGGCAAGGCTCAGAGGAACACTACAAAATATTTAATAAAAAAAGTGTTTCAGAACCAAAATCAACCAACCAACCAACAAACCCTCAAAAAAACACCAATCCTCGCCTATTCAGAAACACTGAAATTGTTAAGCATTAGAAGAGATTCTCTTGGAACACACTGCCAAAGTTGATGAACCTATGTAGTACAGACTTTGTCTCATTTTTACCCTCAATGTCAACTTCAGGTTTACACCTCAGAATATTGAGTTCAGCAAAATTATGTGTTAGAGAAAGAAAAAAATTAAACACCTGACATGGTGAAGGCAAAGCTCTGTTCAAAAGCCTGCAAATTACACAGGGTGACCATTTTCACTCCATAACCAAAACCTCCGATTGGGATAAAGGCCCCATCATGCCAGACATATTGCAGAAGGCAAAAAGAGCACTGAACAGCTCACAACACAGCTTACAGAAAACTTCTGATATCCAGAATGTGACATTACCACTATCTGGACTGAAAAGTCACCTCTTTCACTTTAGTTTCAAAACCAGCTTCCTCTTGCAAAATTCCTGTTTGGTGTTACTGTCCACTTGCATGTCCTTTGCCCTTCTCTTCCCCACATTTACCTTTCTTCTGAGCCCGGAACATTTCCAGCTGTTTCTGCTGCTGCCTTCTTAGTGTATTAACAATAGCTATTGCTAGCCTCAGTGCTTCTCGTGGGTATCCATGAGATCGCAATGCATCCACCCTCGCACAGGCTGTAGGAACATGTTCTAAAACAGAGAAAAAATTGAGGAATAGTAATGTGTCCATATCTGCAGTGGCCTGTTTTGCTAGGTTACTCAAAGGGGCTTTTTTGTTTCATTTTTTTTTTTTGTGTTTTGTTTTGTTTTGTTTGTAAAACTATGCATGAGAGACTTAAAGGACTACTTCTGAGCCAGGATATCAAGGGAGTCTCTGTTCTTTCTGCCAGGCTTTTCATCCATCTCCCCATCACCTCCCCCCCAAAATAATGCCATAGAAAATGAACAAAGCAGCAAGTCATGGAAATGTCTTTCCGGTTTAGCCACTCACCATGCCAGAGGGGCCACCCCTGAGAGTCAAAGAGCAAGTTTTCAGTGTCGTCATGGTAACAGTAGTTGGTGTATAGGTCACTGTTGATAATGTACTGTAAGTGGCTGTCCTGCCAGTGCAGATCGCATGCCTCTATGGCTCGAGTGAACACTGTCCGATGTGGCCTGTTTGATGAATCTGTCATTTTCACAAGTTCAGAAAGCTGCATCAGCTTTTACTCATTCATACATGAATCAATCATTCACAATATTCCTGTCTTCCACCTATTCACCAACCCCCAGCTGATGGCAGTCTGCCTTGCCCCCCTCTCCACCAAGCAGCCCACAGATGACATTTCACATCCTATTATTACCCAACAGCTCAGACGATGTGTGTGCCATTCATTTACATTCAGGGAGAGATCTAGAAACCAGCACGGCTGATGATAAACAGGACTTTGCAGAGAGAACCAACAGAGGTGAAGGTGAAGGACATTCAACAGTATGTACAAACTCCCTTAAAAACACACTAGAAAGTATATGGCAGTCAAGCATCACCAGTTTTTCTTCTCAGACCAAGACTTGTCAGGATGAGGGATGGACAAACTACATAAAAGATTTGTTGTTTTTCCTTTGAGAAACGACATTAACTTTGAGCACTTGTATAACTTTGTTTGTCATGAACATATACAAATACAGTTGATAAAGTGAGGTACTGAAGCCATAGGACTGACACAATCCCTACTAGACATCTATTGCAAAACTTCTCTATTGACATGGCACTGTATCTGTGAAAGTTGAAAAGCCATGTCAGAGTTACCACTAGCCTGCCCACATTGGTCTGACCATCATGAGGAAGCAAAATACCTCTGGTAGGAAGTCATTTGCTGAATGAACTTATGTCCCCAGCTAGCCGTGAGATTTAGTAATGAACCATGTCTTTTCCTTCAGAGGTAATCTTCCAAAAAAAAGAAACAAGAAAAAACCCAACTAAGTGCAAATCTGCTACCTGCCAAGAAATTTAATTTTTACTTTACTGCAATTATATGAAATACATATCAATATTGAGGGTTTTGAGGATTATAAGGGTTTTTTCCTGAGTAAATATCCTGCACTTTGCCTAGTTATTAGCAAAGTAGGCATCTTTGCTTGAAGAAGACTGTGCAAAGCTTCTGTAAGATTTGATAATCACATTTTAGATTAGAAAGCATGACATTGAGTAGGAAGACACATCCTCCAAGACAGTAGCATTGCTTCTGCACGCTCCACACACCTGGCAATGCAGATGACACATACAGAGCACAGCCCACAGACAGCTGCTTTAGTTTCTCACATACAAGATTAATGTAGTTTCAACAGATATCTCCTTATACAGCTATTAAGGCTTTGTAACTGCAAACAAAATAACAACCCCAACACCAGAAGGAATACAAGATTATATTCAATCAGAGAAACGACAGGGTTTTACACAACATACTCCAAGGGCATCCAATTTTCATGCAAAAATATTTAGAAGCACTGAGTGAAAAGTTAGAAGACCTAACTAAACACAAATGCTTGTTTTGAAAATGTTGCAGCTCTAGTGCAATTAAAAAAAGCACCAATTCGTTCTTCTGCAAAGATAGTATTAGTAAAACTAATTCTGACTGGTCAGTCCTCAACAAGAAAATTACTTGTCCTAGGAAAGAGTGCTGAATTCTGCAAGGCTAGAGTATATAAGATAGAGGTTATATTGTATGTTGCAGTCAGAGCATATGTTTAGGCTCACCTTGGTTAGCATTTGCACCCTGAGGCAAAGCATTGGTTAAATTGGGCAGCTCGTTTCCGTGGTTTCCATCTTCCCAGGGACAAACATCCACACTGTTCCATTTTTTCAGCTGTTTTAGCCAACTGGACTTCTGCTCCAACTTGCAGTGAGGATTTAAGACTATACACATCCACAGAGCACCTAATTTTAAAAAAATTGCTAAATTATGTTTTCTATTAAAAATGCAGCAGCCTATGACTAATTGCACACTTATATACCACATACTTTTCCTCCCCTCAAAGAATACACTGCTTGCTTCCCAGCTACACTTAACACCAGGCATGCTGAATTCCCGACCCAGGCGCTTGGGGCTGGTGTGGTCAATCTGAAGCAGCTGAAAGATGGTACCAAGTCAGACTTTTCAGTTAAGAGGTCTTTTGTACTAGAAATTCAGAGTTCCCAATGTATGGCTCATCAGACAGGAACATCAGCAAAAAAGAATTCACATAAAGTTGCAGAAAAACATTAACCCAGTTTTTCTTCTAATTTTAGTATCAGAAGTGAATGTTGTTTTCTATGAATGAGAACTATGAATCTTCCAGCTTCACATTACAGGAACCAAAGAAATGCATTAGTAAGACATGTATTCTGTAAATACACACTTCAACGCTCAGAACCTATCAGAAGTACTTCTGATCATGCAACTCATTCCCAAACACATCTGTGTCTCAGATAACCAGTAAACATGAGTTCTGTGCAGTCTGATAGGATTAAGACATTTTTACAGCAATTACTTCAAGTAATTTGGTTACAGTAGAAAATTTGTTTTACATTTTCTGTTTAGGGAGTTCTAAGAGAAAGCTAATTTATGCTGAAATATCACACACACTATCACCTTGGAAACTGCTCCCTGGGACTATATAGCATGGCAGGCATAAATACCATCAGGGTTCCTAGTGGCAATTTTCAAATGGATGTTTTTTCTGAATCAGCTGTCCCTTCATCAGCTTGAACTTTGACAGAAGCATGAAGACATCTGAAAGTACTGCTTATCAACAGTTCATTTTCTCATTAAGAATGTGCCTTATACACTACAAGAGATTGTGAGAATATGCTTAGACAATGCAATCCTCATGACAGACTGAAAAAAAAAAAAAAAGAATAAAAATGCAGCTGATTCTTCCAGGATAGTAGAATTCTCACATTCAAGAATTCTTTTGCTAAGAATGCAAAATGGATACCATGGATCAGGCCACTACATCATATTAATTCCTAAAGTAACTCCGGTATGCCACTGCATAGGAGCCACAGCTTGATCCTTAAGGTTACAAGTTTCCTGCTATTCAAGACCAATATGGAACGGGATATTAATATCAAAAAAATCAGAAAGCCTAACAAAATATGGTATGTTACAGTTCAGAACACCAGAGACACTATACAACTGCAGTTTATTACTGCACACTAGTTAGATACAGTAGAGCAAGTGTTTGGGGTTTGGTATTCCAGTGTCTGAAACTTGCTACGGGAATGAATAAACCAATACTACTTTTAAAAACTTAATCCAATCATAAGGTTTTCTTTAGACACACTTGCCAGCACACTTCTCCCTCCACAAAAGGAGTCAAATTACAACTGGTTCTTCTTATTAAGTGTCAATGATTCAGTACTGTCCAAGACAGAATGACTACATTTCTTGCAACCTACAAAACAAAACAGAAGGTGTGGCACATCGGAAAGCCTTGGGGAATAGTTAAGTTGGGATTGCTTATTTATTTTTAAAATCAAGTATCACTTGAGGGCACTACAGAGATTACAGTATGTTTCAGCATCTTAAAAAAAAAAAGCTGATTTAATACTCTGTAACCAGATTCCCAGTGTTTTCAGACTGAAGCAAACGCAAAATAGAGTATCTTAACCACATTTGGTTAAGTATTTCGATCATCCAGCATGATAGAACACTGATTCCACCACAATCGCACAAAATGAGTGGCCTTTTCTTTTTACACATCTCAGAGACACCACCAGAGGCAAAAAAATTCATCTGCCTCCTTCAGAAGCACCACTATGTGTGTGGTACATCTATGAGACAGGAGAGGTCAAATAGAAAAAGTAGTACAAACATTTTTTAGAAACTTCTGCTGTTTAAAGTGCAAAACTATGTCAAGCCTTGTTAGTAGTCATTGTCTCTGAAACCCAGGCTATTTTTATGTAAATGAAGCACAAGGACAAGCGTATTTCAAATAAACCCCACATAAACCACTTAAAATTTCAATAGAGCCCAACTGCATCCTGCTCCAAATGACTTCAGAGAAAGCTGCATGCACATTTGAGGTCCTGAACAGCTTCGATGGCTGCCCTATTCCCTGCAGGAAGAGGAGTGCAAGACAAAACTCCCTCACGAGAAGAGAAGGGAACAAAAAGCCTTGGGCTCAGCTCCTGTAGTGCTACTAAGCCTACCATCTGGGAGAAGGATGCACAACGCCAGTGACCTCAAACTCTTCAGCCTATTTGGGTTGCTAGTCTTTTTGGTTGGTTTGTTTTTCAGTGCGGATTTTCTTGTGTGTGATTTTTTTCCCCTTCCCTCCTTCCCCTCCCCTCCAAGCGTGTTCATTTGCCTGTATTTGTATTTCTTCCTATTCCTGATCCCTAAACAGCTTCACCCTCCACTGACATCTTCTCCGTTCTGGCTCTTTCAATTCACTGGTTCCTGTCCTGCTCCTAGACTGAAAAGCCTGAGGAAAATGTTCAGTTGTGCCCAGACTTTCAACACAAAACAACTGGCAGGAGCCTGGAGGGTATTCTTCCTATCTCGCTCTGATGCTGCTCAGTAGAAGCCCCCCTGAGCTGGCTCTTAGATGTCACCACCAAGCTGAAGGCTCACACTGGCCTCAAACAAGAGATCCTCTATTTTCTGCCAAATGGCTCCTGTATGGGGAAACTGCTGATCATGCCTACCCCTTACAACAGGTAAGGTCTACAGAAAAGAACTTGGCAGCTACTACCTAATTTGCCAGAAAGATATCTGAATCAATTTCCACTGACTTTAGCTTAGAAACTCTCAGCATTAGTCTACACTCCAAAGAAGTTACCCAAAATACACTCCTAGCATTCTCAAGTTTATGTGTCTGACTACATTTAATAATGTCACTGATGCCATCTGCAATATGAACAAAAGTCTCATTCAATAATAAAAATTGAAAAAAGAGAGACACCAAAAATCCAGAGAAAGCATTTGTGTTTACAGACCCCTTTTCTCTCTAACACAGGTGTTTCTTCAATACTGGTTTCTCAGCAGACAGACACATTTTCCCTCTACCCCAAACTGCATGCTACTAAACCACAAATTCTTATTTGTATCCCTTAATCCTAATCTACATTTTTCCAAGAGAAAACTCCTTACAGCACAGTGTCAAAATCATTATCATTCAATATAAGAAAAATTTTCCACACAAAATAATCAGAAAATAAGACATACTGCAACTGCCATTCAATAGCAATCTCTCAAGAGTATTAGAGCTGTGACATTGCAGTGAGGAATTGCCTATTTTGATTCAACGCTAATCCTCTTGACCTGGAAAAAGCCATCTTTGTCAAAACAGACTTTTGGTTCAGACAGACCTCCTTTTGAAAATGCACA
>VWZF01001193.1:26975-55056 GCA_013396755.1 Sclerurus mexicanus
AAAAAAAAAAGTTCTGTTACAGTTTAAAAATGCAGACCTTCCCTGTACGTACAAAGGAACATCAGCAATTTTCTGTTTCACAGGGGACATTCATACCTTTGAACTCATGGGGAAGACAGGGACAGCATGCCCTTACATTGATCAGCATTCAAATATGTAGATGGAAAAACATTAGGAAGCCTTAAGTCACTGTAAAAGTAGATGTCACAATAACTACACATCCTGTGCATGTGTATATTCATGGAGCTAAAGGACTGTGATTGAACATTTCTCACTTTTCATAAAACCAATTATATTTTACTTTTGTCCCCACAAATGGGAAAATAGAAACAATTTTAGTGGTGTGCTAGGACACTGACCATGAATGAAGACCCTGCATACAACTCTGTTTCTCTGATTACAGTCCTCCCAAGAAATCTGCTTTCCCTAGAAACATTACGCTATCTCATCATGGATGCTGTATAGCTGAGTGTGGGTCAGCATTCCCTCATTTACCATACCTGTGTAGTCACCTGAGACTTGGCCTTTGTTTTGGAATTTTACATTTATATATTTTAGATCAATCTATGCATTTACAAAATTAAAATATGCAAGAAAGAGATGTACATCTACTGTAACATTTCTCTGCCCTTCCCATTAATGCACAACTCCTTCTTAAAACATAAGCTCTAAAATTAGTAGCATTTCACTATTTCAGAGAAAATGGAGTCAGATAATCACGATCATTACCTTCACACAGCAGACAAAAGAGCTTCAGCACTTGCTGCACACTTGCCACTGTGCCTCATTTGAGATTAACCAATTCTAGTACAAAAGTGTCATTTTCCAGCACTGGAAGTGCCAGGAGAGAAACACTACTAGCAGTCAGAACTTATGAGCCCTTTAAAGTAGAAGTGTCAGCAAAGAAGTTTAAAGCCGTTTACAGCTGTATTTTAAAAACACTTTCACTGGGACGGTCCCTTGGAAACCTCAAAGAAGGTACTGTACGGTATTTATTGCTTCTCAAGAAGGACAAGTGCCTTCAGAATAACTGGCAAAGCTACCACCCTTCTCCAGACATGGAGATATCTCCATTAGAACAAAGCATAATCAGAGTCCCACTGGAGAATGCTCGAATTAAGCAGTTGCTTTTATGGAATAATAAACATAGGCAAAGTGCTTCAGTGCTGTTCCCTCTTCAATAAAAAGTTCAAAGAAAACCACTCTCAGAATTCAGTTGCATCCAGGTTGCAATTTTGTTCCTAAAAAGTCCTCAATGCATTCTGGTTTCTCCATTCAGCCTTCAGGAAAAAAGGCTTTCTCTGGGTGCTGTGTTTCTTAGGAGAACAGAGTGTTTCATTTTGCTCTAGTTCATTCTATTACTGAATTAAACTTTGATGTATTGGTCTTGACAAGTGCTTCATGCTGATTGTATTGTGTATGGTAGTATAATCACTCCCCATGCATTTCACACTAGCTGTCAGATTAATGCAATAGATTACCTGCAGCACTGATTGCAAGAAGGAATCATTGCCCTTCTGCACGTTCACCTCTGAGTGTACATTTGAGAGAGTGGAGGTATAAAACTGAGACAAAATGAAATGCCTGATTCCTTAAATTTCCCTTTCTCTCTTGCTGCATGCTGCTGCTCCAAGGGTTAAAGACACACATGTATTTGGCTGAAACAGGTATTTACATACTAAGATTCTATTCTAAGCTAACATCAACCACATGCTCTGATCTCTGTGTCAAGTAATTAAAAACTTTCTGCTTTCTCTTCCTATGTTTTCAACTCTTAGCACAATGGAAAAAGGAACTAATCATGCACTTCCATCATTTTGCATGAGCCTGTTGTCAACTTTTTGAGTATATTTTGAAAACTGCAGCATCCTTGCAGACACTGTCATTTAACCAAAGGGTTTCGTATAAGAACAGGAATTTGCTTGAAAGGTGCAGTTTAACAGTGTAATAGTCTAAGACTACTCTCTCCCCAAGAGATCACTTAGGATCTGTCACATGCTCATTAGATACCCCTCTATGCATCTATAGTAGCCTATAGACTGTAGCAAGGCATGGGCTATTAGCCTACAAAGCTGAAGAAAAGTATAAGGAACCTGCAAATGAATCTCACTGATTAACTTTCCTCATATTTACAAAACTATTCAATCATTTGTCTAAAAACAATCAGCTGAAGGTAAAAGCACTGCTAATACTAACACATATATTACAAAAACAGTTCTTTTTGAGTATCTTAATGTAATTCTTCACAATTTTAAGTAGTTGCCAATTTTTACACCTAGATGGTGAACACAAAGTATGGTCCTGCCCAAAATAAGTATCAGATATTTATGAAGTATTTGAACTAGCAATTTACTCTCAGAAGTCACTGTCCATTTTCAGACTTTAACAATTTTCAGAAGAAAAGTTAATGTGACTACTATTAAATGCAGTAAGCTATGTCTATCTAAATTTATCACTGAGATGAATTTCTCTCCCAGTTAATTTTTTTAAGAAGATGTGAAACTGCAAAGTTTGATGCTTGTCCAACAAACAAGATATCAATAAAAGAAAGGGATGAAAATACCTCTCAAAAAAAAAAAAAAAAGGGGAGCAAGTGCAAACACTCCGTGCATAGTGGAAATTATGATTGCCAGAACTGTGCTCTCAGAATGTAAATAATGCACTGTAACTGGTCAGAGGAACACATTCTGATTGTCTAGGCTGAATTCCTTCCTTCTCTTGCATTTCCCAAATTACTTTCGTCTTTCAGCCCAAATGCAACTGTTGAGTTTTTACAAAAACAGCATACTTGAATCACAGCTTCTAATACAAGAATCTATCACAGATCCTGGTTAGACAGTCTACTGTCTGGCTACTACAACTCAAAATTCTAAGCTTATTTCTGGTTTTCTAGTTAAATTTCTCCAGCTCCAATTACGATTTTCATCTACCTTTTGTTTAGAAGAAGTGTCTTCCTTATCTAATTTTTAGTCTACATAGGTTATCTTAAGTTATAAAGAACTTCCTTTGTCTCACTCTGACATATCTAAGCAGAGTGAGATTCTTGCATCTCTCACTTTAAATTACTTTTCCAATTCTTGAGTTGTTTTTCCAATATTCATTCAGATTGATAAACCACAGTAAAGTTCAAAGAAGTAAGTGAAGATTCAGCAATTCCTCATCATAAATGTACTACTTCCCTCTAGCTCTGGTATTTACTAGTAGTGGTATTGGAAAACTAAATGGCAGCTTAATGTTATTGAAATATGAAAAATAAAGGATGAGAGGAAGGAAAAAATATAACAGCTCAGCTGATAATAATCTTGGCAAACACGATTCCACAGTTAGGGATGCAATGAGTTTTGCACCTTAAGCTTCAATATATAACAATTTTTTAGTACATTTATAAGTAAATTGGTTCAACATTTTAGGAGTAAAACCCACAAAAACTGTTTTACTGTGAGTACTTAAATCTGAAGTACTTTCCATCCAAGTGAACTGAATGGAAAAGGAACTTTCTTTATGGCATTAAAAATAAGTTCCTCAAGCTATGCTTATAGACCAAAGGTAATTACTGTGACCATTATTCCTCAAATCTGATAAATGCCACAGGATGATCTCAGTTGGTTAGAGCAAGGTGCTACTAACACCAAGGTCATGGGTTTGATCCCCATATGGGCCATTCCCTTAAGAGCTGGATTTCACAATCTTTGTGGGTCTCTTCTAACTCAGAATACTCCGTGGAATTACCTAGATGATAAAAACAAAAGCTTACTGCCATATTCTGGCCTCATACATTCTCATTCCAAATACCATTATGGCAATGTCCATAATGGAGGAGGAAGAAAATGATCCTCAGAGAAGGTGGACAAAATCCATCTTTGCAGAACTGCAGCCTGGCTTCATTCACTGGGGAAACGAGGGAGATAGCGACAACCAAGACACTGCAGGGCTGTAACAGCAATTTAAATTGTCATCCATAACTCTGGCCTCAGAGCAGCAAAATTGTCTCGTGATGCTAGCACTGACCTACTGTTAATTTAGTGCCTCCAGCAGCACAAACCATTCAAAGACACACATAGGAACAGCTTGTTCTGTGAAAAAGCAGGTGTAACCCTAAGCGCTTGAAACTGAAGGTACATGTGTTTCATACGACCATGACAGCTGAGACTAAACAAAATGAAAGTAAATATCAATTAAACAAAGACAGCTTACTGGATACCATACAGTGTAAGATAAGTGTAAGTACACTCTACCTAGGAAGTCCCATGATGAAAGACCAATGGAAATGGTGCAAAGAATGGTGCATCCCACCTCCTTTGAAATATAGGGTTTCCCACAGATTGCACTTTAAGGCCAGAAATGGGCTATACGCAACTGACTAACGTATACTTGGAAATTTGAAGTTAACTTTACTTTCTACAGGTGCAGGGCATGGGTACTTCCCCTAGCTTTAAGGCAGAATATGATGCAATTGTAGCTTGGGATATTCCATGACAGCATGGATATAAACTTGGCACTCAAATTTGAAAACTCAAGACTCTTGCTGTACCATTTTTAAACACCATAAAAAAACAGGGAAAAGTGAACATCTCCACTGCATAGTTGATCCTAAAACAGGATTGCATGAAGTATGTAGCTCCAGAAAAATGGTACTAGAGTACAAAAACTTTAATGAATGCTTAACTTTATCAATTCTTTTCCAAGGCAGCCCTGGAGTAGTCATCAGGAAGGTATTTCTCAAGGGCCATATTGGCAACAACCCTAGCTGCTTTTGCCCTTTTCCTCCCTCTGTTTAAATATTAAGCACAGATAATCTATTTATAACAGCTGGCATGTCCCATTCATACAAGTTTGTGTCTCTAACTGCAAAGAAAAGGAATACCTGAGACAGAAATATAGATGGAAAATAGCTTTATTCAGTTAAGGTAGAGGGTTTTTGCTGTTTTGTAAAGATGACTATAAAAACTTTAGCCAGAAAAATTCAGAACTATTTCCAAATTAAAATTTTAAAAAAGCATTACTTAACAGTTGATCACTAGCTTGCTCATGGCAAAATGGTAATTAAATCTCTCTTAATTAATCTATTATGATTCCTTGCTCAAACTCAACATTTAGAATTAAGGTTTTGATGAGGAGCAAAGTGTTACTAATAAAAACTTAGGCATGATCCACCATAAAATATATTGTACTATCTTTCTATATCAAATGACCTTGGAAAATATTATTTTAGTTTCAATTTTAACACAAAAATGTATCATTCTAATCTAGAAAATGGCCAAAATAACAGCAAATGTGAAAAAAAACAGACCATCAGCCTGATCCAATATTTAAAAAGTAGCCTATAACAGGACAAAGTAATAGTGAAGAACTACTAAGACTGACTATTAGAACTACTACAGCAAAGACATGTTATTCCACTCAAGAAATATCTTTATAGCAGCAGCCCATTGAGTATCCTAGTATATACTTAGTATATAACAGAAAGGATCCTAAGGATGTCACCTTATCCCATGAATGAAGCACATAGCAGTACCATGAGAGGTTCCTATACTTAACTTCAGATACCAATAGGTGATTGAGGTAGACAGAGTTTATGCATTAATATGTGGAAGGTACAGCTGAAAGTACAGAGTACCACTTAAGTTATCATCAACATCATAAAATAAGATGACCAACAAAGACAAGGATCAGCATGATGCAAAACCAGAACACATTCACCAATTTTATCCACTGCCCTGCCTTGCCAAAGAGCTCTTGGGACACACCCTCTTGCCCATGACACAGCCATCATAGTTCTACTCTACAAGAAACTAATCCTTAACATGTGAAGAACAGCTCTCCTCCCCCTTTAAGAGTTCTTACATACCAAAATGGAGGAAATCCACTAGAAGTGTTTGTTTTGAAACATGCAAATTACATGAAGTTTCTTCACCATGAAGGCAAGCAGTAAGATATGAACATACTGAAAATGGCAGTTCACAGAAAAAAAAAAATAAATCTGATCCTGTAATCTACGTGTTGACAAGGTGTTGGGCTCCATCATTCCATCAAGAAGTAGATACTTGTCTTAGATTGTTCTACTTCACTGCTTTCCTCAGATTAAGCATCTGGGATTTAATTTAACAGTTTCAGCTTTATTAAGCTGTCACACAAGCAGCCCCACTTTGATAACAGTAGCTGCTCCAATTATGGCTTGGTTTAGGGTTGACAAGTATAATGATTCATTCGTGGCACATGAGAAGCAATAAAAGGTTGTTTTGCATTACAGTTTTAAAAATGTGGGCACTTTTTTCATTTAATTTGTCACTTAGCTTTTGCTAAGAGGACTTTTAAATTGCAGTAAGAGGCAAATGGGGCTTTTAGTTTAAATGTAATCCCCATATTTAAATGATCTGTAATGGCACAGTGTTCTAGTGGGAACACTATTGTTTCACAGTGGGCCCTGATGGTGACATGTGACATTTGTATTCAGGTCCTGTTTTATCCATGTGGCTAAAGGGCTTCCAATTTCATTTCACAGCCAGAAGCCTGCAGAAAACACCAATTAACTTGCAGATCCCATTTGCCAACAAAACAGTCTCTTCCCAATGTCTGGCATCTGGGAGTCCTCAACATTTAATGCCAAAGCACAGCCTTGCAGCCATCATGATCCATGGGCTGGGGCACTAAGTCAATTTTCCCCCTTTTTTTTTTTAAGGAAATGTCTTCATTTTTGTAAAGAACAAGTAACTTTTACTTAATTTCTCATGGATGAATATTAACACCTTCCTGATGTACCAAGATTCGCAGTCCATTTTTTTTCCTCTAGACTACAAAGAAGGTTAACCAACCTTTCCTTCAAATCAGAGATCTCAGCTCAACAGGCTGTGTAACATAACAGCAAGTATTCACTGTGTATTTCCATATCCTCTCATCTTACCAATGCAATTTAATTAAAAAGCAAACCAAGGGGCTTCAGATAATCAATCGTTATGACATACTGAAGTCTTCAACCATGGTCACCAAGAGTCACCTACAGATCAGCACAAGAAATTTATGTACAGAGACACCATTTACACAGCAACAATAGGAAGAATTCCAACTCCATTCTAAACTCTGCAAAGTGGAATTAATGTGTCACTGTGGCAAACTGAAAGCATTCACCAGCGCATCACTGGGACTACATTTAAATTCTTCTAGTATGAGAATTATGCAAGCAAGTCTTAGAGTTCTGACCCATAACCTTGATTCTTCCAATAGTACACCCTTGACAATCCATAAGTAGCATTTAGCTCATCCAATTCTTTGATCTACAATGGGGGAATCTGATGGGCATAGTTATTATATTCTTACTCCCAATCTAGAGGCATTAAAATCCAACTACCTAGTTTTGTGCAAGGAATTTTTTGTTAATATGATGCTTTTGAATTGTAAATTACTTTTGAAATTAGGACTCTCTACTAAAAAATTGCCAGATTCATACTTAGATCTGAAGCATTTTATTTGGTGGACTTGAGTGAAGGTTTCAGTAGTTTATTTTTAGGGGGTTTTATTGTTTTAGGTGTGGGATTTTTTGTTGTTTTCAAATCAGCACCTTCAAACATTCAAATTCAATCTGACTTCTTCTGAAATCAACAATTTACCATAAACTTCAACAGGAACTCTGATCAGAGCTCAGGGTGTTCTTCCAGTACCCTTGTCAATGTCCATTGCCAGGCAGGAAGCTCCAGTTAAGTTTTAATGAAAGGCTCAAGTGACCCAGTCAAGGAGTAAAGCTGAAGCTATTTAAGTACGCTTAAAAATCTATGCCAAGATGAAAGTGACAAAGTGGCCATATGCCTAGCAGTTGGCAGATGGCATACCAGGACAAGCAAGCAAACCTTTGTTAGGTAGACTCTATATTCACATACTTTCAATGTCCTAAAATTCTCCATAACTACAATTTTAAATTGCTACCTACCTGAAAAACAAATGAGAGCATAGATCAAACATTTTTTTTAACAACATACACATATGACACTCCCAGACTACTCTGAACTGATAATACAAAAAGTTAAGTATGCAAAGGCCTGTCTCACTGCCTCTTGTTGATATTTCGGTTCTCTGACATCCTAGAAGATGACAAGGCAGGAAAACAGCATGACTTTTTAACATAATGATACCATCACTCCCTTAAACTCAACGTCTGAGTTACCTCTCCCATTATGAGCACAGACCATATGTTGCCAGGGCCATCCTGCTTTTCTTTCTGCAGTTTCCTACTGTAACTCTGCTCTCCCTAAAAATCTCCTTCAACTTCTGTACATTCACTTTTTTGTTTTGTTATGCAGGTTTCACACAGAAAAAGGATGTGTTTAATGTGAAAAGAGAGAAATTCAAGGCAAAATCCTAGCAAAAACATTGCACAGGCTTTTAACTTTCACATCAGATAGGAATGAAGTTGCAGACGTTCAGTGAATTAACAGCATTTTGGAGGGAACTTGCTAAGCACCAGTGAAAGGAATCCTATTGGTGGAAAGAAGAAATGGACACTTTAGCAAAATAAACACCATGTGGAGGTGAGAGAATCAACTTAAATTCTACTTTTCACCTACTGCACACTGGAAGTGATTGAAATGTATCTGCAACTGAAACCATGGTATATGATCAACGTACTTTGACACTGTTAAGAGGTGGTAGAGCAGTTCAGGACTGAAACAACACAGTCTGCTTCAGACTGCAAACACTCAGGTAGTGGTGAGGCTGATAGTTGCACTGCAGCTTTTTGGTAGTGGCACCTAGAATTCTGATTAAATAGAGGTAAACTAATTTCAATTAATCCAAAAGTATTGCTTATTCGATGCTGCAGGCAGATAGATTCCACCCCCTCTACCTTCAGGCAGGTGCTGTCAAGAAAATGATGTTAATATGAAATTGATGGAACAAGAGAAGCAACTACAAAAATTTAACAAAACCTTTTATGTTTATTGACAGCACGTGGTTAAGACTGCTACAGGTAACAGATGGAGAACACATTTCTGTCTCTCCCACCACCTACCAGCTCAACCCACATAAGCAATGAAGCATGAGACCCTCTAGTTTTCAGTATGGTGGGATACAATTTTGCTGCATGTACGTCCAGCTAAGCATGTGCCCTGTTTGGCAAAAACTGTTATTCCCCAACAAGCCAAGGGATCACAAAAATTACATACTGAAATGCTTGTTACACTTGTATTTACATCTAAACTCTGACAGAGCTTTGTCTGCCGTAATATTAAGGATTTTCACCACAGAAGTCTGTAATCTCAACTACACAGCTAGAGGTTTAGGTTTATTAGCCTAATCTTCATTTAGAGTGAACACAGTTTCTGCTACACAGGTTATATCCAATCATAGCCCCACCAGTTAATATGCAATCAATCATGGTCATCTTTTACTTCTATGAGTGTAAAACAGGTTTTGTATTTGACACTTCTTTTCCAAAGAAGCATGTTATTTCCTACTTGGATTTAATTTCATTCAGCTTGATTTTGGACCCTTACATTGTTAAGAGCATTATGATATTTGCTCTCTTCTGTGCATTACTTCCATAATGTCTCATAGGGCATCATCTATAAACTTTTCTTTGTTATTAAACATTTATTTATATGTTCTACGCCATATAACTTATGCACAGCCATATTGACCAGAACACATCAAGACTTCTTTAAGTCTAGACTTGAAATATCTTTCCAGATTGAGCACACAGATTTCTACTCCAAGTTCCATGAATTACAAGGCAGTCCCATTTAGGCCATGTGTGTCTTCAGATTACTTTAGGAAAGCATTTCAGACAGTTGTAGTAAGGTTTTGAACACTACGACAGTCATGTTAATCCCTACACTCACACAACCAATGAATTATCTTTCCAAGAAACAAGTTAGATTTAACACTCTATTTTAAATACTTCAGGTTGTCTTTTATCATCTACACACTTGAGTATCTTCTAGTTAGGAGTCCATTACAGTACCTTATACCTGGGAAACCAGTGCTTGTGGTTACTTAATATCTTTCTGCTGATCTCCCCACCTTAAAAATACTGTTGGCATTCACATTCAAGTTGTTCTGATTTTCCCTTCAGTTAACGCACTGTATCAATATAGGCCAGGGGATGATCAGAACGAGAGCACTAGGGACTAGGGGTACTGATTCATGAAAAGTTGGACATGACCTGCCTATGTGCACTTGAAGCCCAGAAAGCCAATTGTATCATGGGCTACATCAAAACTAGCGTGGCCAGCAGGCTGAGGGAGCTCATTCTGCCTCTCTATTCCACTCTGGTGAGACCCCACCCGCAGTGCTGCATCAGCACTGGGGCCCCAGCATAAGGAGGACATCAATCAGTCGGAGCAAATCCAGAAGAGGACACCAAGATGATCAGAGGGATGGAGCACCTCTCCTGTGAGGAAAGTCTGAGAGTTGTTGTTGTACAGGCTGAAGAAGAAAAAGCTTTGAGGAGACCTTAAGTGCACCTTCCAGTACCTAAAAGGAGCTTAAAAGAAGGCTGGAGAGGAACTTTTTACAAGGGTGTGTAGAAAAAGGACAAGGGGCAACGGCTTTAAACTGAAAGAAGGTTGGTTTTGCCTAGATATTAGGAAAAAAATTGTTTACTGTGAGGGCAGTGAGGCAATGGAGCTGGCTGCCCAGAAAAGTTGTGGATGCCCCACCTCTGGAAGTGTTCAAGGCCAGGCTGGATGGAGGTCTAACCAAATTGTCTAGTGGAAGTTCACAGTAGGGGAGTTGAACTAGATGATCTTTAAAGTCTCTTCCAGCCCAAACCAGTCTATCATTTTATGATGAAATTCTTATGGATTTTGAAAATTTCTGAAGCAGTAGTTCAAAAATGTATTAGTCAGTTTGTGGAACACTTTAGAGCAAGTATCCTCAGATGTCACCAGTTTAAATATTCCTTTCCCATTTCAGCCTGTGTTCTTCTCTTAATTGTACAACTAAGTCATGGCCACCTGTCCTGTAAAGCAGTGTTAATTGTGTTAGTCTTCTGTCTTTTGATCTCTTTTCCTGCTCAGTAATGTACTTCTCCAGTTGTGAACCGATTTCTTCCTTAACATTTGCAGTTCAGCACTAGGAGCTTATATATTCAGCTTCAGTTGTATAGCTGTCTTTCCACTTTTTGTTTTATTCTTTTTAGATCCTTAAGCACTTAAAACCTGTTGGAATTGTGCTTCTTTCATGCCACGTTTCCTCTCCAGCTGCAATGGTCTCATGCTGTAGAACAGAAATTCAATTTCACCCAACCTTAACTGAAAAAAGGAAAACTGCAGAAAACTCTAACCTGCTTTGTCTAGTACCACAGTAACAGTTTCTCAATTCCAAATATGTAGTTGTTTATTATACATATGAACACCTAAATGAGTCTATGCATTTACCCAGTTCATCCCAGAGCTGCCTATACTTGTCAGTCATTGTGGTTCCTTGTTGCCTCCAAAGCGACAGACGAGGGTCAGCCATGAACTGTTCTGTTATCAACGTCAACATGCGGGCTCCATTTGAATCCCTCATTTTTAGCATCTCTCGCACCTAGGAAACAAATCCTTTAATACAAACTTGAAAAAAGCAAAGAAATCGCAGTACAGACAATATGCTGCAGTGTTAAATATTCCACTTCTGTTAAGTTAGAAAAGCAATTTATACGCATGACGTAAAATTTTTAAGTAGAAAAAGTAGCCTGCTTTTCCAATTTTAACAAATTTTGATTTCAGTATCCAACTGCAATTCTTCAGAGAATTTTTCCGCAAGTAATCCACAGGTGTATTATGGAAACTGCTGTAAAACTGTTTTCTACAGATTTTTCCAACATTTTGGGGGTGGGAAGGAAGAGAGCAGCAGAGTTGTAGGTAGTTGAAACATTATTTCATATTGTTACACTGATCAAGACATAACAGACTGCAGTCCACTGCTGTCCAACTCATTGTTAAGTTGCCATTGTGTTCACAAGATTTTCCCTTGTTTTAGAACAGTACTTTTGAGTAAGACACAAACAAGACTGGCTTGGAGAACTTCGGAGAGAAAAAGGATTCAAAATACTCAACACACCTTTGCAAAAAGCAAATTGAGCTGCTTCCCTGATCCATGGTATCCACCCTGGGAGAGGAAAAGTTTAACCTGTTCTTGGACCTGTTCCTCATCCAAATGCCAGCAGTTTTCATCATCTATGCTAGCACCTGCTGTTGGGTCAGGAGCACCTGCAAACAGCAAGAAAAGAAATCATTATGTTCCATATAAAGAAGGGAGGTTCTTGAGTCCAGAGGAGAAGACTACTACAGAGGTTTTTGGATTTGTGTTCTCTCCTGTTTTGGATGCCTTGGTTTTAATCTAAACAGTCTTTAAAATAGACTTAAATAGACTTAAATTTCTCCTCAGTAGTCTTAAGCACTTAGACATTACAGCCTTTAAACAGGTATTTAAATATTCTTTTCTCTAACAAAACATTAAAATCAAGGTGAGGGGTTTTTTCCTCCCAATCTCAGCAGCTACACCAAAATGATGTTACAAGCAAAATCAAGACTTTGCATAATATTTCTACAATTGTGATGTTAAAACCACTCTCCCCAAAACACCTGTGTAATTCCTGTACCTTCAGCAATCTTGCTCAGGTTTAAGTGACTGCTAGTGAGCGCTGCTATTGATGAACATGAGGAGAATCATCACCTCGGTGCTTCTGAGCTGTGATGGCTCTGCAAAGCTAAACAAAGAGTAAAAAAATCCCCAAACAAATCCGAAGTCTTAAAGCACTAAAGGCATTTCCATCATAAATAAGAGTTACAGCAATTTAAGACCATGTTGCTTCCAAAGGAAGCATTTTTACATAGGCAATGTCATCTGCAGAGTCAATTCAGAGCAACTCTATCTGAATTAGCCTGAAATTACTAGATTCACATTAGGCAGTGGTTTGGCCATACGATGCCGTAACTCAGATTTTGCAGTTCAGACAAGTGACTTTCCCCTAGTGGCCTCTTCTAAAGGACGCCAAAATTAACTAAAACAAGTTCTTGTACCATCTAGCAGTCTCTATTTTTCTGAAGAACCCTGAATGTACACTGGACACTTTTTAAAACGTCTTCAAACTGAGACGGCTGAAACGTACTTATCTATGAGTGGCAGACTCAGCTCAAAGTAGGGCATCACCATATCAGATGTAAGCATTTTTAAGCATGCCTGAGACTCAAGTTAACATTTTTATTTTGGACTTGTCACAACAGTGTAATCTCTATCTACGTTAGGTTTGGCAAAGACATTAGATATTGAAGCACGTTACACAATCTCTCTCTTTTAAATCCATGTCCATGTTACCTCTGTAGCTGAATAAAAGAAAAGAATACTGCCAGGGAAGGAAAATTACATAGACCTGTAAAAATCTAGAGTTTTTTTCAGAGAAGTCCTGAAAACCAAAGATAGCTACAACTCTCTGGATGTATAGGAAAAAAGCACTGATTCTACTGATTCAAGCCTTCATTTCACAATTGCAGCTCTGCCATGAAAGTGAAGCTTTTAAGTAGTTGAAGGAAATACTGAAAACTTTTTTCAATGAAAACACAGCCAGGAGATTTAAAGGGTCAGGAATGTCTTGTCTACAAGTTGCCGAGATAGTAAACAAAAAAATGTTCTAGCTCAGCAACTTCCTAAACTGCCTCCAATTTCAGAGCCTACAGTTGGGAACACTGCATTGCTATATATATACACATACATAAACACTTAAATTAATAAGATACTGTGTCTTTGAAGACATGAATGAACTCTCCTGCCTTCCATGAGAACAACAGGGTCTCAGAAGACAGGAATCAAGTTCAAGACAGTACAAAAAAACAAGGAATGAAAAACCTCCTCTTTCTGCAAGTGCTTCTATCTTTAGTATGTTACTTTTAAGGGGCTTTCAATTCCATCAGCTACATGAAATACATACAAGTCTTTGGTTGCAAAGAACAAGATAAAAAGGGAAATCAAGCCACACAAGAATAAACAGCGCAGCTGTTGCAGACCCAGGTTTGCAGTATCACCTTGCAAATACTTTAAATATTTCATTGCTCTAACACACAAAGGGTAATGAAGAGGAACTATATAAAAGCACCAGTATAAAAAATACACTTATATTTGTTCCTCACTTCAATGGAGATTTATCTTTAAATAATCTTGGTATGGCTGCTTTCAAGCTGAATTAAAAATAACCCAAGATTCCCCCAGCTAAGCTTCCCTATTTAGGGAAAAACATAAATTCCTTCTGTAACTGTTTACATTTTATCAAAAAGCTCACTGGTCAGTTTGTGTTAGAAGGTTAAATTTCAAGAGAGCTACCACAGATTCTAAAACAACAGGGTTCTTTTACAAAATAAGCCTGCCCACGACTCCAGGCCAGCAGCACTGTCCCCATCAAAGATATTTCTCCCAATACAGCTCCAAATATACCTTTACCAGGAGCTCAGTATCATTACACTCACACCAGTGTTATTTTCAAGCCAGGAGGCCAAAAGACTGTAAAACCTGAAGACACCAAGGCAAGGGTCTGAGCTCTGTGATGCTGTTCAGCACAGTAGTATAGATACATCCAACTCTGAATGATTATTTTATTACAAGATCGTCTACAGACTATACTTCGTATCAAAATATTTGATCACGTGGTATAAAGAAATTTCAGAGTACACGCAACCAGCACCAGATACAGTTCTAATTCACTCATTCTCAACACTGTTAGCAGCCTTCAGCAATAGGCATGGACTAACAAGGCATGGAGATACCATGTGTGATCCGGCTCAAGTCCAAACCACTTTCCCACCATGGCAGCAGCCAGGCAATCCTAATGGTGCTGTAGGGGAAGCCTCAGCTTCCACTGCCCATGTCATTCTTGTTTTGGGGTCAAGACTGGACCATCTCCATGCCTCTCAACTAGGCACTTCTCAAGTTCACTAGGTTCACTTACAGTCAGGTGATTGCTCTAGCCTGTTTCTTCTCCCACTCAAGTACAGATCACGGATAGGATTTCTACACTGCCACTTCTATTCTGAAAACAAGGGACTGGATGAATAGATAAGGAACTACCTGAACAAGCAACAGGAGGCAGCAGCCTCAGGAGCTGCGAGAAGAAGGCCTAGCAATAGCTGTCAGGAAGGTTCAGACTCAACATCAGGGAGAGCTCAAGGTTCAACCCAAAAGGCATTAACTTTGCTCAGGGTGCAGCACAGCCCTAAAGAGGCACCACAAGGCTTTGGCAGAGGGACAGTTTGGCTGCAGAAAGGAATATGGGTAGCCCTGAACTTAAAACCTCTAGTGTTTGCTTCCAAGGCTAAATCCTGTTCTCTGCTTGTAAACTGGGGGTAAGTATTACTTACTTGCTTTACAGGGATGTCATGAGGATAAATTAGTTCACATTTGAACTATGAAAGTGAAAAGCACTGTATAATTATACCAAATATTAAAACATGTAATTAAACTGTGTCAGTTTATAGACATTAACGTATTCATGTCCCTCTCTCCAGCCTCTGGCTTTTTAAACTTTATCGCGACTGGTCTTTGCAATATACTTTACATCATGTACTTACAGTAAAATTCAATATATATTTATAGGATATAGATAAAGCCATCTATACTTACTCATTCTCTTTTACTAAAATTACTAAATTGCAATCTTAGCAATCAAAGCAGGAATACCATGCACAACTGTTTGTAACACTGAACTCCCAAATAATATTTGAAAAGAGGGTAGCAACCTTTTGTATTTAAGATATCAGGTTGCAGGCTAAATATAACCAACTCTCAAGTCCTAAGAAGGAAAAGGAATAAAAAAAAAATAAACAGGTTGATCATCTACATAGCAATTTTAAGACCAGCTGCTTTCAAAATGAGCAACCACATTCAAGAATTGTCCTTGTACACGGAGAACTTAAACCTCACAAAGTCAGTAGAAACACACAAAGAGCACTGACTAAAATGGACTAAGAAGAACCAATATTGCAAACTATTCAGGTGCAGATAAAGAGAGATATTTGGATAAAACAAGGCAAGCCACTTCCCTGATCCTTATTTTGTAAGTACCACAAGAGTTGTCTTTTAATGATACTATGCCAAATTACTCAGCCACAAACACTGATATTTTTTTGAACATTTAATAAAAATCTTAAGTATACAACTGAATTGTATATCAGTTAGATTTTATTAAGTGTCATCCCATGGCAGCATTAAGGAGACAAAGATACGGAATAATTATTACAAACAAAAAGCATGACTTACTGAGTACTATATGAAGACTGAATGGTCCCAGCTAGAAATAATAATTGTGTTGATTCACAACAGAACAGTGACTGAATCTATAGACTTGGTATGCTCAGAATTAATCTAAACAATGATTACAAAAAAAACAAAGATCATAACATTAATGATTCAAAAATATTATTATGCCTTTGATTTCCCAAAGGACTCCAAGTTTAGACATGAACCACTTCATATTGTACTTAACTTCAGAACTCTTGGGTGACATATAACACCTGTTCAGCAGCACACAGCATCAAAGAAAAACAGCAACTGCTATGAAGCCGCAACACAAAACATGAAGACAGGACAGGTGATTCTAAGTTGCTGAGGAAAGTTAATAAACTCCCAATAAGTTTTTAACTTCAAAAAAATTCTCTTTTCCCTCTGCACATACAGCAAAATGCACTAACTTATTTACTGGCAATATCTAATCTTTCCTACTAAAATTCATATCTCACAAACATCTCATAGAGCAAGTTTCAAAGATTTTTTTGTGTATGGCAGACAAAAGAACTTTATCAGTACAGATAAGCACGCTTTATTTTAATTAATTTTTACCTTATATGTCTTTTAACAAAATTTTATCATTTTCTATATAAGTTTTTATATTTATGTTTAATGTGTCTGAAAATACTTTTCCTAAAATTATGACTTTCATAAATTATTTTTTCATGTTACTTTGCAGCTACTAATTTTTAACTTTTTTTTTTTTTACACTGTGTTACTTAGTTACTTCTACTTGAGTTTTTGAAATTTCTTAGTTTTGGCCACTTTTATTTCCTTCCCTACTGTGGCTCACTAAACAATTTGCATACTAAGCACTAAAGCACTTCATTTTCATCGTTTTTGAAAGGAAACTTACCAGTCATTTGCTACATTCTTCTTTTGCAACTAAACCCTCGAGCAATGTTGCCAATTTAGGCAGGACCATGTGAAAGATTCCATAGTTTTAAAATAATTCATCTTCCTTAACATTACACAATCTCTTCACTAGTAGATCAGCAATAGATTGTATTCTGCTGTTCAGCCCTACTCTACTCTACAATTTTTCACTAAAAATGCTGTAATTTCAGTTATACATTAAATACATCTTAACACACCTTAACCTGTACCTCCAGATTGTCCTTTAGAACTTAAAATACATAGGAACAGCACTAGATATTCTGAAACTGTCTGTCAAAAAAAAGCTTTCAAAGAAATTTCCTCCTTGAATGCTGCTTCTAGCATTAGTAATATACATTACAAATTAATGTTTGCTGAGGATGTACCTACATTTGCCTGGACAAATACAGTAAAAACCTAGGGAAACAAGGAACCTCTTCTTCTCAGAAGACAAATATACTTCAATGGCTTTCTCCCAGATTCTCCTTCTTAAATTTAAATTCATCTGCATGTAGGTTTATACTGGCAAGTAACTTTACTGCAAGTTGCAGAATCAAAGAATGGAAGAAAGTCTGGAGAAATCCATATGGTTCTTCTAAGAGCAGAGACTGCAAGGGCAGCACTAAATACTCAGGGAAAGAAACAGTACAATTTAAAAGTTACAAATTAAATAGGTTTGCCAGGCCGTCCTTATACCAAAAAAGGTACACACTTTTTAATATGCACATAATAAGACACTAATATGAGATTAATATGAAAGACATTCCATCTCTCCTTCCTCCCATCTTGCAGTTACTTTCCTACTTCTCAAATTCTCATAAATAAATTGGTTGGAAGGTCAAACTGTGTTTAAGAGAAAGTTTCATATCTATGAAAAGACAGATACAAGATGACAAACACAGTTGATAATCTCTTGTCATCCTGACTGCAATCTTCCTAGCCTATACACCGGACAGCTCTCTCTGCTACAATGGTACAAAAATTAACCGGGAGGAAAAAAGCCTCAGCTAAGCAGGATCTGAAGCTACATCCAGCTTCCTGTGAGCGCGTATCCAAATTGAAATGCAGTCTGAAGCCAACAGTTCTGCAGACATCAGGGTATCAGCATTAATACTCTCAGTTGTCTTCAGTACGGGAGATTACACACCACAGAACTCTGGTTTTAAAATCATCAGGAACATGCACAGCTGTAGCAGTGTCACATGACAAAATCAGAACATAAGACATAAGAGTTGCTTTTGTGGTCTAAAAACATAAAAAGCACCCTTGTAAAGTAATCACAACCAAGTGAAAACAGAATGGCAAATACAGAAGAGGATTCCCAATAAATCAGTTGTCTCTCCTAAAGAAGTTACTGACCAGACAACATGTTCCTGTGCTCCTAACAGCATCCTCTTATTTATTCCTGCAGCAAAGCTCAGTCAGGAAGCAAGAAAGGATATTGCATCATTTGCATCCACCAAGGAACTCAAAGTGATTTGCTATTTCAAAATCTGTATCATCAAGCCAAAGCCAGTCATCAAATGCCGCACAACACAGAATTTTGAGCAAATGAACAATTATCCAATTCACCTTTTGTGAAAGTATTGCATAGTTGGTTCATGTAATCATCTCTCTTATGAGCCAGCTCACAGGCAAGACAACATGGCCACTGCAGTCAGAGCTCTTGTAAGTCCCAGACCACTCATACGTACAAATAAATAGTATTCAAGAGCTGATTTGTGTATCACTGAAAATATATGAAAACTAGAACTAGTACAGTCACCACTACAGAAAAAAACCAAAAATTTAAAAACTCAAGTCTTACATAGAACAACCCTGAAATTAAAACACCTCTGAGTTACATATAAAGGAATTTCCTCATCCAGCTTCAGAACTCCCCTTAAATCAAAGCTGTTTCTGGTGTCTCTGTGCCAGGTCTCCTCTTACTTTTATAAGCAAGTTCTGCCACTCACTTATCAGGGCCTTCATGCAGCAATTAATATAATTTCTCTTCAGACACCAGTTCAGTGTGGTCAAACTGTTCAAAGCAAGACAGGTCTACAAGACAGTTTTGCATCATAAACTTAGTATGTGCAGCACAGAAGACATGAAGGAGTGAAGGACGACTTTAGATTCATCACCCTATGATACCAGAGACACCTTTTTTATTTTTCACAGATTTCTTTTGGTTAATTTTACTATTTTTAATTTAAGGAATTTGATTAAAGATCAAAATAACAGCAGTAATCTTTTAGGATTGTGAACATTAAAAAACAATTAGGCCATGGCTTTATGTGAGTCTTTTATAACACAGCTTTCTTTGGCAATAGCAGTTTATTTTCTTAGGTTGCCTGGATTTTCTACTTTGGCTTTTGACATTTTATTAAGAAATAGTGACAGTCAATAAAGACATATGGCAATTTCACTGATGAGGGAAACAGCAACATGTAAGAAACATTTTAGCTTTGGATAATTTTAAACTAAATTACTCAAATTCATTGTGAAATTTCATAACTGATCATCAACTTTGGTTTCTATTCTTTTTGCTATTTGCACTGTGATATAAGCCTCAAATTGCTCTCTAAAAATGCATTATATAATAATGAGTAATGAGATATTTTGACAATAATAGCTGACAGAGTAACATGCCTACAATTAGTATAATTACAGACTTCATATTGATGAAGTCTCTGCAACAGCTTGTCATTTTTCTTCCACTAGCCACAGTATAGATAATACAGACATATATAGCCATAGCCTCTCCTTTGTTTCTCACCCCTGCCTTCCTCTTTTCTAATCATCCTTGACTGTCTGAATCTTCTGTGCCTCTCTCATATCCCAGTTTTTTCTTACCCCTTAGCTCCATATGCTCAGGTTGTTAACAATTCTCACATGACACATGCCTTCATCTCACATCTGAGCATCTTCCTCTATTGCTTAATGTCCTGCATCTCTTTTAGTTTCACTTCCTTTCCACTGTCACCAGGCAGTTCTGACAAACACCTTCTCATTACCTCCAACAACTACAGCAACTGCCTTGCCTCTGGCCACATCCCCTTAGCACCCAATACCAAAAAAAAAGCACTGCACCTGAAATTCACTTTCTTGCAACATCACCTGGCTGGGCCTGCCACGGTCACAGCAACCTAAGGAGAGGGGCTAAGCTGTAGAGTCCTTTTACTGGAAAGACTCTTGTTTTGTTCTGCCTATGCTGTAACTAACACACATGTGGTTTTCTTTCTCTTAGTATTAAGCATCTTAGTTCTGTTTGTATTCCAAACTGAATGACTAATGGTCATGTATCTTAAATATTTAATAAAAGACCGGTTTCTGCGAAAGGAAAAAAAAAAGGAAAATATATTTTGAGGCATTTAGATAACTTATTCTTCTCCTCTAAGTTGTCCTTTTGCGTATAGCTCTGGACAGCTGAGAGGACATTTCTATCAGCTGACCTTACAGGAACACAGGACTCTAATACTAGTAGGGTCACCTCAAATACACACCACCTACTTTCAGTTCAGCAGGGTCCATTAAAAAAACACGTCAGAAGCCTCAAATCACCCTTTAACAAATATGAGTTGCTCACTATAAAAACAGTCATTAAAAGCATGTACAGCTGAAAGAGCAGGAAAGATCGAGACCTTTGCTATGCTGTAACTGCTGCAACACTATCAGGAAAAAAGCATTCAAATACAGGTTTTATACCTCTCCTGACTTCATACAGAAACCAAATCACGAAGGTTAACATATTTAATGAATGAAAAAACCAGTAACACCTACTACTTGCTTTTATACTTCGCCATTAAAACAAAATTACACAATCAAAATGTCAAAAGAATCCTACAAAAAACTAATAAAAAGACCAGTTGTAAGTTGGCAAGACAGTCCCTTAAGCAATACAGCTACACAAAGAATACCACTACTCAGTTTTTAATAGCTGAAACAAGCATGAAGCAGATCAGGTCACACATTAACAGTGTTGGAGACATCAAGCTCACTGGTTATAAATTCTTTTCTTTTTTTCCAAGAGTACCATTTTCTAAGTATCTTAAAAAGAAGGTTCAGTAACAGAATCTTCTTTAGTAAATACCATAAAAATTACAGAATGATTCAGCTTGAAATACAGTCAAGCAGATCATGCTCCTGAATGCCACACAACCAAAAAAAACCCTCAAAATGTAAAAGGGAATGAAGCAAAAGGAAGAACAAGTATCAAACTCACCATGGACTTGATTGATTTCTGAATTCTGTGAAAGAATTTCATCTGCTAGTTTTTGAGCAGTTGGCAAAACTTCTGTGTGATGCACTGTGATCAAATACTGTACAAATTTTTGTAGTTGGTCTCTGTTCATTTGAAAGAGTGTCTCTGAAATGGGAAGATGCAATTTGACCTGATCTGGCTTGCGGATCCGGTATAAAGAGAGTGCCACAACATGGGCACAGTAAAATATGTCCTTGTTTCCACAGCTACAGGTCACTGAGGTAATCTTGCAACGATCAAAGCTGATAGCTACATTGCAAACAGTTTCTGGCTCCGATTGCATTGCAGGCTCTGTTACTGTGCCACTCAAGTGGAAACCTGTGCAGGGAAAAAAGAGAACTTGATGATATATGTAAAATATTGTATGTCATTATCAAGCATATTTTGTTAATACAGTAAAAGTCATTGGCTATTTCTGAGAAATGATACAGCTTAAAGAATTTCCTTAACTACAAATATGATTAATCCTTTCTTTTGTACAAACCCCTTTCATCTTCAGTAAAATCATAAGGGGAGTAAAAGGTTAGTTTACAAGCTCTCTGCCATTTCATCACAACACTGATAAAAGTCTGACAAGAGAAATACTTAATTTGATAAATAACAGCTGCAGAAGCAGAGCAGCATCCCTTCAAGACCAGTGTGAAACTCCTCTCCTAGTAGCTCAGTAAATTGGCGGCAATTTTCCAAACTCCCCACCAGAGAGCCTGCAGCACCTACCAGCAAATTTAACCATTCTCTCAATAAGTGAGAGGGAAGTAGTGCACTCTAGTGGCATGAACACAGGTCCTAGTCTCGACTGACTCACTGACATTAGTCACTTAACCTCTTTGCTTTCACCTCTCCCATCAGTGAGTTCATGTTAAAGTTCACCTTCACCTAAGAGACCCAGCAGAACAACCACATTTGTTCATCTCTTCAGAGATGCAAACTGCTGCAGTGACCAATACACAGGATATCAGATTTATAACACTGAATGAGACACATGCACTGTTCCAGAAATCTGCATTATGGTCCTGCTTTCCATGAAGCATAATAAAGCTCAAGGTAAAAGAGCTTGTACTGTAAGGAGGTATGGTATGCCATAGGGAAAATGCTTGCTTCAGCAAAGAGGCCATGTGTAGACACAGCACAGGGTCTCAAACGCTTAAGATATGACCTAAACCTACCTGTTTTCCCAAAATGAAGGCCCAGTTTTGGCTCTCAATGTTTTGTCACTGAATGGCAGAATATGGGGGTTTCTTTTGGATTTTACATATGCATGACATTGATTCCAGCTCAAGCATTAAGTCAGAGGCATAGATACAGGGCAATGCAACTAAGTCTCATATGCTGTACCAGTATTAGATTTGCACAGTACATACAAAATATTCGGTGGATACAAGTAAGGTGTTATACGTTAGCTACTTATAATGGAAACAATATAAACCCACGCTTCCTCAAAGTCAAAAACTGATCTAATATTCTTGAAATACCAGAAAACTATTGCAGTAAGCGTTGTCACATGAAGACTAGATGTGGGGGGAGGGGGAGGAGGGGGACAGAGGAAAGAAATATACACATACAGCATTTTGGATTAGAACTGTCCCAAATGATTTTTTAAAAGCTCTTCAACTTCCAGGAAACAAAGAGGAAAATCTCATTTTTTCTATTTGTTACACTGCATGTTTCAGAGCAGGTTGTGCAGTCAGCATCACTGTCTGAATTACATTCAGCTGCAGTAGACTGATACTCTATCCTATAAAGAAGGTCATGCACACACTCACCTTGACTTTGCAAGAGAATGTTTACCAAGTAAAGTAGTTAAGAGTCTAGGCTGAAGAGGCAGTAAGCTGTCAAGTGCAGAGATGAAGGCGGGGGTAGAACTGCCCCTCACATCATGAGCTTCTCCTCCAGCCTTTCCCATTGGTTTTTAAGTAGTCACAGCACATTCCTCCAAATGCCTTCTCTCAAAAAGAAAGGCTTTGTTAAAACTTAACCAACTCTATTTATTTCAGGTTCAATCCCAGTAAATGAAAATTGGATTGACTGTCCCACAGAAACTGCATGGGAGATTATGATTTTAATATCAATTTTCTATGAAGCATACATAAAAAATTGTCTCTAATCCATGAGCTGAGGAAAAGTCTAACACTTGTACACTGAAAGAGCCTGACCCTATTCCTTCATACTCCTAGTAAGTATCTGAACTCCTATTAATTCCAGTAGAAAAAGTCCCAAGGTAAGATTTTCCATTAAACTGATGCAAAATAATATAAAATACCAACTCCAACAATATCACCACTTTTAATTTGCCAGTACACAATTCAAGCATTCAGAAAAAGTTAAAATCCTCCTGGATACATGAGAATGTCTCCAGAAATATTCAGAGTTAAAAGCAGGCCTCTTCTTAAATTCCCTGCACTATTCAGGTAGAAACACGGCTCATGGGTCACTCTCCACTGAACTTTTTAAGAATTCATGTCACAAACAGCAATATTTAGAAACACAGACCCTCATTTAAACAATGACAGCACCAATACAAGTCAACTTACCTAACCTATCCCTCTTAACTCTCAGAGAGTTTAAACAAAAACATCACTTGTCCTTTTAGGCTAAAGATGTAGAAGCTCTGTATTAACTATACCACCAGGAATACCTTCTAATTATGAAACACTGTTTTCCTCCTCTTTTTCTGTTTGTGTTTTTAAAGAAAGAAATTGTTGTTAGTAAATATGACCTTTAAAAAGGTTTCAACATACCAGAGAATATAATTGATGAAATTTCAGCTCAGAAGCCCTGGTAGGGCTGTTACAAAACCCACCAGACATCAAGTAACACCTTCCCCACTGCCTCCAATGCTGCAGAGTACTGAACAGGGAGAGCTGCTCCCCTCCTATAGACATAGTCTTCATCTTTTTTAACCTAGACATCTAACATTCTCCAAATAAAGTATGAAAAGTTAGTAGCAGGTAAAAAGTTGATGCACTGTGCTTTGCTAAAAGGTGTTTGTCAGCAGTTATTTATAGCCAGCCAAGAAGCAAGATGTTACACGCTCTTGGAAGAAGCCTACATGAATAACCTGTGTGTGGACTTGAATATGACGACATTTTACTAACGGGTATGAAGGTGCAGAAAGTCTCTTCAGCTAAAACCTGCAAGGCCTCACCCTAAATAGGTACTACCCTTCAAAGGGAAAATTTCTCTTACCCAAAGTTACAAAACCTTTTCTGGAAATACTTACCCATTCCAAAAAACTCCAAGAACACTGAAGTTCCACTTTTTAGTTTAAGAGCTTCTTTATTACTATCTAAAGACAACAAAAGAGTTGCAGGCAGTAAAGTGTGTATTTATTACAGAAGCTATTTATAGAACAGGCATGTTTCACCTTTTCCCGTCAGCTGCTGAAGTTTGAAATATTTAACTGTTTTCAAATCAGCATGTGATCAGCAATTCAAGTTCTGCTGACATTTTCAATGTGCAGAGGCCTTGCATTCTGCAAAAAATGTGTTTAGAAAAGAAATTGGTGCACTAAGACAATGTATAAAATAAAGTCCTTTTACAAAGTGATTTTGCTTCTGTTGAACACTCACCTCATACACACCTCAAAAGTTATCTTAATAGCCAATAAAATAGTGTTCTCAGCTGTCATACTTTTGGAAGGGGACTGTGCCAATGTGCCATCAGGAGGAAAGCACTAAGAAGTTCGTGAATTTTACAAAGCAATTTTTGCCAAAATCTGCTTGATAGCATCCAATGCATTAAAGCAGAAACATTCTGTGACTGCAAAGCTGTCTGATAAATGAAAATTCACACTATTACAATGTAGCATTTGCCAGCACAAGTATATATGCTTGTCATTAAAAACAACAAAAAAACCACAACACTTCAGAATAAAACAAAAAAAATTTCAAACTATAAGGCTGTAAACTACAATCTTTTAGTTACTTAAGTCAGGAAATTCCAAAAAAGTGGATTTCACTAATTTAACAGGCTAAGCAGCAAAGTTACTTCATTAAATAAGCATCATAAATGACATCTCAAGAGCTTAATTCATTTCTACTGTCACACAGTGTGTCAAAAAGCATCATCCTCAATATACCCAAGCCCAAAGATGCATTTTGAAAACATACAGACCAAAATAAACAAGAAGTGCCAGAACAAACCATGCCTAATGCTGAGGTGGGGGGAAGGCGGGAGAAAGAGAGGGGATGTGCACTCAGTAATTCCAGTGGTTAAAAAAAAAAAAAAGGAAAACACTCCAGGTTGATACTTGTTATTGAAGGATTTGATTCCAATGCAAACATACATCACCACTAGGTAGTGTTTATCCTTTATAGAAAATATAAAAATGTCAGAACTGGATTACAGTAATACCTCAAAGCTTAAAAACTGGTGTTTTAGAATAGCTTTTTGCCATGTCCATTTTGAGAATACATGCATGCCTCATCCACTATGCACACATATCTTAAAATCAGGAAATGTACCACCAAGTGCATTTGGAAAATGGATGTGTTCCTTAACTCTGACCCACTGACTTTTTTCCCATGTATATACACTCTTAGTCAAGAACATGAACTATTTTAAATTCACAGGAATGGCCAGGAGATGAAGTTACTTACACAGAAAAAAATGCAAAAGCTTATTGTGGGAGCTGGATAGTCTTCAGTGTGTAAGACCTATGCAGGTAACCTCCCTCGACATAACTTTATGCTGGCTATCAGATTTGTACACCCTAACAATCATGTGAAATAACTTGCAGGCCCACCAGCTAGCATTTATTCAGATTATTATATTACTTGGCAAACTCATAATCACTGTGTAAAGTGTAAACACCTCTGCTTCATCCTGCCTACCAAACAACAACAGAAAGAAATGCTTATGGTAGTTTCCAACCATGCCCATTAGCTATTTTTCCATACTTAACATCAGTGGTTACATTTTTTTTTTCCAAGACAAGCAAAAATCTAAACCATGTTTACTTCATTCAAATTTTGTCTTTTAAGAAGTGGTTTTCCTTTAAGATGGTAAAGTAGTATCCTACACTCAATTCTGTCTGAACTTTGGAACACTGTAAAAACACACCAACAACACACTTTGAAATTATTATGAAGTCACAACTTTGCGTGCCACCACTCAGATTGAAGCTAATGTTAACAGTCTATTTATAAACCACAGAAAACACTGATTTAGGATGGAAAGCACTTACCTAATCATATCTTAAACATACCAGTACAAAGGTATTAAGGGGTGGGGGAAAAAAGTAATCAAGGAGAGTAGCACAAAGATATTTACTGTATATAATGAATGCACAAGGTACAGATGTCTCTTACGTTTTGAGATCACTGCCACCTAGGACAAAATTGCATTTCCACTGCACCCAAACACAGAGGATCTGTAACAACCAACCACCTGGATTCCACAATTCCCTTTCATAAAGGCAATAATCAGGATTTTGTATTCCAGAACTTCTGCAAGCCAGACAGTGGGAATATTAAGTCCATGCACACACACCACTGACAACTTGAAGATCACTACCACTGGCACACTTCCAAGAATATGCACAGCACTAGTGACTTGAACAATAAAATTTATTTGTCCCAACACCATGAACTCAACAGCTGCATAAAAAAAAAAAAAAACCAAAACCCCCAAAACAAAACAAAAACACAACCACAACAATAAAAAACAAAACAAACAAAAAGCAACCAACCAAACAACAACAACAAAACAAAAAAAACCCAAAACCAAACAAACACCAAAACTCAAACCTATCTTTCAAGTTTTTCAGGCAAACCTTCAAGTCTGAGAACTGTTCAACTAATAACTAATCATGCCCATTAGACAAAGAGCTCCGCTAACCTCTCAAGCCAAGCTTGACCATATCTCTGCTGATCAAAAGCAGCCACTTACCACTGTAGTTCAAGTAGGAGTCATGGATGATATGGACACATTCATCCCGACTATTCTTCCCTGGAAAAACTTTCAGAAAGGCTGTCTAAACAGCCACTAACCCAGGAAAATGCTTTCCCCTACCCAACAGCCATGTCAGCTCTGGACTGCTTTAAGACAGATGCAGACTGCAGCAGCTCATGCTGTCCGGAGGTGGAGGCATAGAACAAAACATGCACCAAATGAGCATGGCCTCCAGGGTCCCTCAAAGTTTCACTGCTATTTCTATGGTTAAACAACTTGCAATCCACTCCACAGGAACACCATATAAACTAAAGAACAACATTCTCACCAGCACTGTTCACTGCCTCCAGTGACATCTCTGCAAAACCTGAAGGTGGTCTGCCCTTGAACTCATTTAATATGGGTATAATCAACACCATTTTAGGTGTTCGTAGCATTAGGCTTTGTAGACAAAGGGAAACCATCCAAATCTGTGTGTAAATAAGAGATGTTTAGAAAAGTGCTTTCTGGACAGCAGTAACTAGAACTTTCCTCTAGCACAGTGATGCTCAAATTATGATCTAGAATGTTGTGGCAAAGTACGCTTATGGCTTGCAAAGCAGAAGCAGACAAGTGTCTTCAATTAAACATCAAATATAGTGCCAAGATTCACTACACCCATGACAGCCAACAGAGTCCTGTGAGGCCAACAAGGACAGTAGTCCATGGCTGCAGGTTACCCACTATCAGGTATACAACCCAAGCCTTTTTGTTGGTTTGTTTGTTGTTTGGTTTTGGTTTGCTGGTTTGGTTTTGCCAGGGTTTTTTGTTTTTGTTTTTTTTTTT
>VWZF01001193.1:55079-78253 GCA_013396755.1 Sclerurus mexicanus
TTTTTTTTTTTTTTTTTTTTGTTTGGTTTGGTTTTTTTGGTTGGTTGGGGTTTTTGGGTGGTGGATGTTTTGGTTTGTTTTTTTTAAAGGGTATCAGGTTAAAACAAACTATGGTCCTCTGTGCTACAAGTTTAACAGCTCCTCTCTCACTATCACACAGCCTGAGAGCACCAGTAAACAGAACAAAATACCACCTCAGTGTGAGCCTGGAAACCCTGAAGCTCATGGACAGTAAAGTACAGTTTACTGTGAGAAATCAGCAGATAGGAGATGTGATTTATATATGGCATTTTTTCTAATAATATAACCCACAGAGATCATGTGATAGTAATTTAGGAAAAAAAAATGCTGAAGAAATCATAACCTTTGTAGAATATGAGTAAGCATCAAACTTTTGAGGGAGACTTAACAGCTGAGCTGGATCCATCATACAACACCTTGCAGCAGCAGAACTGTGAAATCAGTCACCAAAACTACTCTAATGCTGAAGGGGGGGAAAATGGGTAACTAATACTCAAGAAAGTTGCTAGAAATGGAGCAGCTCTAAAAAAATTGAGCTTTTAACTCACCATGCTGTCCAGAGCATCCAGCTAATGTACACTAAAATGTTTGTAGGTAAACTGTAACAGAAAGTAAATGTAGGTCAAGTTTATATTCATCCATAACGAAGGCTAGAAACAAGAGGTTCAGAGAGATTACTAATCTCTATTTCAAATTTGGTAAACAAACTCTCTCTCTGATGGCAAACTTCACAGGCCTTTTTTACTGCAAAAGGAAAAGCTTTAGACGGGAGGAAGTGCAAACAGTCTGCAAGGAGTTGCACCCTGAGATTATACTCAGAGTGCTCAAGAACAATGACTGATTATGACCAGTCTTCAGAGGGTCAGTGCAAAGACATTTGTTAGTAGCTTTTGAGGAAGAATTCACTCCTATTATGGTGGGGAGAAGCTGACATCCGTCCTGCAGGAAGCAGAGAATCCACCCATAGCCCAAAGTATGGACCTCTCAAGGTGAAACCATTTTAGCTTTTACTACGACTTTGGATTTTCATCACATTTGCAGGAAGAAATTGACTATTTGCTACAGCACAAACAGAAAGGTAATAAATGGGAAAGGCACTGCAAATGAATAAGAGCACCAAAAACCAAACAGACTAAACTCTGGTTTTCCTTAAAATATCCTTAAAGCCATACAACAAAAATAGGCTGCTCTTGCATTCAAAGAGGTAAATATTTAGAGACTAATAAAGGTAAATATTTAAACACTTAGAGATGCCTTGCCTGTCAAATTGATAGAATAGGATTGTTTTTTTTAAAGTTACTACTTGCAGCTTTATTGCTAGAGGAGAAATTTTCTATATTATGTATCTACAGTTAGAGGTTTATCTTCAACTAGGAATCATCTTCTCCATCAAAAGCAATAGAAATTAAATTACCTTGAAGAAAATCTTTAGCAAGATCTGCTCATTTTAAAGGGAGGAGAGGAAAAACCCAGACTAACCACCTTTTTTTCCAGTTCCCCTCTGCCAGTTCAACAACATCTCTGCTCTTTTCTACTGCTGCTACCACATGTCCTTTGCTTATCTTACACCAGCTGTATCAGCTTTACTTTACTGTCTGAAGTTAGGGTTCATTGCAATATGCACAGTAAAGTATTAGTAGCAGTTGTCTACTTGGCCTTTCACAGACAAACTGAATGCAGCTAACACACACCACAGAACAGCATAAAGCTTCAACAGAAGATCCGTGAAAGCAAGAGGGGAAAAACCTTTAAAATTACATCCTGCTTGACTCATTGCTTTATCATCAGGAAAAACTGCTTTCTCATACACTTGACAATGACTTGATCAAACTTGTATTTCAAATCAAAAGTGGATAAAATCCTAAAAAGAAAGACAGCAATCACTGATGAAAACTTGGGAAGAGATTTTAAAAATATTAGAAAATTACTAAATCCTGAAAAGAGTGTGTCTGGATTTCCACAATCATACTTACAGTTTGAAAAATACAGCAAAGGATGTCTAAAACATAGGCATCCTGCAGTAAAAGTATTTAGGTCATTCCAACAATAGAAAACATTTAACTGAATAATTTAAGACTGCACTCAAACAGTTCAAGTTTAGGCTACACAAAAGCCAATATAATTTTAAATCTAAACTGACCTTCCATCAGGAAGTATTATACTTGGCCTAAAAGAGGAAACTACCACTCCCATTTCCATTACTAACTGTGGAATAAGTAATTCTCTTTTGTTTAAAAACAGGAGGAAAAAAAAAAAGAAGTGATCAATGTTGCACTTTTGCCAAATGGAAAATGGCACTAAAATTCACAGAAAGTAAGGGAGACCCTTTCTTTATTGATATAATTCTACTCTTCCACTCACATACCAAATATTTTTGAATACTTGTGTTTTTATGGCTCTGATTTTCCAGCAAATGTTTGCAAATTACTGCAAAAGTCAGGTTGTTCACTGAACTGCTTTTTGTCCATAATCAAGGTGGAGGTGAAAAAAGAAAATTAGACTTTTAAGTGTGGGAGCAACAGTCACTATGTAGGACTTTGGGAGTAGCTCAGTTCATTCTGGATAGTAAATTTTACAAGATAAATGTTTTCAGCAACTTCCTGTCGTCACCAGAGCATTACAAAGGATTCCAGCAAAAATAACGAAGTATGACATAGTATTTCCTGACAAAGCAAGACAGAAAAAGCCAGTAAAACCATAACTGAAAGAGTTTCAGAATTAAAGTCTAAAAACCCACCAATATCACGAGTCACCCCTGCATGGCTGAAGCCAACATCAGGGGAAGCATCTTTTTTCTAGCTCTCCAGGGCCAACTGCAGTAGACTAACAAATGCAGACTGGAATCCCAAAAAATCTAGTGTAATAACAATAAGAGCCTTTTAAAAAGAAGGTCAGGAAAGGTCATTTGCATTACATGCCAGAATAACCTTGATAACACTGGCACGTGCCCAAACCCACACAAGTGGACATACTATATGAAATCAGGTTCCTGTGGTTCACAATTTTTCCCAACTGTTCCTAAGTTAGATCCTAATCCACTTCTCACCATTTCAGTTATTATTCCATAAAAATCAAATCAATATGGAGTAGCCATGACTAGTGCATCCCATGGTCAAAACTGGCTGGTAAGACCTGTCATACTAGTGCTCCTCCATACAGACACATACCACCTTTTGCCACACAGGGATGAAGAATGAATAGGCCTCATGTAAGAAAAACGGATTTCTAAAGGGAGAGACAATTTTCATTGTAAGTTGCCCACATATCTGTTCATATTTATAAAAAAGAAATATCTGTCAGTTCAAAGGAAAAAAAAAATTACATTCCTTGGCATTTCTGATATCTGGGAGCGATGCGCACAGCAAACACTTGGAATAAGTAAGGGTATGTGCGTGTGGAGGGGGAAACCCAATGTACATTCTTCTACTAAGCCAATGCAAGCACATCCAGAGCATACGGCTCCTCCTCAAGCAATGCAGGTAAGACTAGTACGCAATTTTCTTTAAGAAAGTTAATTTTCTTTACGAGATAAATGAGAAGCCCACCCCTTCTTCTAAAGTCACACACTAATTCTACTTGAATGAGCAAGGATACCACTCTTCCTTGCAAAAGTCAAGAGGATTTTAGGAATCTTCACCTCTAATCTGCTGCACTCATAAGTTTAAAAAATTACACTTATCTGATTATTAACCTAAGAGTCTAAATAGTACCTTAGCACATCACATGCTACTCAAGTCTCTATTAACATGCATAGGGTTGAACAATAAAATGTAACTTTTTTTTTTTTTAAATTAATGCCTCACACCCACAAAATCAAAACTTTCCTGACACCAAGATGACAACAAAAAGTTTGGAAAGGCAGGGGGATGAAGGAAAAACAGAACTGCATGATCAAGGAAGTAAAACTTGCAGGATAAATTAAAGCAAACAATGTAAGAAAATAAGACAAATTATACAGTAAAATACAATCTAATTTGTCATTTATTAAGCAAGTTACTGGAATTCAGCATCCTGTAGTGCAGCTTCCAGACTAGGTTTTACAGCACATAAGCTATTCGACTAACCCAAACAAAAAAGATCCCTGGTAACACAACTTTTTTAACAAGCCAAAGAATACCTTACAACCACCTTATGCCAGAGAAAAGGAAATCATTACAATACTACCACAATTTATTTAATTTTCACAGTGCAATATGGGGAGACAGAAACAAGGCGATAGAAGACAAAAACCTCAAGGATGGAAAGTGTCTCTACCAGTGATCCAAGCAATGAGGCGCTTTCATAAGATCCCTGCTTTTTCTTGTCATTTATTTTTCCTGGGCTTTGGCTTCTGATAACCCATTTACACTACAATTAGCATCTGTGATAAGCTCATAGGTGGTATTCCTGTGGAGGTGTGGTTAATGTCTCATTTGTTAGCTTTGGTTGCCTACTAAAATAGTCAAGGATTAGGCTTGCTGACGAACATGAAACCCAACCCACAAGACTAAGTACACTGCTGACTAATTTTGTGATTCAATGTTGTTTGGAGATTTTACTTATCTCAAACCAGACGCTGCTCTTGTAGGGGTACTAAGTTTCCCTTTTGTGCAGGTCTCATGCCTACAGGTCTACCTTTTGCAGTAATGAAAGGTTCTCTGTCTATCCTAACTTTTATCATAACCTACCTAAATGAAATTAGGAGGGGGAGCGAAAGGGAGACCGTTTCAAGTTCTTGATGAAAAGCATGTCTATTTGAATGCTAAAACAAATTAAAGTAAAGATAGAGGGCATCAGAAAAGCTAACAGGAAACATGTCTCTAACATCAGTTGTTGGTATCATTACTAGTGGTTGAAGATTGTTTTCCAGCTTAGACTAAAGTACGACTAAATTCAGTAATATGATACACAGTTGCCATCTGCCCAAGGCTGTATTGTCATAGTGCATTTAAATAGCAAGACACTGACAAGATTATTATGAATTAGTTTTCAGTGTTGCTCAAGATACTCAGATTGAAAGACTTGCTAGTACTTGAAGTAGTTCTGTGCCACAATAAGACAAAAGTAGAACAGCATTAAATTCAGTATCTACCCTCTCTTACAATGACAGAGAACCATAACTTGAAATTTTGGCCTTTAACTTTTAAGACTGTCAGTATCTCAGCTCTCAGCTGGGAAATAAATACTTCGAAGTTGGATCCCTTACATAAAAGAAGGTAAATTTATTTTCTTCATACTTTAAATGGCTCAAAAGAAATTTAAAGTATTTAGAAAGAATGCTCTCAGTCTTGTCCTCTGCAACAACATATCCATTCCGTTCTGCAAATCTCCTCTGCTCTCTCAGCAGAGTAATTTGAAGGAAGACAACTGGGTAGTGTCAGGGTTGTCCACATTTTAAAATTATAATGATGCCCAAAAAAAGTCCATTCACACCCTCTTCAGACAAATGGGAAGCAAAAAAACTGTTTAATTAGTTCTTCCAGAAAGTCAACTATGATTTAAGTTATTTTACCTATTGAGAAGTAGTTTAAATAGATCATTCACTATACCATAGTAGATTAAATAGACTATGTAGCAAGGATTACTATTCCCTACACCTAGCTTTTCCTGTTTACTTAGTAAAACAGAAGGCTTCCTCCTCTGATAAGGATTGAGACAGTACCAGGAGCTTTGAGCATTATCAGCTATTTCCTTAGAAATCTGTCTTTCCTCTCTGCAATCTGAATCACTGAATGCCAGTGTGACATACAATCAAGCATGGTATCTCATGCCCTTTTTATTCTCCAAGTGAGTCTTAAATAGCTTGGTCTTAACTAGCAATGTTGATGTTTTAAGGTTAAATGGGGTCAGTTTCCTACATAAATATTTGAACATCAGACCGACTGTTTTCAAAATACTTTAAAAACATATCATGATGTCAGCAATGAAGGTGGAATACCCAGCTTGTTGAGTATTCAGCAACAAAACCGTGTTTCTTACCAAGAAAACTAGTTCTCACCTCTCAAGACAATGCCCAAAAGATGTGCAGTACTACCTGAATCTTTCAATCTGTGACCTACATTAATTGGACCAAAAAGCATTCTCACATGTTCTGAAAGAGGAATGAGGGAAATAATTGCTGACCTTTTCAGTGCCAATTCTCATGTATGCATTTGCTTGTTTTTAGTTCATCTGCTGGTTGGACACATGAAAAGAAGTAGAAAACAAGACATTTACTTCCTCTGCTGAGGCACTTAAACCTATCACCATCTCATCCCTGCAACAGCACTTGACATGCCCACTTGTCCCTTTGCTGAACAATTCCTCAGTTTGAATACAAGTAGCTGTGCTGGTTTTGGCAGGGGTAGAGTTAATTTTCTCCATAGCAGCTACCATGGACTATTATTTTGGATTTGCACTGGAAACAGAGTTGATAATACAGGGATGTTTTAGCTGTTGCTGAGCAGCACTTACACATAGTCAGGGCCTTTCCTGCTCCTCACCCTATCCCACCAGAAAGGAGGCTGGAGGTGCACAAGTAGGTGGGAGTAGACTGAGCTGGGACAGCTGACGCCAACTGACCACAGGGATATCCCATCCCAATTAGCATCATGCTCAGCATATAAAACTGTGGGAAGAAGGGGAGATATTTCGAGGGAGGATGTTTTTATTCCCAAATCACTGTTAGACATGAAGGGGCCCTGCTTTCCTGAAGACAGCTGAACACCTGCCTGCCCATAGGAAACAGTGAATTGCATTCCTTCTCTTCCTTTGCTTGTGTGCTTGGCTTTTGGCTTACCTAAACTGTCAGTATCTCAATCCATGAGTTTTCTCATTTTTAGTCTTCTGTTTCTCTCCCCCATTCCACTGTGGCAAGTGAGCAGGCGGCTGTGTGGGACTTAGTTGCCAGCTGGGGCTAAACCGTGACAGCATCCCTCTTTATGAATTTACCCCCAAGAGCTCAGAAATATTGCTCCATTAAAAGCACATTTCAGCACATCCTGCTGGTTTGAGTTGCTGGAATGCTCCACCCGTCCTCGAACCCCTCCGGTCTCTCATGGACTATCGAGCTGAAATTAGCTTTTCATTACATGTGAAGGAGTCCCACACAGAGCAGCACCCTGCTGCTAAAGACTCCTATTTTACATGGCAATTTTGCAACTATAGCATCTGCTACCTTACTAATATGTATATTTAATGCCACTGTATAATGTGCAGAATTATATGTTGTTCAATGCCTGTTTGTTCAGATATTATGTGCTCTTAAGAAGCATTATTACCTTTGAAAAACATAGTACTTTTTTTATTAGGCCTTCTCCCCAGTGTTCTGTGTAAGAGAGCCCCAAACAAGCAGCTCATAGACTGTTTTAAACAAAAAAACCCTGGGACCTGGGGTGAGACAAGCTTCTGGCCTGCACTCTTACTTTAGTGTATTTCCTGGGTCCCACACCCCAGTCTATATATTTACATTGTTATGATATGAAGTGAATTGGAAAGGGAATGGCATCTCAACAACTGGTTGTGTACGTACTCCAGCCTACTCTTGTCACTGGAAATGTGAGTACTCATATTAAAGCTGTGGCCTTTGCAACATATTTTATTCTTTCTTCTAGAAAGGCAGTTTTAGAAGTAACATTAAGTTCTACCACATGCATTTATTAATCACTTTGTTGACACAGCAAACCATCTCAGAGGAAAAAAAAAAAATCAAAAAAGAGAGTTTTGGAGTCAAGTGTGGGACCAGCACATGCATGTCAGATGTTTCATGCCCTTCAGGTAAAGCTTCAATATGTTCCCTATGACAAATGTCATCTTAAGACACCAATTCTCCTCTACACCTCATTCAGGGAAAACTGATCATGAACACAATTATTCCACGTGGCAAAACGATTGCCCATCTACTCCAGAAGGCAGCAAGCATTAGCATTCATGATTGCCACCTCAGATTTTGACCTGAATTACGTACTTCCAAAGCAGCCCAAGTACAGAAAATGAATCTACTCCGCATAACTTAAGTGATGCCGTCTGGAAAACACTACTTTAAATCTGACTTGGAGTAAACAATAATCTGCTCTCTGTTGCAGGGAGAACGTAAATTCAAAGCAAAGGAGGTTCTGACATACTTAGCTAAAACAAGCTTTATCTCAACTAGACACTCAGGATTATGCAGGTAGACATTTGCTCTAGACTTAAGTTTTCAGACCATTTTGACATTAGGAAGATTTGGGAGCTGTAACAACACTGAAGTGTCCCCACAGGCTGCTTTAGGATGTTAGGAACAAAATTCTAACTGGTCCACTCTCCTTGTTCCAAGCTCCAAATGAATCTATAAATGAGCTTGGAGTGGCAGACAGCCCTTACTGGACAGACAGAGCCTCAATCTAGTCTTCTCTTTTCTGCTATGAGCATGTGATAGTCAAATAGCCCATTGTTTTGATATGAAAGGATGCTCAAGGCTTTCCTAACCTTCCTTTCTTTATTTACAAAGTAGACAAGCTTCATTCTTAGGGACAGAAAGGACTCCAGTGGACTGGGCCTTTCTGCTCACCCAATACACACAAGACGGCTGCTCTGATGTGCCATTCAAACTCTGCCCTGAGAATTTTGTAAAGCAGAGCAACAGCCCATTGCCTGAGAACATAAAGGTATCAGCAGTCTGGAGCAGGCTGCTGCCTGCTCTGCATTGCTGATCAGAGTACGGATTGCAGAGAAGACTGTACCAGGGAGGAACTGCAGAATGAAACACCAACATCTGCCCCTTAAATACATATGCACACAGATTTTACGGGCAATCAGAGCAACTGGAAAATTCTTAATTAATCTTCTACATTTTGGATCTACTTGAGACATGTTATAAAGCACTAAGATTTCTTTTCCTGCTGCAGAAATATACAAAGTTGCTCTTATTAAAGCAGTAGCTATTCAAGCAACATATCAATACCTCTCAAGACCAGGCCAATGGTTCTCCTATCAGTGAGGAAGGACCATCACAGCTATTGACATTTATGAAGCAAAAGAAGGTGAGCAGAGTCATTTCCTAAATTAATTATGCCAGATTCAGAACAAACAAAACAAAAAAAAAATCTACTTCTTTCACCACAAGCATACTTAACAAAGACAACTCCGTTGTAGTCCACATGAAGAGAAAAAATCTGAATACAAAACTCATGAAGCAGAACCAAGACTCTTCTAAAAGAGACTAAATTTTATCCATGTGTATTTTTTTTTTAAATTCATCTGCATAAAATTCACGAAGTAGAAAACCTTGATCTGTTATGTTCTGGTTTGGGAAATATAATATGGTTTTAAAATATTCCTGCCAGAAATAAAACTGGTTAGAAAAAGAATTTATTTTCTTTTTAAGAGTAAGCATGTCACTGTCCATGTAATTTGTCTTGAAAGGTGATGTTTGCTCTTTACATGAGAGGGCAATAGAAATCACAAACTTTCTGGACTATGCAAAACAAGACGACTGAAGAAACTACTATTTAAAAAAGGATGGTATTTCTTTCATGAAAAAAATGCTGAGCAGAAGAAAATAAATTGTCCAGTTGTCCAGGAAATTATGAGAAGTAACCTTTGTATTTTCTCTTCAGTTTGTCTTCCAAATAATTGAATGCTGGAAAAGCCACAGTATTAGTTCTATTTCAGGTGAATTCCAGGGATTTTGTTTTTCATCTAGCTGTCCCTGCAACCTGATTTTTTACATTTGGACAGGGAATTTTTTTATGACCTCATTTTCATATTCAAAGTGTTTCTGAGGGCATTTGTAGGATCTATTGCTGTAGTGAAATGGTGGTTTATTAAGAAAATAAATTAGTGTTAAAACGTTCTACAGTCTGGCCAGGTTGAAACAAATATTACTCTTATTTCAGAGTTAATATTGAAATCATCAGTAAACTGAGCTGAAAACAAACTACTTACACAATTTTTTTCCTTGTGTAATTATTTGTTAAGCAAGTAAAAAAGCCTTAATAAAGAGAGAACAACTTTACTTTGGATTTAGAGTTCCTGGTCTGGAACTCTCCAGTAAGAAAACCTCTTCCCGGAAAGCAGAGGAAACTTTCTTTGTTTTTTTACGGTAATGAAGAGACAGAAAATGCCTGCAATCTCACTAAGTACCTGTGCCTCTAATGACCTTATGAGGTTTGCTATCCTTTGTTTTCCTGAGACTTGAAAGACCCCACTGTAAGAAAAGCCTCTTGTTTCAAAACTTGGATGCTTCACACCACCAGTCTACTCCACAACCACTTCAAAGGACAGGGAAAAAGCTTCCAACACACCAGAGGCAGTTTGCTTATGTTTGCAGCACTGGAGTACTATTTGTATTCATAATCTGCAAAACCGTCTGCACTGGGCAGGGAAGCAGACCTATATAAATATATATTTCTCCCTCTATCATAGATTGCACATTGTCGTGTTGAGGAATGACAATGAAAAAGCACCGTAGGACAGCAGTGAGCTAAGCCACGGCAAGGCTGACAGCGATCCTGAAGGAATGCCCGTGTGACATCCAGCCTCTCCTAGCCCCAGACAAGCATCAGGTGGCAGCTTCCAAAAACTGCTTCCTATCTGCCGCTCTCTGACAAGCAGAGGTTTGTATGGAAAACGTTTGCAGGACAAACTGACCCACCTCAGATGAAGGATGTCCAACACCAGCAGAAGGTGAACCGCAAACAAAGAGAGGAAAAGAACCCATGCTGCCGCTCATGGAGGAGCGAGCACACAACCTGTGAGTAATGTCTGCTCCAAAGAAGAGCAGTGCATGAGAAACAGGCAGTCTAGACAGGATGGGGGGCTGGGGGCCACCGGTGTGCGGCTTGTATGCTTCCACTGTTGCACAATGCAGACTTTTCCCACATCAAAAGCAAGGGGAGGGAGGAGAAAGAGGCAGGCAGCCTTGCAGGAAGACCTACTCCATTTTAATAGAGACAGAAAGAAGTCTGTCACTGTTTACTGATGATACTTACTTCATGTCTTACAAAAGGTTATTTTGCTACTTAATAGCCCAAGGACTATATTTTCCCACAGCTGGATCACGAGGAGCTGGATCCAATTCATTATCTCCTAGTAAGTTTGACTGTATATAAGTTGATGCTAAGAACCTTTCAGTCTATAACCTACTTTTAGGAACCAGGCAAAACCACTAAGCTGACTGTTTTAATGCACCATGGTAAACAAATACCCAACAGATTAAAAATACAAAAACAGCAGCAGAGTACCCTGAGCATCCATACCCTGCATACCTTTTCTTCCCTCAACAGTTCTCCAGTCACACAGCAGCTAGCCAAATGTACCAAATCTCAACCTCTCAAGCAGGAAGATGGAACAGAGTAAGGATGACGAAAGGATCCATTCTAAAATTTAAGTCTTTATGAAGCCAGAAATTATTTGAAACATAGTATTTAAATGTTGTTTAAAATATGCATAACTAGGTTTGGAATAGTTATCCCTATTTAGAGCACAAGCACATCCATGTAAGTAAATACAGTCTGAGAGCAGTTTGGATCACCTATCAGAAAGAATCAACTGCAAGTTTAATAAGCATTATTTGTATTCTACATAATAGTCTATTGGTTTTTTCAAGCCAGTGCAGTGATAACACATTTAAAGTCTTTCACTGTGTACTAAATGTAAGGTACCTAGCAAAACGCAGCATATTCCAGTTGGATGCTTCCCAAACCATATCGCTCAACTTTTTAAATATTGCTGCCATCTGGCTACTAGGCTTTGTTTACCCAAACAGTAGCTGTGTACACACTTCTACAGAAGCTGTGGTTAAAAAAAAATAAAAAAGTAATGCCATTTGGTAATTCACATTAAAAATGGAAAACTCCAAAACTATTTTATCAAACCAGTCAGCATTGCACCTAGAAAAATTAAATATATCTAGCTTTGTGTTTTGCTCTCTTTTCCCTTTCAGTGCTTTAATGTTCTTCATCAACTCACTTCCCACTAACACTGTCACAGGAAAGAAGTAACAGTGACTGAAAAACATCTCAAGAGCAAAGTAAGTAGTATTGCTTGTATTATTTTTAACTCCCTTTAGGATAACCACTGGTGCTACAGAAGTACAACATGGAAATGCTGTTACAGCAGTACCTCCAGTTGTTTTTAGGGTACAGAGCAAATCACAGAGCCCTCTCAAAGAACCCCCAAAAGTATGCTGTTCAGAGGGTGAAAGCTCTGATAAATTCCAGAGGCTCATCCCAGTGTCCAAGCCACATTCAACAAAACAAATATTTCAATTACAACTGATATAAAACAATGCACAATGAAAGCTAGGGAAGTCCTGGAAGCAGTGGGAATATTTAAATTGGAAAAGAGCCTGCAGGTTTTTTTTCCTATTCCTAATTACAGTACATTGTATTAATCAGGCTTGGAAACCACAAACTCAAGGCTTTTTTTAACTCAGTTGTCATGGCAGCACAAAACACACTTAAGGTCAAACAGGTGAAGAAGCATTTTCAGAAAGTTAATGTGTGGATATTTTATAGGTGTACCACATATGGAGGAATTCAATCTTTAGAAAAAAGGCTGTGGCCTCAGAGAGCAGATAAGCCTTGGCGGTATTAAAAAGCCAGTGATAGCGTAATTACAGCAGGTTTTTGTTTTTTCAAGGTCTGCTCTGCTTAACACATCACCTAAAGCTCCATCCAGATACTTATTCATTTCAGCACTCACATAACCAAATATAAGATATTCTAGCAGTTGCTTAAAATATGCACAACTAGAACTGAAATAGTTGCACCAATTTCAAGCAAAAGTACATGTGTCAGTGTGCAAGAAAATACTGTCTGACAGCAATCTGGATCAACTACCAGAACCAACTGCAAACTTAGTAAGCTAAGGGATAATTAAGAAGTGTTGTTCATACTTATGTCAGTAAGTTGAGTTATGTGCTTTTGGCCCAAGTTTTCCTCCAGCAGCTCTGGTTTGCTACATGCAACCACGTTCAATGTGGGAGTCACAGCTTGTTCTTGCATCTGAACGAACACAGCAGATTGATCAAGCACTTCATAGCCCAGAACAGTTCTGCAGGCTGATCTTGCAGACACTGCAGTAGAAAAGAAAGGTCTCTTTGCTCTCTTCTGGAGAACAGAATTTTGTGACCTAAAATTTGTTCACATGTTGATGTTTTAAAAAGAACTTAGTATTTTTGAAGCAATAATTAGACATTTACTTCTTTTTCTCCTCTCTCAAGTCAGATAAACTCAGTCTTTGTAAAAAGTGGCATGTTGCAGTCCACAATGACTGACGCAAGTACAGCATCTGGCCAAGTTTTAGCCTAATCTGAATTCAGTGCTTTGTACAAAGTTTCAGAATGCAGAACAGCTCCTTCTTCTTAGGGATCAAAACAAAAAGAACCGTGAACCATAAGCAATCAAAAAATCCAACACCACCTTATTTTATGAGAAGATCATGTAATATGCATGGAAATCAGTGAGTCTATCAAAGTAAAATACTTTCATAAATGGATCCTGAAGTGTCAGAAAAATTACCATTAGAGGTTATATATGAACCATCTACTAGGCCAAGAGGGAAAGCAAGAAGTTAAGTATTTTCTTCCCATCTTATACAAAACAGCTTTCAGATCTTCAAAAAACCTGAAAAAAAACACATTACCTTTCCTCCAATATATTCTAACATGCTGGGCTTTTCAACCTTAAGATAAAATAAAATCTAACATGAAAGATTCAAGCAACCAAATATTAATGAACAGTAGCAACATGATCTTGAGATTTTATAATGCTGCTCAGCTGCTGAGTATTTGAAAATGACAAGTGCTACCTTCTCCCATCTATTTGAGAAACATCAGGACTGTGATGTAGATAGATAAACAACAGTTATACAGCAGAATATGCCAAGTAAATATCTGGAAAGGTAAGTAATGGGAAAAAATAGCAAACAGTTAAAGGATATATTTCAATTTCTGAAGTTTGAAGAAATTAAATAATTAGATATTTCTCTTTTTTTATGCTGATCAATGTTAGTAAAGACATAAAATATGGATAAGCAAAAGGAGCTATGCAATAAGAATGGTAACACCAGAGAACTACTCTAACTCTACTTATGTCTTAGAGAAAAAGCTTATACTGCGGTGCTTGCTTCAGAAACATGTCACACTTTCAAGAAATTAATTTCAGTTGTTACAAGCACAGCTGGCAGAGAAGAATGTTATTCAAGTCCCAAATTTAGTTTACCTTCTCCTTGAATAGAGGTAGAAAGAAAGAATGCATTATCTTGTACAAAGACCTTTATTTTCAATACTTCCTTCTATCTTCCACCTTGACCTTTTCTCTATTTCATCTGGTAAGTCTGATAATGACAGAATTGTCATTGATGCTACCTTGATGCAGCAAGTGTTTTTCCTGTTTGTACAGTGCAGACTTAATCACAGTTCCAGTCTCAATGAAACCCCTAGAACTTAGGAAATCTCTATATTTAGTTTTTAAATCTGACCTCAGTGGTGTATACAGCTATCTAAATATTCATCCAAAAGGTTTCAAGAATTGGTGATAGTTTTATTTCTTTTCTCCCCTCTTTCTCCCTCTTTCTGCAGTTCTGTAGCAAGAAAAACACCCCCTCATTAATCCTCCCCTCAGCTTCTGACCCACACCTAACTGCTTTTCCAGTGTGCAGTAGCTGTAAATGAAAACATTATTCACCTCCCCTGTGTTCCAGGAGCTGAAGTCTACAGCTGAATTTGCACAGGTTGTTTAAATTCCCTCACCATCCCTCCAACAATACACACACATCTAAATTCAAATTTAGCACAAGACAGAGTTTAATTTAATGCTGTTGAGAAGAGGGAGGCAGAATTGTTTTGAAATTCTCCCTGAAAAGCAGCCTGCTGTATTAGAACAAAGCTGCTTATTTCTATCATTTCTTTGTTTGACAAGTTTGGGCTGGTTAGAAAGGTCATTTATGCCTCAAAGCATCAAATTAACATTTGAGGACATGAATTTTAAAAATGGCTATTTGCTTCTGCTCTCTAAATTGCTAATGATTTTTTCTTAGAAAAAAATTAAAAGGACCATAACCCAAAAACCAACATAGCCAGGTCCCAAAAGGAAAAAGAGCCTTTTCCTCAGGCAAACTAGGCATTGATTTTACATCCATGTCAGCACAAGCTGACTACATCTTAATTAAACCCCAAAAATTAAGCAGATAGTTCAAATGGTGTCAAACAAAACTATTCTTTAATTACTAAAGAAATACCTTTGGCATATCATATACAATTCCCCCCCTCCTTTCACAGAGACAAGCTCCAATATTCACAGTGTGAAATCCCCACTAACAGAAACAGCTTCCAAGCACTCTCTGCACTGACTTGCCATCACACAATACTGTAACACAATACTCTTCATCTTGCTAGTCCTGATTTTAATAAATGACATCATTACTCATAACACAATTATTTATATAACAAATAAGTGTTGGGGTTTTTTAAAGTAATAAACACAGCCTATGTGCTTTTAAACTAGATAAGTATTTGCGACCAGGCTCTCTAATACCAGGCCTTATACCTTCAAAAGTACCGGTGATTTTCATCAACTCTTCACAACTACCATGCCTAAACTAAAACCTGCATTTCTGTGAAAACCTTAGAAGCTAAGAAGCCAGTCACAAAAGCACAAATATTCTTCACAAAAAATTATGCTGAACTCAAATTATTCCAATTGGCACAGTTTGACCAAAAGCTCATACCTGGTCACTTGCTTTCTCCAGCTCTTCAAAGTCTATTTGGCTACGTTGCATGCGTTTCCACTGCACAGAGACGGAAGCAGGACAACAAACTGCAGAGAATGTTCCCTGTTACATGGTAGTCTTGCTGGGTAAAGAGAGACACTAAATTTTAAGCTGTAATTCCCAAACAGTAGTAGCATCAGCTCAACTCCAGCAGCCAGCACAACAGCAGCTGGCAAAGCCAGTGCCAACTAAGTTGTATCAAATAGGTGGGGCAGCAGGAGGAGCCCAAAGTAGTGCACATATAAGGTATTTGTATTGGCAACCTCCCTGGGAAACTTCACTGTTTGCCAAAAAGTATCACCCAGAATTCACTGGGAATTGGTTTTTAACGCTCCCTTCAATGATAAATTTGTATTTATGGAGAACAAGCCACATTCACCATAAAAAAAAACAGAAAAGATCCACCCCTTCTCTGTTCTTTCACAGGTAGAACTTTTACAGACTCAGGATACCCAACAACTGAAATATCCATTATCAAATATAACAATTCACTGCCAGCCAAAGCAAGACTCACAGAGGCTCAGACACTTCACAGCATCTTAATGCTGCTCACCTAAAAGCCAGACAGTATGCACTCTGTGACAGTAATCTGTAGCAGCAAAAGTGCCACCTGTATGCTGCCAGGCACTGGTTCACACTAAAAAAATGCAAATTGGTAGTACAAAACACAGCTGTTGTTTGGAAGGCAACAAAAATTTCATAAAACAGATCCTTATACAGGCAAGTGAGGGCGAACTTTTTTTCATGTTCCCACCTGTCAATGTGAAGAGTATCTCTCACTGTTTGTTGCCACAACAGGAAAAAGAGCAGCATGGAGCAAAGAAACAACTCAGCCTGCAAAAATCTGCTTATAAAATGCTGTTTTGTCACTTTCCTGTGATTGTTATTTGTGTTGGTTTTTTGAAACACCAATGCACGGAAAAGCGAGTATTATTAGAGCTACCCACAGAAATTATTTCTGAACACAGAGGAATTATTCTTTTTGTGCCACTGTCAGCATAAAAAACCAGATACTGTACTCTTACATTACCCATTTTTCAGCTAATAGGTTCTTAATAAACTCTTATTAAAATCACTGTGTTTTAATTCCAGATATGCAGGAGCAATGATATCAAAACCTGTGAATACATTTCCTTACTATTTTTAATTTCAATTAGTTTTAGAACAACATGTTGATTTTAGTAATCTGTGCATCAACTGTCACTTCAACGAGAAAAATTTGAACTAGCCTCATGAGAAAGTTTCCAGAACATCATGAAGCCAGCTGAAACCAAGACCATACTCTCCCAGTCTGCTCCTACAGATAGAACAAATCTCAAAGCAGTAGAGAAATGTAGACAACACTATCTCAATGTACTATTACTTTATCTCTGTGACATAGGTACCACACTATTATAAGAATTTGTCAGCCTGTACCAAACAGCTCTATGATATACACCAAGGCTAGAACAAGGTTATACCATGTTTCATGGTAAATAATCATCAATGCTTCAGCTATCAAAAGCCAAAAAAAACCAAGAAAATGGATGCAAAATCCCTTTAACCACATTCTCTTTAACTGTGCAAGACACAACTTTTTCTAACTCTGGCCCTCCTACTAGTACAGGCCAGCAACATCCCACCCATGCCAACTGGTGTCTTGCTTTTAGTATACAAAAAAAAGATACACTCAGAACAACAAGCTGTGCTACTTACATAGTAAAGATAATAAAATGCAGTTTATGTTTTACAGAGCAAGGTAAAAAAGTGGAATATGGTCAATTCAAAACTCAAATTAGAAAGGTATAAAATTCAAAACAAGATTTGAAGCAAAAAGATACAAGAGTTCGAAGTTAACAAACTTTCTACAAGGACTGAATAGTCATTTTAACAAAAGTTTAAGAAAATGCTCCATTTACTCATTTAGCCACAGTCCCCCAGGGTATAACTATTTTGCTGTTCTTTGAATCATTAGAGAAAAGCGTACATAACGTATGACAGTCAAACCAGCCACCTTCATCAAGTCTACACTGTGCCACAGAGCTCTCTGAGCCACACACTGCATTTGGTATGGGGTTCCCAGGCACATTAACATCCAGTTCCTTCTTTGTTCCTGCTCAGTTGAGACTCCTGTAATGCTCCATGATCTCCTGGCAATTATACTGTTGCAATGGTTCACACCTTGGTGCAGGATCAATATGGGATGCTAGGCAGACAGACCTGAAATGAAAGCTGCCATGTGTTTGCACTAGGAGAAATGGAAAAGGAAATGATACACAGCAAATGGGATGAGACAGAAAAGTTGTTCATTTGCCACTACTACCACATCCAAATTCTGTCAAGGCAAGCATCAAGAAAGATTTTCACTCTCCTGATTCACCACACCAGAGAGGAGAGAGATGGGAGTAAAAATGAAAACATCAAACAACTAACAAAACCATTCTGTTATTTTAAAGCTAGAGGGGCAATTCTATCCCCACCCCATGCAAATCAAAAAACAGCTGCAAAACAAAGCCGTTTTTGTGCTATGGCACAAAAAACAATGGAAGGAGGGGAGGAAGGAGACACCTGGAAAACTTTCACACTCACCTTCTGCAAAGGATTCTCTTCAGAATCACAAGAAATTACTTTGCTGCACTTAAAAACAACATGACTTTTGGATGCTCATAACACTCAAGAAACTGGTTCTGTTATGTGTTTTCTTTCAAATAGCTGCCTAATTTACTGTTCCTAATTTATCCACCAACTGTGAGAGTGCTCTGCCCTCAGTTCTCTGGCTGCAGTTCACCAGATGGGATGTTCCCAAAAATTGACCTAGTGAGGGAAAGGAGGGGAACAAGAAGTGATGCCTTAATCAGAGTTCCTGCTAGAGTAGTTTTTGTAGAAGCTGTATGTGAGGCTTCCTTTTAGTTAATGCCTCTAGAAAAGAAGTCATTCAAGAACATGCTGTATTTCAAATTTCTTCAGTTATTAAAACTTAAGACAAGGACAAAAATTTAGCCCAAGCACCCCCTTGCCAAAATAACTGAAACACGAAAAAAAATCCAACATGGCACTTATTATTCTGACAAGGAAATAAGAATAATTCTGGGAAAGCAGCTAGTACAGACATGGCATTTACTGGGAATTTGATCTCTTTTAACTATTACACTTTGCCTATTATCAGCGGGACACAACACCTATAATTGCAAAGGAGTTGCTACTACATTATTTTAGCTTTTTAAGAAGCTCTCTGATGTTTTATTCCTGCACATTTACATTGCTGTTGCTGCACCAGTATGCCTGTACAAGACCAGACCATCATCCAGAAAAGAACAAAGGGAAAACAACATGCCACTTGTACTTCTGGTTTTCGCTTGATTGGTTTCACTGGTTTGTTTGTGTTTGGTTGGTTGATGGTTTTTTTCAAAATTACAGTAAATGCTATTCTCCATAGGATTTCTTAGTGGATACCTCACTGGGTTCATTTCCCTTCTTTACAGAAGAAAGGCCTCCCTCTCTCTGAACTATATATATATATATATATTCTAAGTTATATTATGAGCCAGGATGACAAGGGGCTTTGAGATACATGAACAAGAAGCACTAAACATCAAAACAGGCTTTAAGAGAAGTGAAACATCAAATACAAAGAACATATATACCATAACACCAATGAAAACCAACTATACAACCAACATTGCTTCTGTCATGTTAATTTATCAATTTTAAAAAAAATCATGCTTATGTAAATATTCTAGTAAAATCCATCTCCACACACCAAATTAAACCTCCGTCAGTGAATTTCAGAAGTAATATGTTAAGCTTTATGTGGTGCCTATTCTTTCCAGAAATTCAGAACTACAATGAGTCTCTCAAGGCTCAAACCTAGCGTGGGCAATTTCCACTAAATAGCCTGCAATATTTAGAAAGCTTGAAAGCTCCATACTCCTGTTTTATATGGTTTATGCTGCATTTAGCTAGACTTAGTCATTTTATAGCTGAAGAGGAAATCCCAGATTTGCTCACTGGAATGAGGTGTAAACTAGTCTGATTCACAGAGGCAACCCAGAGGCTTCCCCATAGTCACACTACTGTATTAATACCATCCACATGCCCCAGAGAGAACTTAAGGCACCACTGTGGTATGCACTGTCCAGCAGCAGTCATGAAATTTAGTAATAATCTCCAACAGACAAGACAGGAAAAGGATAGTGGAGAAAGCAACACACATCACCAGAGTGACTCACCCAGAGTCATGCAGCACCACAGTAGCAGAGAAGAAATTTACTTCTCCTGACTCCTAAAGCCCCAAACACTGACTAGATGATGTCTCAAACAAATTTTTAAAGGTCTTTTCCATACCAGTACTTCTGGTCTTTTTTGGCTCTGGTTAAGACTTAGCCTCAATACCATCTGACAGTGAATTTCATGAACTAGACCTGCCTTGCACAAACAAGTTGCCCTTTATAACAGTTTCAAAAAATTTTATGTCCAGACTATCAGCTCATTTGTCTTCCTCCTATTAAGAATAGGTCTATAATAATGCCACCTATATCTGCAGTATCATTAACAGGACAGGAGAAGCAAGAAAGGAAAGAGCAATGAACTTCTCTTTCAGATTTTTTTACACTTCATCTCTCCTTCACAGAACTATTAAACATTCCATCATTTATTTATATATGTATTCTGACTGGAGTCCTGCAACCTTTGTCTTTAATTTACAACAGCATTAGACTGCTGCAAGTGCACACTGACCAGAGACCTGTAATGAGAAACTGCCCCAGAAGTCTTGCAGTTTTTCATAGTGAAAACTACAAGCAATCTCCTATAAGAGGAAAGGCAGGCCCAAAAATATGAATTAAATGAAAACCAAGAGAGCAGCTTGAAAGAAGCTGTCTGGACCTGTTAGTAAGTATTCAGGTAACCCAGAAGTCTCTACAATCAACAAGTTTCCCAAAATACATTTAAAAAGAGAAACATTTAAGTAATATTCCACTTTCCTATATTGCCAGTAAGGCTGATAGTGAAACGTTTCCTGTCACTCTTAGGCAGCCTGGATATTTTCCAGATACGATCTTTTTTTTTTCCATTTGTTTCATGACAATACAGAACCACAGATCTGCCCTCAATCCGATGATAAATAGCTGAAGAGGGTATCACCCAGAAGGCAACCAAATCCAAAAACGGGGTCATTTTATGAATTTCTTACTGAAAAGTTAACACTTCCTCATCCTCCAAACACCTCCCTACGTAAACTCTCCCCTAACTTCAGCAACAAGGGGCTGTGATGGCAGCACGGTGCCGTACTGCTGCGGCGCTCCTGTCACCCGGCGGGCAGCAGGGGCGGCGCACACACCGCCTCCCGAGCACCCGGCAGCCCCGTAACCTCGGGAGCTCGGGGCTGTTCCGGGCTCACCTGCAGCACCGGGCACGGAACACAAAACGCCGGGGCGGAGGTCTGTGTGGTGTGACACTTGTCTTTTCGCGTCACACGGAGGCAGCTTCGCCGGCCCGGCGCAGGGGCGGGATGCGGCGGGCAGGGAAGCCGGGGAGGAGCGGGCGGGATGCGGCGGGCAGGGAAGCCGGGGAGGAGCGGGCGGGGTGCGGCGGGCAGGGAAGCCGGGGAGGAGCGGGCGGGGTGCGGCGGGCAGGGAAGCCGGGGAGGNCCAGCCCCGGCACCGCGCAGCAGATGCAAAGTGGGCAGGAAGACTCACAGCCCGAAGTTCCTCCCGAGTTCTACCCAAGTCCCCATGCTGACAGCCAGGCATGAGACTGTATGTACAACAGCTCTGGTTTTAATCACGTCTTCATATATGATACTTATACATGAAGCCCGAGGGTGCCACTGGTCGCAGAGGTTGATCCACTCGAGCAGCGAAGAGGCAGAGCACCACTGGCTCTGCCCTAGGCTGGGCACAGGCCGAACAGTGAGGATGCACTAGTCCTGTCGAGGTGCCCTGAGAGGGGACTCAGAACAAGCACATCTAAAACCAGAGCTGGAGAGGAGGAACAGAAGAGCTGTGGTTCTTCCTGCTACATCTGCTATACAAGTGTTTTCCAATAACTTCTACAAATCTGAAGAAAATGAAGGAAGCTTTCTCAAGCTTACAACACTTTAGTTTCCACATTGCATTCACATAGCCCTGCTACTTTTAAGAGGGTTCCTATCCCAGAGCTGGGCAGACAGTGCAGTATAGTAAATTCCTTTCCACCACTCCACCCATGATGTTTTGTGACACTCTGAAGATGACAATGCATTTTTAGACTTCTGCTCCCAGACTGCAGCTCCATTAGAGTCATGGAACTGTTGCTGCTCAAACTCTCCCCCTCTAAACACACACTGGTTGTTTTGCAAGTAAGACCAAGAATAATTACAAGCATCACAGAAAATTTCACTATCCCTGAACCTCTTTTTCAAAAGACGTTTTTAAGAGTGAAGTTAAACTTGAACACTGACAGGCCCAAGTGACACCAACAGTTGAGCTCTGGTTTTCAGAATGCATACCATGCAAAAATACTTTATTCTAAAACACAGCGAGGTTTTTCCCTTTTAGGTGAACATCTATCCAGTACACACTGCCTTNGGCGGCATTCCTGAACTGCTCCACGGGCCGCGGGTGGGAGGGAACGCGCTCGCTCGCTCGCTCACTCACGGAGCCCTCAGCTGTGGCGAGGCCAGCGCGGGCCTGGCCGGGAGCCAGGCTGCTGAGCTCAGCATTTTGCAATGCGCTTCCTTCTGGCTCCACGGGCTCGCACGGCCCCGCCGCCTTTTACCCCCGTGTGCCCGCGGGCACACCGGGACGGCCAGGGCTGCAAAGGGAGAAGCCAGCCCCGGCACCGCGCCGCAGAGGCAAAGTGGGCAGGAAGACTCACAGCCCGAAGTTCCTCCCGAGTTCTACCCAAGTCCCCATGCTGACAGCCAGGCATGAGACTGTATGTACAACAGCTCTGGTTTTAATCACGTCTTCATATATGATACTTATACATGAAGCCCGAGGGTGCCACTGGTCGCAGAGGTTGATCCACTCGAGCAGCGAAGAGGCAGAGCACCACTGGCTCTGCCCTAGGCTGGGCACAGGCCGAACAGTGAGGATGCACTAGTCCTGTCGAGGTGCCCTGAGAGGGGACTCATTACCCAGCAAGGGGCACTCATTTGAAAGCAGCAGCCACCCTAAGAAATACTGTACAAAATTCCTTCCTCTGACAGTCACCATCACCTCAGTACCACAGCAGTATATATACTGCAAGCCTGAATCAAATAACCTGATAGTAAAACCAGAGATAATTTTTAATTCAGCTATCAAGTAGATTGCTGACAATGTACAACTGTCACTGAAAGTTGTTTCCAAAAAGCAGGAAAACTTTTAACAGACATTTAGTTTTGATCAGCTGTTTCCAGTTCCCCACTATCATTTACAACATAGGTAATCCTATTCCTGTAACCCATGTCAGATAACCCAAGTTCAAAAGGGGGGGGGGGG
>VWZF01001193.1:79819-98971 GCA_013396755.1 Sclerurus mexicanus
TCCTCTCTGGGATTTGAAAACAGGAAAATGACTGACCCTAGCCGTAAGTAGTATGATATGACTGACCCTAGCCGTAAGTAGTATGATGACATTTGTGTTTCACTACTAGCTTACCATTTGAAAAAGCTAAACACCTTGATATTTAGAATGCGCAGCAACTATTATCTTCAAAAGTCTTCCTAAAATAATCACATGCTTGAATTTCTTACAGCTTTCAACTTGCCTTTGGGTTTCTCTCATTCAAAATAGCGAAGTTTTATTTCTGTCTGCCTTTTACCCGTTAAGATTGTTTGTAAACTTCTCTTTTTAGCTGCAAAGGACAGTTTGAAAACTGCAAGCCCCTAAAGCATTATAAGTAGCAAGTAACTATGGAACTTAGAAATTATTTCCTAAATTCTTTTTAAGCCTTTCGATTTCAGATGTTAATAATGGTTTTTGAACACTTCTGTTGCCAATTACACAACACTGCAGTTATGCAATATCTATTTAGCCTCTGAAAGAAACCACATGTTCACATCTATCTTATTCACTCTCTCTTCCCTTTTTTTTTCCTTTTTGCTACACCATTTTGCATCATAATTTAAGAATAAACTGTCCAGGGTTAGGGATGACTGATAACATTACTTTACATAGGATCTTGCATAAAGAGAACAAAATAATAAACACTGTAGAGTACAGTACAGGTGGTTAAGGGCAGAGGTGAATGGGAAGTAATGAGGTGGCAGTGTACACCAGCTCTGAAAAAATCCTTCAGTCATCTACTGACATCTCCTCTACCCTCAGTCAAAGATAATGATTTGATAAAGTCTAAACAAATTATCCTTTGTAAGGCAGATAAGAATGATAATAAAAAGCTTCTAATGGAAAAGAAAATCTGGAGGGGCAAAAACATTCTCTAACACATGAACAAGAAAGTGAAGGAAAGCAAAAGGATGATTTAGCTTAAGGATCACATGATGAAAATCTCAATTTCAAGGGAAAAGCTAAGGCAGCTCTTATAACCAAGAAACATCTTCTATTTTTATTGCAGTGAAATACAAATTACTAGCCTTGAAAATATTTAAACTCCAGTACTAAACTGCACCCTTTTTAAAGCTGACAACTGTTCACAAGTTCTGCTTAAGAACAAACTGAACCTTGCATTTCATTTATCCAGAATAAGACATGATTTTCTTCTGTGAGCTCCTCACTTTGAGAAGAACTCTATTTTCATTCATAAGAGGCCTAAAAAGATTTTCAAACAACCTTAGCTTGTCCTTTTCCAGTACAGTTTGTACTGCAGTGGATAGCTCGGAGCAGAGATAATGAGTGTTTTCATGCAAATGTTAAGGTGTATCAACAAAGCTTTGAGTATCAGGCTTAGAGTTTCAGTATCAAGACCTGAGTGACTGATGCTGCCCAGGGAACAACTCTCCCTCCATTTTTCTCACACAGCTTGAATATATTTCAGCAGCATACATTTCCTTTTTACCTTTTTTTTTTTTTTTCCAACCAGCAAAAGACAGGAAGAGGAAGACACTTGCCCACTCTGGCTTTTACATGCCAAACTACATCAGGTAAACCAAATCCTTGAAAGAGCCACCTGAAGGAAAGGGATGTGTGACTGTCAGGTATATTTATTCTTCCTCTTACTTCTGGGTGTCAGGGAATGATTATTGTTTCCTCCTTCCGTCTTGTTTTTTGAAAAACTTCTTTATCAGACATGTCTAATGTAATTTAAGAGCTGGCTAGGAGAAACAAGGTAAGCCAAATGCAAAGGGGACCCCATACTCTTCCTTGGACAAAGACTTAGCAAAAGCAGAGATTGGAAGAAGTAAGGTAATAAAATATTTCATTAATGGCTTAGGATCAGGAAATCCACAGCACCTCAGGCTAACATTCCTGCAGGCATGACTTCATCTGAGTTACTTTCAGCACTAAGGAAGTGGCAGCATCAGCCACTGACATTCATTTTTGCTCCCTCTCTGTCCTACCAGGTTTTACCAAAACTCCTTTCTGTGGTCTTACGTACTGAACTGATCAAGGAATGGACCCAGCTAAGGAAGAGAAAAAAAAGCCACACAAATTAAAAATAAAAATATAAAATAAAGCCCCATCGTCTTTCACTTGTTAAGTTCCCTGATGCATATCACCACACCAGGCCAAATACTGGAGAAAAAAAAACAAAAAAAAAAAAAAAAACAAAAAAAAACAAAACACTTCTGCTGGCACAAGTGAAGGAGTAGCATAAAGACAAAAGAAAATAGCTGAGAGTGACTCCAACTTATACTGACAGTGCAAGAAACATATGTGAAACCATCATAAACTTAAATCATACTTAAGTATATAGAGAGTTCCCACAGCACATGGTAAAGTGTATTTGCAAACATTTAATGCATATTATCAATTCTTTTAAAAAATATTTTACTAGTTTGAAATGTAAATTTCAAAGTAAAACTAGCTCTAAGTAATGCAACAGCTTCCATACAAAGACAGCAGGTGAACACACACACCCTAGTACCATTTGTTCTCTCCCTACTGCATTTTGAAACTGTAAAAAGCCCAGAACCTACACATTGGTAAATTACTCACCTGACAAGAAAACATCTGTCCCTGAACGTTTTTTATTCTCACCACTACCTTCAGCTAACACCACAGCGCACTGTTCATGAAGTACTTCCACAAGCATTCCGAATACACTGAACTTTCCCCCTTGCAATTTCAAGTAAAAGGCACCAAGTTCCAGTCTTTGTGTTCCATTATTACATGTTTCAGGATACACATTGCTAGTTACTCCCCTTCAGAACAGTTTTGCCAGGGTTAAACATGTTTTCTTGAAATGACAAGTATCTAAAAGAGACACAACCCCCATCTATGCAACATGCTGGAGCTCACTATGCTATCTTCCAATCCTTACAAAGAGCTGCTCTAGTTGAAGCTTATGAACTTCCTTGTATTTTCTGCCTACAATTTAGTGTTCATGATAAAATGCAATAACTTATAAAGAAGCATCAGCAGCTAATCAGAATTGCAACTCTAACAGCTAAAAGAGCATCATTACAGGGTTCAAACAAAATGTAAAAATACAATGGCAGTACATTATGCTGCAGCAATAAAGTCCTAAAATTGCATATCAAACAACAGAAATCAACAGAATTTCAGATACTTAAACACAGCTCATAAGCAGTTACACAATTACCTGCTTAAAACAGACTCTTCTGAGCGATCACTCCTTCTTATTGACATTTTAATGATTCAGAAAAAATTGGAAATATTTCTGCCTTGCACCAACACAGAAAAGCCAGTATTTGAAACAATGGCATTGCTGAGACAAAACATAAAATAAAATGAACAAACAGGACTGCGAAGTACATTGATGCATTGAAGTGTAACTTACACAGGGCAAAATTAGGAGATATTAGTGACACAAAGCCACCACAACAAATGCCAAAGTGTGGATAACAGTTACTATCCAATAAAAACTGCCTTTAAAGAAAAAAAAAGGAAGGGACACTAGTAAAATGCAAAACTTGCAGGATGTCATCATAGCCAATACCACCAGCTACAGCGGTAACATTCAGATAGTAACAAAGCCTCCAAGTTTTATCTGTATTTACAGACTACTGGGAGGGGAGAAAGGCAGGGGGGTCATTTGTATCCTGATGCATTAAATAATTTTGTCTTCATGTTAAGGCTAGTATGTAATAAACTTGAAGGACAATCCAAGCCAATGATAACAGTACTGAGGCCTCAGGGAGTTTGATCCAGACTGCCTTTGTAAAGGGGCAGTCTCCCTGAGACGGTAATGGTGAAGGTCGACACAGACTAGCAGCCACTTAACCTCTTAGTAGCCTCAGAATAGTCTCTGTTGAGAAGCCTCCTGAAGCTTCCCAACAGACAAAACACCACAAACTGGGCTTGCAAAACTGAGATACAGAAACCAACCCAACCTTGTGTAAGTCATCTTCTCCAAAGATCTCTGGGCAAAACAACAGTCCCCAGGGAGTACCTGTTTCCTTCAACTTTCTTGGAGAAAAGTCTCCTACATTTTCAGACAAAGAATTTAGCAACAATGAAATATAAATGTTTATACAGAATTTCCTTCTTGTTCCCCCTAAACTACCATATTTCTCAAGGACTAAGTCATGATAAAAATTCTCTACTTCAAATCCTCATTGCTCTTACTTCAGGGAATGTAGCTTTTTAAAAGTATTTGTAAGAGCCTTTCAAGTCTTATCATTAGACAGTGGTGGTTACCTCAGATTTTATCTGAAAACCTGTTATCATACTTAAGTCACTATGCAAAGGCATAAATTACAACATCTAAGCCAAAGCTATGCCAAAACTCCTACCGAGAATCCATTCCACGTCTCATGTTCCAAGGCTTTTGACTGAAGGGACAAGTTCAGTAATTACTCTAGAAGGCAAAGACATGAATGGTTTACAGATGAGACCAAAATATTTAACTAACTACTGTAGCAGATTTGGTTGGAATAACATCTACTTCTAAGTTGGAAAATACTTCTCTCGGCTACATGATCTTCTCGCTCCAGGGTGATGCTGGCTAGAACAAGAGTGTCACTTCTCTGACAAATAAAATGGGCTAGGTAGAACCTACTAATATCTACAAGCATGTGTCTCCTGCTGCTTCACTAGCTCTGTGCAGAATGAGAGAACTGAGAAGGAAATATTGCTTCATCACAGTTGCCTCATGAGACGTTCAACATGAGACATGGACAAAATAACACTTTAAGCTAAAGATACTGAAGAAAAGACAGGGTCTCTGCTTTGGCCAAATGGAAGCACATCTGCTCACCAAAGCCCAAACCTCAAGGAGCTCTACATGGTGTTCCAAAAATTTTAGGAAAAAACAAGTGGTTAGCCCAACCTGCCCCTCTTAATTACAGAGAAAATGACCTGAAGGACAAACAGCCAGAACCAACAGACTGATTTGCCTGCTTGCACCTTCTGATGAGAACCCTTTTGTCACTGTGTTTTTTACAAAACAGATCAGAAAACTGTGTGAAGTGTACAGAACTTCTAAAGATCTGAAACACTCCAATATAGTCTCAATTATACTGCTCTCTGGTGACAATAATAGTACCATGTAGAGGCAGAGGACTGGAACAGAAAGAGCCAAGATCAATTTTATCAGTTGGTAACTTTCCTGTTAAGGAAAAAAAAAAAGGGGGAAATAAACCAAAACAAAAACCCTACCCACATACTTGAACCAGCAGCCCTGACAAACCAAGTTGCTTAGACTCAAATAACTTTGTCTTTTGGACTGAAAATATCCATTTGCCTCATTTGGTTAGGTATTTAAATTCAAAACCCATTAACATGCTCTTCAGTCCCCAAATTCCATTACTATTTCACTTCACTGTGGACTTGCAGAACTCCAAATTCCCCCTAATTAAGTCTTACTTGAAAGAATCTAATTTACTCTGGCTGCCTTGTACTCAGACAGATATTTTCTTAACAATTTTGATGACTGAATTGATATACTTTTAAGCAAGATGCAAGGCAAAATTTTTTATCGATGGGATTGGTGAAATGAATGCTTAGTTAAACATGTTCATGGCATGGAGGAAACATGAATAAACAAAGTTCACTTGTCACTAATGTAATAATTATGAGGGCTCTGCTGTATTTGAGACACTTTCCTGTGTCTGGCATGATACTAAACCTTTTACATTTTTACCTAGTCACACATCTTCAGTGATCCATTACACAGCATATAAACTTACCTTTAAATACCACGAATTCTCTGTATTACATTCAAGGTCAACTGTGTCTATTTCTGTAACTTAGAATTCTTCTAACATTCTCTTAAAAGCAACAGTAGTATTTTTGTAAAGTACTACAAACAAAACATTTTGAGTCAGCCATATGATCTCTAGCACAATGTTTTCCTGCATGTTTATGTACACCTGCTCAAGATGTCTTTAAGAATATGTAGAAAGGCTACAGCTTTACAGATTCCAAGTCAGTTCAGGTCCACCTAAATGAATACATCCAACAAGTAGTGAGTATTTGACAATTAGGTTGTGGCTATGACTTCATTCTTACACATCCAGAGGTAAAGGCGTAACATGCTTGAGGGTTTCCACTAAATGTTCAAAGACATAAGTAGATCTTCATTGTTAGGGCAGGAAACAGGAAATTAGGCCTAAATTCCCCAAACGAAAGACCATTTTAGACCGTGAGAATTTGCATATATTAGAATTTTGAGACAGGGTCAACCACATAAACTGGAATTAAAAGTCAAACACGCATTGCTACTTGTTTCCAGAACATGTTCTTACTTCCTTCTTTTAGTTCTATTTAGAAGCAATTACCTGCAAGCATCTGTGATGCTCTATCATTACTGCACTTCAAATTTTCTTCTCAGAGTATGGGCTAAAACTTTGACTGCAAGGTGGTATCTCTATCTACATCTGTTTTATCACCTACTTTATAGACTTCCAACCACACAACAGCCTTATAAAACACAGTCGACCTATATTTCTCAAGAGTAATAAAAAAAAAAAGTATAAAAATATGTTTATCATAATGACAAAACAACAGCAGACATTATACCTAAACTGGTTTAATTATTTTTTTAAATTCCTCCTGCAATATTTAACTTCTGCAACCACAAGTGACTCCTAAACAGCATGGGATAGAGAACAGAGAGGAGCACAGAATAGTTGTCTACCACCTCATTTGAAAGCTAGCTTCTGGCTTGAACTGCAAACAGAAAACCCAACTTATTTTTAGGAAAGGGAAAAAAGTCTTCAGTATACACTTGCTATTTAGTTACCCCTTAACCTGCATGAAAATGCTTATTTTGCAAGTCTTACGGTACATGGAAAAGTCAGACTGTGGAAACTGACTCAGACCACTTTCAAGAAAGGATTTGCTGTTAAAAAAAAGAAACATTAAATAATTCTACTTCTCAAACGTAATTTTGCAGCTACTTTTCTCGCTTGTCCCTTTCATCTAACCGTGATAAATTGCACCTGTAAAAATAAAATTCTTATTAAGGACAAGTAATCATTGACTTGAAAACCACTTACACAGCATTCTCTGTTCTACACTAAAAAGTTTTCCCCCATTTGGCCAGAAAGTAGCCACTCATATGTATTTTGCAGCAATAATTCTTGATTTGAAGTAACTTCTAGTTATAAGAGATTCATCATAACATTTATTTACATTCTAGAATGGTCAGAACTATCTTGGCATTTGTTGGTGTACAACAGAAGAGGAGAGGAAAGAAAGGGCATGGAACAGATCCTAAAAGACAGTTTTCTTCACCTACACCACTGTTTCCATTTCAGTGGAGGCTACTATTGAAGCTAGAAGGTTAAACCACTACACAGCTTTCTTTCTTCTAATAAAAGTAATTATTAGAAACTACAACAGCTTGGGTTTGTTCATTGTATGCAGAAAAGATGATATAATAACCAAAATTACTTCCAAGCTATAGCCTCAATTCCTCTTTACCCATGCTTTGCTCTGTTCAAGAATCTTAGGGAATCAGAAAAATGGGGAAAAGAGGTAATCCAAATAAACCTTCCATTAGTATCTTCAGGCCTCAGGAGCCTTGTTGGTGAGAACCAAACTAACAGAGTTCTATTAAGCAGAAATCCAAGCTAATCATAGAAACAGCTACAACAATCTAGCGGTTAGCAAACAATACACTAACAGAGAAGAATATACAATTCATTAATTCTGTAGCTCGTCACAAATAAAAGCAGCACCAACTCCAAACCCAAGCCACTAACAGACTGACATTAAAGTTAGTGTTAAGAAGTGTTAGTTTTCAAGCTGGAATTTTTGAAGTTAAGAAGAAAACTGTTCCAATTACACAGGTAGGGCAAACAAGCAGTTGTGATTGCTTTTTAAGTGTTTTTATTTCACTGCCGTTTGGGTTTAAGTGTAGTCTGAAACCAGAAGAAGTTAAAATGCTCTTTTTTCATTGTTAGTTGAAGCAAAGGCAGTTAGTGGCATCCTGGGCTGCGGGAGGAAGTGCACTGCCAGCAGGTCAAGGGATGTGATCCTACCGCTCTGCTCAGCACTGCTGCAGCCACACCTGTGCCATGTCCAGAGCTGGGCCCCCCCATTACAAGACAGACATGGGCGTACTGAAGAGAGTCCAGCAAAGGGCCACAAATGTGATGTGGGAACAGGAGCACTTCACACAGGACAAAAGGTTGTGTGTGCTGAAACTGTTGAGCCTGGAGAAGAGAAGGCTTAAGAGGATCTCATCAATTTGTACAAATACGTAAAGGGAGAGCATAGAGAATATGAAGCCATGCTCTTCTCAGTGATGCCCAGTGCCAAGACAAAGTAAAACACAGGAGGTTATTCCTGAACACAGGAAACACATTTTTACTATCACAGGGACTTCCTTAGAAGTCTGTCAGGCTATGGCTTTAAACTAGACAGAAATCTTGGAAAGGACTCAGATAAAATATCTGACTACTAAGAACTTGCATTTATTGCCCTAGCAGTTTCATACGCATGACAGTCAATATTCTTCAGTCTTGACTGAGAGGTCAAAATCCCAGAAACAGAAATAGTTTGCTCCATTAACTCTGCCAAAAAACCCAGACTACTCAGTTAATCACTTCTGGGAAAACAAACAAACAAAAAAATGCAAAAACTGAAGCACACTCCAAACAAAAAAACAACCAAACAACAACAACAAAAGAAAGAAAAAAAAAAAACAACAGAAAAAAAAACCACATCACCACGACAGAACCCAAGGGGTTAATCTATATTGATAACTGTCCAAAAATTCTAAAGCAAAAATTCCAAATTCAATTGCCAACAAACACAATCAAAAGTGGCTAATGACTGCCGAAAGATTAGGAAAGCTCTAAAGGGGCAGTGTTGTTTTTGTTTAAGAACATCATTCTTCATGGAGCAGTAATTTCTTGAAAGAAACCACTGAGAACCTGTTTTAGTTGTGTTTTTTAAAAGACGCTTCAGTGCCAACAAACGCAAACATGCACAAAGTTATTAGCTGTATAACTGCTGCTGTGCTATACACTTGCGCACAGACTTGGGTATAGATACTCTACAAATGTGACTTCAATAATTTCTGCGTTTGGTGAAAATTAGATTTAAGTTCTGTAATAGCTTAATCAGCTTTCAGTATGCTCTGCATTAGTAGTATATGCCTTCTAGCACATGTAATTCTTGCAAACTCAATTTAAGGCCCATCAGCACTGAAAGACTTCATGTTCTTCAACTGGAGATACAGCCAAAGCTATGTTAGCAGCAGGAACATCCAGTGACATACTGTACAGACACAGTAGTAGTAGTTTAACAAAGCCCCATCTTTCCACAGAGACAATCAAACTGCAAAGGAAAAGTAAACGAAAACTTGTAAGAAGCCTTATTGCATAGAGTTCTTCACAGGGTGAACCGTATTTCAAGAACGGCCGCTTCAAAAAGGTTTCAGATCTTTTATACAAGTTTCAAAACCAATCCATAATAAACACAGTAAGAAAAAGAACTGTTCTAAGTATCAAACTAAATAAGAACTTGGTGAAGCTTTCAAATTACATGAGATAAGAAAAACTATAGCAATGAGGGTCATAGACAAGAAATTTCATTGCACTATTAATTTACAGCGTACAAAGCAAAAATTTGGAAAGGGGGCCAGAAGAGCAGGAAAGGGAACATAATGGTAACCCTAGCATCCAGCCAAAGGGAACCCAAAATGATTTCTTGAGCTCTAGGAAGGCTGCTGTACATACTGCAAAAGGTGCCTTAAATAGCTGACATAGCTCACCATAAACAAGATTTTAAAAAAGGAAACAAAAGAATGTTTAAGTCTACAATAAAAATAGGTCATTTTTGATTAGTGGGGTGAACAGTAATGGCCATCTATCATCTTTCTATGTCAAGAATTGGCTCAACTTTCTCACTAATACAGAAGAACATTTTGAATAGTACAAATCACTGGATCATTTAGTGTTGAGCATGCTGTGCTTTGATAACCCTGTATGTGTCAGTGAACTGTTCTAAGCAGTTTTCGAAAATACACTACTATGCCCTTTAAGGAAAGAATCCTAAATTCTGATAATCCTTTTCTCTTTATATAGTTGAATAATTGCAGATCAGAGTGATTTAAAAACAAGTGGAAGAAGCTTAGAAAAAAAGTGGCTGTAATCAATTTTAAATTGTTTTCTATTGTTCAGTGAACACACTGCATCCTGTCCTCTGTAAAAGCAGCCTAAACACTCAAGACTGCTGTAACTAAGCTCGATGCCTTTTATATGCAAGACATGGAACTTAACATTTCTAAGTAAACCTCAACATTTCTAAGACTTTATGACTGGCACAAAACTGACCAAGAAAAAATGTAACCTAACTAATACAGTACAATAAATTACTCTAATTACTGAATTTGAGTAGTTTCAGTTCTAATATTCAGTATCAGTTACTTTGTTTGAAATCATATAACTCAGCTAGGTTTAAACCTCCTTTCTCCAGGAAGTTTCTCAGAGCACTCAATAGCACATATTTTAAAGGTTGTAGTATGTCATTAGAAATGTTCTTCAAATTAAAAGAGAAAGTAGTTTCTGTTATTGTTTTAGACTGGTAGGTTCATAACAGTTTATAATCCAAAGGACAAAAACATCTATTTGCCGATTATGAAGGTTGTGATAAAAGCTTTTTTGTTTTGCTCTTCAAGAATTTTTGAAGGTTGTGAGAAATGTTTTTGTTTTGCCCTCCAAGAATTTTTCAAGGCTATAAGAAAAAACTTTTTGGTTTGCTCTCCAAGGCAAAGCAATTTACTCTCACCAAACAAGCTGAATTGCGCAACACTGTCTTACTCCATTTGTGGAAGATATTATTTTCTATATGTCATTTATCCTGTACAGTGCAGTTGGGCTGCTTTCCTGTTATCACGCTGTTGCACTCAAGTTCCTCTTCTTTGTGCCTGGAGAACTTGATTTCTGCCAGCACAGCCCTTCACCAGCCCAGTCACACGTTAGTGGCAGCTACCCTTCAAAGCAGAACATGCGTTTCTCCTTAAGAAACTTTTCTCCAAGCACTGCTGCCAAGTTAGGGGGTTAAATAGCAGAATAAACAAAACACTAGAGCTCAAGTAGTCTCAGAGCTAGATCAAGGCTCTGTGGCAATGGTTTAGGCACAAAGAAAAATTAAGGAAGAGATGAGTAGCATTCCTTTAAGGTTATCTAAGTAATAACATATGCAAAATAAGCAGTATCATGGCTACGGAAGGAGCGTTACAAAAGCAAGCACATCAGATACCAGGTTACAAACATCAGGGGTGCTTATTTTAAATGATTATTTCCTTAACACTCCCACATAATGCTGAATTCAGGAAAACCCAAAAGGTCCAAGACCTACAGGGTTTATTTATTTAATCTAGTTCAAACCCCATCGACTCCCTTATTCTTCACCACAAGACAAATCACACTACTTGTGCAACCATGTCCATTTCTCTATTTTAACAGAATTATTCTCTGTGCATCATTGCTTTTTTTTACAATCCAAAAAGCAGCATACCAAAGCATAGTTTTACTTGCTAAATATGAACATCCTTAAAGACAATAAGACAAAAATAAATTCTTGCACTTCAGTAACACCACAATTGGGGGAATTAAGTTTCCAGATATATTTCCGATTTGCACTCATGTTGCCAGCTGCCTTTACATTTTGTTCCAGAAGGGGAAAAAAAAGTCTTTCCTACCCAACTAAAGATCTTTGTTCTACTCAGAGGCCAGCTCACCTTACCTCTGAAAGCCTGAGCTTTTGTCAGCTGTTCACACCATAAACAGCTGTGGATGTATGGAAAACCTATTACTACTGGCAGAAAACAAAAGCTGGGAAGTAGTTTCTGTGTTTACAATGAACAGAAGTCTTCAAAACATATAAGCACTTCGATATATTCTGGACAATTTCCCCATACACACCTATTTTTATAAGCCTTCAGAACTAGTCTGGGTAAACAGCACAATAAATGTAATTAACTGCAGAATGCCAAAAGTAGGCAATCTCCCTGCTAACTGTGAAATCAGAGGAGAAGCAGAGTCAGCAGCAGCACACAGGGTTAATGAATGTTTTCTTGGAAGTCTTGTTCCAGCTTTAAGTGGACTAGGCAGGCCGACATAAATCTAACAGGGTAGATGTATATCACCTCTGAACACTGTCAACAGAAGAAAAAATTATTCTGCCTGTCACGCATGCTCAAGAACTTAATAACTTTCAGCGAACTTGTTAAAGTCATAGATTCCTTCCACCTGCTATGTTTTTCCCCTCTAAAATAACCTGTCAGCTATGGCACAGTTCCCAGTTTGATTTATTATTTCAGGTATTAACTTCAAATGATGACCAAGGTATGCATACTTTCTCCACTCTTCTGAGGAAATAGATTTTCTGCTAAGTGACCAGGTTGAGTGAAGCCACTCCAATCTCCAGCAGGTTTCCCCCCTTTGTGTTCAGTTCACTTTGTATGCATCGAATTAAAGCAGGCTTAATAAAGATGCACCAAATTGTATTCAGAATAATCAGAATGCAAAAAGATGAAAAAGCATGCAGTCATCACAAATGCATTTCAAGCTTTTGGCAATTACAAATTGAAGGATTTCAAAATGTTCACAACCATTGCATCTATGGAGGTTAATGTCACATTCCGCTTACAAATAGGTGGTTTAAATCTCAACTATCTTTTTATAATAAAGTGCATGGGGCTCAGGTTTGCCTTCGCCTTTTCTTCTCATCACTACTATGTGGGAAGGGGGAGGAAGACAGAAATGAACTAAACCATCAGGAAGCTCAATGAAAAACAACGTGAACCTGTACATTCACCATAATTCATCATTCAGTATAGATTTTTCCTTCTTTCATGCATGTCAGTGTTTCCAAAACTGGCACTTTGCTTTTAATATCTTTATTTACTAAGTGTTCACAATGGTCTAAGTCAGCAATAGCCACTCCTATCTAAGAACAAGTTTCACACATGTGATTAGAAAGACCAATGTTCTAAGGCCTCCCAATAGCCAAGGTTTCAATCATTATGCACAAAACATCTTCTCTTTTTTTTATTACCTGGTGCTGCACTATTCTTGGGAAGATACTACTAAAGGACACCTTTCAGAGGCTCAGACTAATTAATTCTGTGCTTGTTTCTGCTGAAGTACTGTGAATTAGAACAGATCCAGTACTTGCATCCTGACGTTGTGACAGATTCAACTTGATGGAAACCTATCAAATCACTGTGCATACCAAGTTCTTCTGTGATGCATTTAACAGAAATTGTGTGCTAAAAACAACTTTATGAGTCTGAGTCCAAGTCCAAGTCTGTACACAGTTTTATTGTTAAAAATGGATACATTTAAGGAGACTACTACATGAACTAAACCCACCACATGCACACCGTAACCAACAGCAATCCTAGCCTGAATTCAAACAGCACCTAAGTAGGTAAAACTACATGAACAATGTTAGAAGTGGTAGTAATCTTCACCCAGTATCAGGTCTTCCTCTTATCTTCAAATTTAAAACCTAAAAGTAGTCAAACTTCTCTGCTAGGTCAAACAATATTGCATAACTTCACACCTACTGCAGCAACAAAAACTATGCACAGGCACAGCTGGTGGTATATTTGTTCATTGTTCCACAGAATTGCCCTGTGGACAGTCTCCCAACAGTGACTGGAAAGTAATCCACAGGACTTTAGCCCTTCGTGGAAAGTAGTCAGCTATCTTTCAGGAAGGTGAAAAATAAAAGTCCAAAGAAAGGAAATTACAGTGAGCAGCTGCTTTGCAGCAGTTTTTGACCATGCACCCACAGGCAGCATTCTCACCTCCAGCTGGTGAGAGGGTATTTACGTAATGCTTCTGGAGGGCTTTGGCAAGGATGGCAAATGCAAGTCAGGATTCCTGAACCAGTTTCATAAAATTCTGAACTTTTAAGTGAAAGTGTATGCAAAGAACTAGGTGCATTCTTTTGAGTTTTGGTGGTAAACTGTTTTTCACTCAACCCCAAAGTTGTGATGAAACATCCATGAGTTGTTCCATCAAAAAAACACTAATCCAAATAAGTTTTACACTTGGCAGATTTGTGGAGGCTCCAACAACTGCAGTGCACAAAAATCCCAAGGTTTGAACCCTCCCTCGATTAAAGACAGAACGTACTCATTTATGAAAAGAAATTGCCATAAAATACTTTTTCTAGAATTACATGAATCACAATCTTTGATTTGTGCAAATACAGAAATGGAAGTATATCTATCCACCTACAGCAGATGAAGTAACTTAAGAATTTCAGCAAGACAAAGGAAGTCTACACGCACTGCTTCTGTCCACTTCACTCACCCAGACCCCATAAGCCTCCAGCCTCCCTGGAACTGTGCTTCTCATGCTGAATATAACTTAGCCAAGCTTCAGAATTGAACACTTTTGTTTTATTTGAGTGTGTTTAAAGAACCTCTTGCATTACCCATGGGGATTGTTCTTTTTCCTATTTGTAAGTCTCATATGAGCAACAGCACTGTGTACAGCTCAAACCCTGTTCTGAACAGCCAGTTTCCCTTTATTGTATTTATCTTCAAAATAGAAAAGTAGAAGTTGGGGTAGAGGTGGAGAGGTCAAAAACAAGACAACCATGAAACCATACTAATTGGTATAAAAACTGAAAGACGGATACACCTGACTGCTTTCCAGTATCCCAAATCGACAAGAGTTCAAGTTGGCACTTCTTTAACAGACCTGGCTTGCAGAAGTCATGGTCAGCTTGCAAAGTATCACATTAAATACCTGTGATCAGTCTAAAACAAGATTTGACAGAAAGAAGACATCTAATTCTGTAAGACTGTTAGCAGTGTTGCTATAGAGCAGAAAATATACCAGACTACATAAACGTCACTTCATTCAAATAAGATATTTAGTTCAGGATCCTGGATAAACATGTACTATAAACACCACCTGCACAGGTTTTCAAGGATCTAGACACTTCAGTTAGTGGCTGGGCATGATACAGGCTCCCTTCCTACAGGGGACTGGAGGTAAAGCACCCTGTTTAAGCTTTGTACAACTTAAGGACCTGGTGTCTCACTCATGAATGCTTTAACAGTCTGACCGCCATCACTGCCTAGGCAGAGCTGTAGGTGCACTCTAGGAAGTGAGCAACCCAGATGAATTCTTCCTCACAGAAGCAGGCTACTGTTGAAAGCAAGCCAGTAATAAGCTTTGATTTCCCACAGCACAAGCAGTTGAGAAAGCCAAAGCATCCTCTCCCAGACAGGCACACAAAGTTCCATGAAATCCCTCTTTATGACAAAGGGAAGCCATTTCTGCCATGGCCTCATCTGCACTGTGAAGGGTGCAACAGGGCTTTTATGCACGTCTTCCCTCCACCAGTTATGGAGAAACCAAGTTCTACATTAATTAGGTCCATCTGGAATAGATCACACATTGGCTTTGAATCCTGGACACAGGTGATTTCAGTAAATACACCTCACTTACCAAAGCCGCTGCCTGTTATTTAGCTTCCACACTAGGTAAGTTATAGAAAAGTACCAACATTCTTCCCAAATGCTGTTCTACTTGGGGAAGCAGTAATAACACTGGAACACCACAAAGCTATTTTAGACTCTAGTAATGTTCATATAAAAATACTGAGTTTAAAAGCAGTAAGGTTTTTGCCCCCGTACAAGCCAGCCCTACAAACTCAGCTTGAAATCTTCTTGGAACGAAAACCATGCTCCATCATTTTTTTCTCAAGTAATGCTACCAGTAAGAAAGACCATGCCAGACAACTGAAGTCTCTGCTACACTACCACAACCCTGAAGCCTCCAGTGAGATGCTTGAGTGACAACACATCAAAGTTCAATAAGAAAAGAAGAGATTTCACCTCATCCTTAGCTATGTTAGCTCAGCAGGTCTAGTCACACAAAAAGCTGTGAATGCTTACTTTAGCAACTGAGGTCAACAGCTATGATGAAAATAAACACTCACACTATAAGGTCACCAAACAACTCCACAATAACGAGAAAAATTAGTTTGAAAGTCTGCATTATATATATGCTGAAGTTCAGCTCTGCCTCAAAAGAAGAGGAAATGTATGAACTTTGAAGGCGAAAAGTACCTTTTGCAACAGCTATGCAAATATAGACAGACATGAATGTGCACAATTGGACTAAATGGTTAGGTATTTCCTTCCTCTTTCTTGTACTCAAAGTAAACATTTGTCTCTCTTTCTTTTAACCACTGGTGGAGTGTGGGAGGAGTACTCATCACTTAGCCAAGGTTTTCTAACAAAAAACCCCACTGTGGATTAAGTGATATGGAAAACATCTCTCATATAAGCAACACACAACTCAGGCTCAAGAAAACCCTGTACTGGTATCTCAAGTGAACAGGCTGCCTTTTGTAACAGGTGAATTCCTAAGCATAGCAGCCATCTCCTTTCCTCAGGCAGCAGTTAAACCTCCATGGTCACTTTAGGTCAGTCTAAGTGTGACTGACACAGAAAGGAGCCCTGCCCTTCTCAGTGCCCCCTCTTGCAGTCTTCTCTCCCTTGCATCAACAGTACCATATTCTTGGCCAATAAACCAGGTAAAACTCATCCAGCAAGATCTGAATTCATAACCAGGCCAGTTTTCTGGCTTACCACGCAGCTCCATAAACCCTGGCACAAGCTGCAAGCTTGAGGAGAACTGCAGTGTTCTTTGACAGCAGCCTGCAATTTAAGCCAGCCTAAAGCAATCATGTAACTTCAGGGTGAGTAACGCAGAGTGATCATCACAGTGGGTGAAGTTTGCCAATGGCAATCACTGAAAATCTTTCCAAAATACAAGTTTATAAGCACAGCAATGTGTATTTTCTGTTCTAAGAGTTACACAATGAGGAACAGAGCAGCAAATGAGTCAAGACACAGCAAATGAGTCAGTTCTTTCATTTACCATATTCATGACGAGTATTTCACAATGTAAAGCAATTATTTTGATAGGCCTGTTTTGTAGTCCATCCTTGGAGGAGTTCACTGAGTGACACGAGGTAGCAAATCTGCTAGAATGAGCTTTTGGAGAACTCCCATACTCACAGCCACACTGTGCTTCTGCATCAGCAGCTTCGGTCAACCAGGAATGCCCCTCTCCCCAGAAAAAGGGAGGAGCAAGAGTGATAACTCTTGCTCAACTGTAGCTAGAAATATAGTTAAAACTTTCCGCAGAATGTGAAGTCTTTGTCATTTATAATCTTGATCCGGCAACCTAAGGTTGCCAGCCAAAAAGACAAACAGCACGCCTGTATTTGAGCTTCAAACGCATATTTATAAAGACCACAGACAACTGATTTCAGCCTTTGTTCAGCATACCAGGCTTTGCAGGCTGGTTACGAGAGCCTCTGAACAGCTGACATGCATCATCCAAGGTAGCAGAGGCCCTGTGTTGCTGCACCAGCATGCCCTTGTCAGGGCTGGAGAGCTGCAACCACCACAGCGGGCACTGCTGTTAGACACCTACAGCACATGCTGCCCACAAAACTCACAACAACCCCCTGCTTGCAAATACATCCATTCCTGCCAAAGCCAGCTGGCCAAGTGTCTAGCAGTGCTTTTGCCTGGAGCTGCTCAGTGCAGAGAGCAGGGTGTGAGGGCAGTGAGCTCTCCAGAGAATGAGCCTGTCTAAGGTCCTACAGCCTGCACTGAATATGCTGCCAGCAACTTTACCTGTATTCAGCTACTGATGGAAGATTAACCTGAAACCTACGTCTGCAGCATCCCACCTCCAGCCCACCCTACAAACACAGCATTCCCATTCTGCTTCTGGCACTTCAAACCAGCATCAGCTGCAATACAAGCGGATCTGCTCTGACTGTGGCATATTAACTTAGTCCACACCTCCCCATTCCCAGGCTCATGATACTCATTTCCTCACCAAGGCTAAATGACACGCTGTACCTCCCAGGCTCCTGGACCAAAACACAACTACAGGTAACTCCATGCCTACCAAACAAGCTACATGCCAGGCTAATACACAGACTTCTTGCACTCTTGCGCTGCTGATTCTCCCATCTCATTCACCCATTAACTTTTGCCTGAGGTGCTTGTGTGATATCATAACACCACCTTGTCCCACATCACCATCTTGCTCCCGCAGCAAAGCCGCTGAGTACACCAAGGCCCTTGCCTGGAATGTGGTTCTGCCATTGGGCCTTTGCTGGTTCTGCCAACGGGCCTTTGCTCATTCCAGCACAGCATATCTCACTGGGATGGCTTTCATCATGGTCCTCAATGGTGGTGTTTTCTGGATTCAGATTGCTGTACCTTTCAGCACTTCTATAAAATGTTGATTTCCCTCCCACAACTTTAGACCTTTAATGCTTCTCCTTTTACTTACTAAAATCACAGCTTAGTGTCTCATTGCTCTGTCATCTTCCTCTGCTTCCCCCTTTCAGTAGAAGTTTCTCAACACTTATCTCTACTTCTCAACTTCCTTTATTCAAGAAGGGAGGGGAAGATGGACTTCATAACAGGCAGGATTCGCTGAAGCACATGCCCATGGCTTCACATCATTTTCCATTCACCCATTCTAACACTTCAGTAGCTATCATTTCACACTTTGAGTACCAGGAAGTAGCAGTTTTCATCTTACTGACATCTTGCTTCTTTAAGCTTACTCTATATGCTGGGAGCATTCAGTTTTCTGATCACATCACCACCCTTCCTTGTCCCACTGAGCATATACAAGTCCTTCCTTTTAAACACAACAAAACTTTGGATCTCTTAGCTACTGACATTATAATGCTCACATCTGTCCTATGTTTCCAATCTTTACCACTTATAGCCCCACCAGTGTCAGGTTTCTCTTCAACATAGCCTCTTATCCACAGGGAAAACTTCTTCAGTCCTTCTGATCACTACTGTAGCAACTCAGAGTTCTCTTCCTCTTTCCCCTTCCTACTTTTGTTCTGAAGAAGTACTAATAAAGCTGTGCATCACTTGTCATCAGATTCGTGTTTTTCNNNAGAAGATAAGAAAACATCTCTTCTCTGTTTACAGTAATATACAGCACTTTAAAACTAAGCCATTTATTGCCTGTTCAGGGGAATTAAACTACAATTTGAATTTGGCTTATAGTAAATGAAATTTAGTTATACAGTCCATGGTTTTATCAATGCATATTTAATGCTATGAATAAATCT
>VWZF01001194.1:17302-61162 GCA_013396755.1 Sclerurus mexicanus
TGGGGAGGGGGTTTCTTGGACCTGGGGCAGGGACCCTCCCAAGCAAAGGTTCCTCAGGGGGATGGGAAGGGAGAGGGGTCCCAGCCCTGGAGCAGGGACCACCTCCAGCGTGAGTTCAGGGGACAGGGGACAGGGCAGGGGACAGGGGACAGGGCGGGGGGGTCTCACATCTGGTTCCGCGGGTTCCCCTCCCTCGGTGGGGGTCCCTGACCCCCCCCCCCCGCCTTGCCCCGGTGCCACAGGTGGTGAAGGTGTTCGGGGAGGACGGGGCATGCCGGTCCCTGGAGGCGTCCCCGGGCACCACGGCACGGCAGCTCTGCGAGACCCTGGTGCGCAGGACGCGGGCACTGCACGACCACAGCTGGGCCCTGGTGGAGCTGCACCAGCACCTGGCGCTGGGTGAGCCCCTCGGAAGGGGGGCATGGGGGTCAGGGGTGGCACGGCTGTGGGGGGCACACTGACCCCAGTGACCCCTCCAGAGCGGTGCCTGGAGGACCACGAGTCGGTGGTGGAGGTGCAGAGCTCCTGGGCCCCCGGCGCCGAGAGCCGCTTCGTCTTCCGCAAGAACTTCGCCAAGTACGAGCTCTTCAAGAGCAACGTGGTACGTGAGCCTGAAGGGACACGGGAGACCCCCTCCCCTCCAAACCACGGGGACCCCGAGCACCCCTCGGGGCTCTGCTGAGCCCTCCCGTGCCCCCAGCAGTCGCTGTTCCCCGAGGTGATGGTGTCCAGCTGCCTGGAGGCGAACAAGAGCATGGCACACTCCGAGCTCATCCAGGTACGGGGCGCCGTGCCCGGCCGTGCCCCGGGGGGTCGGCAGAGTCCCAGGGACCCCACCGTGCCCCTCAGCCCTCGTGTCCCCCCCAGAACTTCCTCAACTCCGGGAGCTGCCCCGAGGTCCAGGGTTTCCTGCAGCTGCGGGAGCCCAGGCGCAAGGTCTGGAAGCGCTTCCACTTCTCCCTGCGCCGCTCGGGGCTCTACTACTCCACCAAGGGCACCTCCAAGGTGAGGGCACGGGGGTCTTGGGGCGGGGGGGAGCACAGCCAGGGGGTCTGACACCCTGACACCCCCCACCCCGCAGGACCCCCGGCACCTCCAGTACTTTGCTGACCTCACCGAGTCCAACATCTACTACGTGACCCAGGGCAAGAAGCTCTACGGGACCCCCACCGAGTTCGGCTTCTGCATCAAGGTGGGGATGACCCTGCGTGGCTGGGGGTCCTTCCCTGGGCCTCCCCCTGTCAGGGGGTCTCTGTCCCCCCCAGGGCCAGCCAGGGCTGGCCCGTGATGGCTCCGGCCTCTCCCGCAGCCCCACAAGGTGCGGGGTGGCGTGAAGGGCCTGAAGCTGCTGTGCAGTGAGGACGAGCAGAGCCGCAGCTGCTGGATGGCAGCGTTCCGGCTCTTCAAGGTGAGCCCTGAGCAGGTGGCACCGGCCCCGTGCTCGGGAAAACTGGGGGGGAGCTGGGGAGGGTGCTGGAATGATGCCAGAGGGATGCATGGGGGATTCAGGAGAGGGTTTGGAGGGATGCTGGAGGGATTCTGGAGGAATACTGGGGAGTAGGTGGAGAGGTGCCAGGGGATGCTTGGGGAATACTGAAGGGATGCTGAGAAGATGCTGGAGAGATGCAGGGGGGAATATGGAGGGATTCTAGAGGGATGCTGGGAAGATGCTGGAGGGATGCTGAGGGGCTGCTGGGGGCTTGTCCCCATCCCAAAGCTGGGAGAGATTCAGGATGGGTGTCCCTGTCTCCATGTGGGAGAGATGCAGAGGTCCCTGTCCCCACACTGGGTGGCTGTGGGGGTCCCACCCCACCCCGTGGGGCCCCCCCAGCTGACGGGGCTGCTCCCCCCAGTACGGGATGCAGCTCTACCGCAACTACCAGCAAGCACAGGCACGGCTGAGCCAACCCCCCTGGATCGGCCCCACGCCCCTGGTGAGTGTCCCCCACCCCCCGCAGCCCCCAGCCCGTGGGGACCCCCCTGGTTACCCCCCGTTGCCACGCAGAGAAGCGTCTCGGACAACGCGCTGGTGGCCATGGACTTCTCGGGGTGCACGGGCCGGGTGATCGAGAACCCCAGCGAGGTGCTGACGGCAGCGCTGGAGGAGGCGCAGGCCTGGAGGGTGAGTTGGGGTGCAGGGGAGTGATGGGGGGTCCCCCTGAGCCCACCCTGACACCCACTCCTTGCTCTGCTCGGCCAGAAGAAGACGACGCACCGGTACAGCCTGCCCGCAGCCTGCCACAGCTCCCCCCTCAGCGCCGGTGAGATGGGGGGTCCCTGTGCCAAGGGGGGGTCCCTGCCCCTGGTGAGGGGTTGCCCCAGGCCTGACACCCATCTCCCCACAGCCATCCACCGCACCCAGCCCTGGTTCCACGGGCGCATCTCCCGGGAGGACACCCAGCAGCTCATCGGCCGTCAGGGCTTGGTGGACGGGTATGGGACCCTGGGAGGGGAGGCTGGCACCTCTGGGGCTCAGGGGGCACACGGGACCCCTGTGGGGGTACGTGAGCCCAAGGGTTATGGGGCCCTGGGGCTCACGGGGGGACACCTGTAGGCGTGGAGGAGACTTGCTGGGGCAGTGAGGGATCCCAGGGAGGTTGCAGCCCCAAGGGGCTCAGGAGCTTGGGGTTTGGGGGGTACACACAAGGTTCCCAGCGTTCCCAGGGGGTACCAGACCCCCAGGGTTTGTGCAGGGTATGTGGGACCCCATGGGTGACACAGAGGGGCAGAGGGGCCAGCAGTGACACCCCTCGGGACTCGCAGCGTCTTCCTGGTGCGGGAGAGCCAACGGAACCCCAAGGGCTTCGTCCTGTCCCTGTGTCACCTGCAGCGTGTCAAACACTACCTCATCCTGCCCGTGAGTGGGTGGCTAGGGGTGGCCGGGGGGCTGGGGGGGTGCCAGGGGGCAGAACCCTCACCTGCAGCCCCCCGGCAGAGCGAGGAGGAGGGTCGGCTCTACTTCACCATGGACGACGGGCAGACGCGCTTCGCCGACCTCATCCAGCTGGTGGAGTTCCACCAGATCAACCGCGGGATCCTGCCCTGCAAGCTGCGGCACTACTGCACCTGCGTGGCCCTCTGAGCCCCGCTGCCTCAGAGGTTTGGCACAGCCTGGCACTGTCAGCGTAGCTTGGCACAGTCCGGCACTGCTGGCGTGGTTTGGCACAGTCTCACTATCGATACGGCACAGCCCGGCAGCACCGGCATGGTTTGGCACAGCCTGGCATGGTATGGCACAGCCTGGCATGGCTTGGTACAGCCTGGCACCACCGGCATGGAATGGATCGGCACAGCCTGGCACCAGTGGGATGGTTTGGCGCAGCCTGGCACTGCTGATATGGCACAACTTGGCACAGCCCAGCAACACCAGCATGTTTTGGCACAGCTGGGCACCACTGACATGGCATGGCTCAGCACAGCCTGGCACTGCTGGCATGGTTTGACATAACCTGGCACCACCAGGATGGTTTGGCTCAGCCCAGCACCACCAGCATGGCACAGCCTGGCACCACTGGGATGGTTTGCCACAGCCTGGCACTGCCAGTGTGGCACAACTCGGCACAGCCCACCGCCAGGACCCCCCACACTCAAGCACTTTCTCCCCCCACCCCGCAGCACCGGCCCTGAGTGTCCCCGTGGGGCCTGGCACTCCTCGCCCCCACACCAGGGGGGTTTTGGGGCCCCCAGCAGCAGGGTCCCGGGGTGGGCGGCGAGGGGGGCACCCACCACCGCGTCCCCCACATCCCCACAAGGCCAGTTGAACTGGGACGTGTTTTATACCAGTGACAATAAAGGTTATTTTTGCAGAGCCCCCGTGTCGTCCCCTGCAAAGGCAGAGCCTGGGGGGCCGGGGGGGGTCGGTCCCCACAGCCCCCACTGCCGGTGGCACACGGCTGGCAGTGTCCCCATGTCCCGCTGTGCCCCCACAGCGCCATGGGCCCCGCACAAAGGCCCCTCTGTGTGCCCGGGGCACCACGTGTGGCTCAGCCACGCGGCCACGCAAATCCCCGGGGAGGGAGGGGGATTATCCAGGGGGGATTAAGGGCCCGGATTTGGGGGGGCCAGGGCTGGGGCAGCTGCTATAAAGGCGGGGGGGCTGGGACGTGGCGGGGAGGCCGTGCCATGGCTCCCAAGACGGTGCTGATCACCGGCTGCTCCTCTGGCATCGGGCTGGCACTGGCCGTGCGGCTGGCACGGGACAAGCAGCGCCGCTTCCGAGGTGAGCGGGGCAGGGGGACCCCCCTGCCCTCAGGGGGACCCCACATGGGGCTGAGCCGCCTGTGCCCCCCCAGTCATCGCCACCATGAGGAACGTGGGCCGGAGCGCGGCGCTGGCGGCGGCGGCGGGGCCGGCGCTGGGCCGGACGCTGGAGATCAAACAGCTGGACGTGTGTGATGAGGGCTCCATCCGCGCCTGCCTCGACAGCATCCCCGGGCGCCACGTGGATGTCCTGGGTGAGCCCCAGGACCCCCCTCCTGCAGTGGCCTTGGGGTGCCCCGGGCTGGGAAGCTCCGTGGTGGGGACACACCGTGATGGGGACGCTCTGTGTACCGGGGGCTGTCCGTGCCAAGCATGTCCCAGGCTGGGGACCCTTCGTGCACCCAGTGCTGGGGACCCTCGGTGACAGGGACCCCTCATGCACCAGGGACCCCCTGACCCCAAGAACCAGGGACCTTCTGTGTCGGGGACACCCCATGTGCCAGGGACCCTTCAAACCCAGGACATCCCATGCTGGGGACCCTCAGAGAACTGGGGACCCTCCATGCCCATGGTGTGGGATCCCCCCATGGGGGAGCTGCCCCACTGACACCCCGTGCCCTCAGTCAGCAACGCTGGGGTGGGCATGGCGGGCCCCCTGGAGTGCCAGAGCCTGGCAGCCATGCAGAGCCTCATGGACACCAACTTCTTCGGCCTCGTCCGCCTCGTCAAGGAGGTGCTGCCCGACATGAAGCGGCGCCGCGGGGGCCACATCGTCGTCATCAGCAGCATCATGGGCCTGCAGGGTAAGGGGGGCACGGGACACCCTGGGAGGGGGACTGACCTCCCTCTCAGCCCTCACCGGCGCCCCCCGACCACCCAGGCATCGTCTTCAATGACATCTACTCGGCCTCCAAGTTCGCAGTGGAGGGTTTCTGCGAGAGCCTGGTGGTGCAGGCGCTGCGCTTCAACGTGGCGTGAGTGCGGGACTGGGGGGGCTCTGCAGCCCCTGGGACGGGGTTCTGGGGGGGCCCAGTGACCAGTGCCCCATCCCCGGGCAGGATCAGCCTGGTGGAGCCGGGGCCGGTGATGACGGAGTTCGAGACGAAGTTGTACGAGGAGGCCGAACGTGCTGACTACTCACGGACAGACCCCGAGACCGCCGAAATCTTCACCAACCTCTACCTGAGGAATTCCAAGGACGTGTTCGCCAGCCTGGGCCAGACCCCTGAGGACATTGCAGAGGTGACGGGCAGGAAGGGGGTCCCGGTGGGCTGGGCTGGGCAGAGGAGTGTTAATTAACCCTAATGAGGAACAGCAATGGCCAGTCAGTGGCAGGACAGGTCCTGCCTGGACAGCTCCATCCTGATGGGGCTGAGACTGCCTGGGAATGGGGGTGGGATGGGGGGGATGGGAATGGGGATGGGATGGATGGGATTAGGATGGGAGGGAAGTGAGGATGGAGATGGGATGGAAATGGAATGGGAATGGGATGGGGTGGGAAGGGGTGAGGTGAAATGGGCTTGAAATAGGGATAGGATGGGGTGGGAATGGGAAGAGGACGGGATAGGAACGGGGATGGAGATGCAGACGGGACTGGGATGCAGGCAGAGTTAAAAGGGGATGGGGTTGGGATGGGAATGGTGGCAGAGGTGGGATGGGGCTGAGGAGAGGCTGGGGGGACGGGGAGGGGACAGAGCCATTGCCCACGTGCAGCACACGCTGCGGGTGATCGAGGCGGCGCAGCCACCCTTCCGGCACCAGACGAACGCGGCGTACACGCCCTTGGCCGCGCTCAAACACGCCGACCCCAGCGGCGCCCTGGTCACCGACGCCTTCTACAAGCTCGTGTTCAAGTACGACGCGGTGCTGCGGCTCGGCCTCCGCGCCATCCGCCTGCTCCGCTGGAAGGCACAGAAGGTCAAGGCGGGCGTGCGGCTCCTGGGCTTCAAATAGCCCCCGCCGCAACACCCGGGCACTGCCCGGCCCGCCCCGGGGGGCAGCTCCGGAGTGGGGGGCGAGGGGCCGGGACCCGCGTGGGGTTTCGCTTCCCGCTCCCGGCCCCAAATAGCGCCCGCGGCCGCCGCCGCATTAAAGTGGGAGCGGTGTTTGTAAGCAGCGCCCGGTGAGCAGCGGCCGTGACGGGGCTGGGAAGGGCTCGCAGCTGCCCCCCCCCGCCTGCCTCCCGCTCCCTGGGGGCGCCCGGGCCCCCAGCCCCCCCACCCGTGGGGGTGTGGCACCCAGGGGACCTGCCCCGGTCACCCCCTGGCTGACAGAGTCACCGCGTCCTCCCTCCAGCGCCCTCCTTCCCTCAGGCACCGCTGTGCGCTGGGAATGTCCCATGGTGGGGGGTCCTGTGTCACCACTGAGCCCTGGGGCAGCACAGGGGGCGCAGGAGGTGATGGGGGGAGCAGGGTGCGAGCGGGGTGTGGGTGTTCAGAGGGGGCACAGCGGGTATGGGGTGCCTGGCAGAGGCTGGGTGCGGGGGATCCCAGCAGGGAAGCCCCACGTGCGAGGGCTGGGGGGCGGCTGCAGCTCCGTGTGCCTCACACGTGGCCTCTCCGGGCCCCGCCGGCTCCAGGGACCTTGGGGACAGGACGGGGGCGGGGGGGAGAGGAGATATTTTTGCATTATTCCCCCCTTCTCGCACGGGTTGATGGCAGAGCGGCGGTGGGACCGCGGCCCCGGGGCGAGGGCAGCACCTGTGGGACGTGCAGGAGTGACATCAAAGCGGTGACAGAGGCGCTGCCTCCCCCCGCTGCGGTTTCTGCAGATTTGACTAACTTTCTCCACTCCGGGGGGCAGGACGCGGGTGGGGGGGGCTGTGCCCAGCGCCGGGGAGCGACAAAGGGGGCCCCCGGTGTCGGCTCAGCCCCCCGGCACAGAGTCCTGTGGGAAACAGGGCTGAGGGAGGGCAGGACCCCCCCAGACACCCCCAGTCTCACGGTGTCCCCCAGTGCCCAGGGAAGAAGCAGCAATGGGGCTGGGACTGGGGGGACTGGGGAGAGCAGGATGGGCCGCAGCTCTCCCTGCGGACGGGGGGCAGTGGGGTCTCCTGTGATGGCCTCGGCCCCACTCACAGCCCCACTCACGGGGGTCCCGGGCAGAGCGAGGGGGAAACGGGGAGCTGCTGTGGGGGGCACCTGCGTCATGCCTGAGGCTGAGGAGCATCACCTCCCACCTGGAGAATCCCCCGTGGCCGTGGGGACCACTCGGAGCCCAGGACCACCATCCCCGCCCCGCGGGGGCCGGGCTGGAAGCAGAGTCTTCTGAAAACAATTGTCTGCTGGGACTTTCCTGTCCCCGGCGTGTGACAATCGCCAGCCGCTCCCCGTGTCCCCGATCCCCCGAGGATTTCGCTGCCAGGTGCCGGCTCGCTGCCATGCAAATGTGGCGCCAGATATAGCCCTGCCGGAGGGGACGGAGGGCACGGCTCGGGAGCTCCCCGGGGGCTTCACTTCCCTCCCGGCGCAGCGAGGGGGGCACCAGGCGTGACATGAACCCGGCGGCCCCGTCGCGGTGCCCCGGTGACAGTCACAGCCCTGTCCTTGTGCCGCTCCCGTGTTTCCAGGCGGGGCCGCAGAGAATCTCCCGTGGCGGTGCCAGCGCTGGGGGCACTTCCAAGGCCCCCGTCCCGCTGTCACGCAGCACAGAGGTCCCGCATTTGGGGACCCGGCCCAGGCGGAGGGCGCTAAAACCCTCGGGGCACGGCTGGGGACGGGGACACGGGGGAGGTGCCGGCACTGACTCAGACCTCCCTCGCCCGCTGTCTCCTCCCGGGTTTTGGGAGCTCGGCCGCTCCCTGCGGGGGAGCAGGAGCCGGCCGGGATGCTCCGAGGATGCGGCGCAGCACCCGGAAGAGTTTAATAGGATTTTTTGGGGCGTTAGGAATCGTGTTTCGACACGACAGCGGGGGAAACCAGTTCCTCTGTGCTCTATCACGATTACAGCTATCAGCAGATAAGGATCTCTCTGTCACAACACCAACTGAAGGTTTCTGTAAGCCTTTAAAGGGGTTTGGTCCCAGGCGGGAGAGGGATGAGGGGGTTTGGATCAGAGGAACTCTTACTCGGGGAAAAGCCGGGATGGGAAGGTGCTGTGGGACTGAGCCCACGGGGGCTGTCGGGGCTGCCACTGTCGCACCCAGTCTGGCACAGCGAGGGGAAAAGACCCCTTGTGCTGCACCCGGGCTGGGAAGGAAGTGAAAGAAAAGAAAACAAGGATCCTCTGACTTTCTTCTGGGCTGTTGTTTGGGTTTTTCCTTTCTGTTTCTCACGCGTGTCCAGCCCTTGCAGCAGAAGTGTCGGGGGCAATGAAACAAGCGCGAACAACGTCAGGCTGGGAAAGCAAGTGTTAAAGGGCTGGGCTGGGGTGTGAGCCTCCACCCTCCCGCGGCAGGGATGTTTCCAGCGGTGGGCGCAGCCCCCGGCACCCCACGGAAACCCTGAGCCCACCCCGCGGTCCTCCACCCCGCGGCTCTTGGATTTTATTGCTCCTCTGTTAACCACAACTGTGTCCAATCCCGTTTCCCAGCAGTTAGAGGAGCAGACGACCTTGTTACACCTCCGGGTGTATCAGTTACTCCGCTGAGTAACTGGTTCTGCTGAGCACAGCCCCCGCCATGGCTCAGCACCCCCGGGGGACCCACCACGGCCACAGGTCGCATCCCACCCGGGTGGTTTGCAGGTCCAGCTGCAGCCCTGGTGCTCCAGACCCGCTCTCTGGACCTCGTACCCACTCAGCCCGCTGTGCCCATCACTTCCCAGCTCTGCTTTAGCAAAGATGCTTTAGCACCACAGCCTCGTTTCTTGGTGCTAAAGGCTCCTTCCCTGAGCCTCCCCTGCCACCACTGGGGTGCAGTTTATCAGGGGATAAAGAACTGAGCAAGACAGACACACCACGGTCCCAGAGAATGCCCCAAACTGAACTCTGTTCTGGACCAAAATAACCAAACCAGCAGCCCCTCGATGTCCAGGCACAGCCCAGAGCCATTCCCCCCTCCCAGGTCACCGGTGCAGGGCTGTGGGTGGGCGTGAGCAAGGGGATGTGAAGAGAAAATTCAAGCGCGTTCTTTAATGAATCCTACAAAATGGTTTAAAAGGGGCTCCATTACTCGATCCCCCTATGGAAAATCAGATTTTTGGATGGCTCCAGGTGGCAGGTTCTGTGCAGGTTCCTTGAAGAGCCTGCCTTTGCCTGCCCTCAAGTCAGCACATTGTCATTATTTAGATATTTTATTCATTTATTGACAATTCTTTGGTGTTGAAAACTAAGCCATTGAAAAGCAAGCTGGTCACAAAATTAGAAGTTGATAAAAACAACCACAGTGTCCTAAAAATGCTGGACTTAGGTTCCCCAAACTATCACAGAAATGTCAGGGCAGCAGTAGAACTGTTTCTCTTTGTTCTCTGGGAATTCCTTCCCTCCCTTTCCCTCTCTTTCCCAGACCCAAAGGCTTAACCCTTGGGGCTGATCCTTCATTGGTGGAACTGCAGCCTCTCGGTGGGGGGAGTGTTTGTCACACCATGACATGGGAATTCATAGGGAAAGAGCCAACAAACACCTGTCCACGACAGGAAAATGTGCTTTACAGCTCCACACGTGACAGTAAAATAGTTCTCCTCAGCCCCAGGGATAGCAGGATCCTGGATTAGCACTTCCGCAGCACTCTGGATGCTCAAGCACTCTGCAGGCTGATTTATCCCTCTCCAGACCTGCCCTTAGTGGGAAAAATGAATATGATTTTCTTTTTTGTACCTTAAAATTCAGAGAGGAAATATTTGAGGCAAAAGAGCCAGAGGGAAGGGTGGAATTCAGTATTTCTTGATCCTTAGTTCCCCAGCCTGCCCTCAGGGAAGCAGCTGGATCACCAGGGATAACACAAAGGCAACAACAGCTCTCAAACCACACAAGGGGTGTAAAAGTCCATCAGAACACTCCTAACTAGGGGGTACAAAAATACTTCACAAAGAATAAACCTTCACTCAGCAAAGCCATTCCCAAAACACTCTCCAGCACAAGGACACCGACACGGCTGCGGAGCAGGAAGGAGATTCAAGGAATTGTTTTAAAAACCAGGTTCAAAGGGAAGGCACCTGCTCAGGGTGTGGAGCAGCATCTCCTGCCAAGGGATGTCCCAGCACAGCTCCCACACACCTGCAGGTCCCACCTGTCTGCAGGGCCCACCTGATCCCGCTCCCATCCCAGCACTGCGCATGGGGACATGGGATGGCACAGCCACGTGTGCTGGAGCACAGCAGGAGCAAGGCAGAGGCACAACACGCAGCACAGCTTCATCCTCCTTCACAGCACCCACCAGGAAGGAGGAGTTTCCAGCAATGAAAATCGGGATTTCCCCCAGCCCTCATGGATGAGCCAACCAGTGACCTCACTGGGTATCCCGAAAATACTTATTGTTGGAAAATCCCAACCCCAAATAGGTCTCATTTCTCATTTTGCTCTTACTGAGTGGAAGTGACTTTAAACAAAATGAACAAAGGGGTAAGAAAAATGAAAGTGTGGCGGGGCCACATGCTCGTTAGGGCTTAGGGGAAATTAAGGACAGAACCCCTCCCTTTTCCTGCCCTTTCTTTCCTTGTTTTGGTGATGAGCCTTTGGAAGACCACTGGGATTATGACTAGGAAAACTCCTCCAACACACCTCTGACTATACACCTGAGCAAGCAGGCGAGCTGCCCTGAAACCCTTTTGTGCTGAGTTAAAGCAAACCCTATAAAAACAAACACACATTAAAAATTGAAAACATCGCAAATGGCTCTGAAGTTTCACAAAAATAAAGTTCGTATCAAAACCAGTCTCTGCTCTGTGTGTTTCCTGCAGTCCTGCTCACCACAGCAGCCAGGCAGAGATGCTACAGAACACTGACTTATTGGGAAAGAATTTAAAACCGTGTCACCTCCCCATGACACTCTTAAAACCGGCCTAGAGAAATACCCAGCAAACTTCATTGTACTAATTAAAACCCCAACCACCCAGGCCTCCCCTCGGATGGAAAACACAGCCTTTGCCCTCGGAGAACCGGTCCTTTCACTTGAGCACGACCCTGTGCTCTCCCCGGGCGATGTGGGAGGAGAACTCGTAGCGGTCGTGGCTCCGGTAGCCGCAGACGTTGCACTCGAAGGGGTCTCGGAAGCCGTGGCAGCCCATGTGGATGGTGAACATGACGTAATCCAGGAAGAGCACGCGGCAGTGGTCGCACCGGTACACCCCGATGGGCTCCCCGTCCTTGTTGATGACCTTGAAGGCGTCGCGGGGGCACAGGGCGGGCGGCTTGATGATGTCGTAGGGCCTGGGGAAATCCTTCAGGGCCTGGAGGCCGTTGCGGGCCGGGGCGGGCAGCGCCTGGCTCTGGGGGAAGGCGGGGTTCGCCCGCTCCTCGTGGTTGCTGTCAGTGTCCGTGGAGTCGTGGCCGCTGTTGTTGGGGGAAAGGCCCCTGTCGGAGGACAGGCTCTTGTCCCTGAGGTGGCCGTGGCTCGGCTCCGGCGCGGCGCCGTTGGGCACGTCGGCGCGGGGCAGCGGCAGCGGGTACAGGCTGCTGATCACCGGCACCATCTCGGCCGTGGGCGCCGGCGGGGTCTGCACCAGCGGGCGCAGGGCCTCGGCCCCCAGGTAGGTGATGGCGTTGTTGATGGCCTGGTCCATCATGCGCCCGTGCATCAGCTCGCTCTCCTTCTCGTACAGGAAGCTCGAGTTGTAGCCGACATCGAAACTGGGGCGTTTCTCGCCTGCGAGGGAGGAGAGGTGAGAGTTACCTGGGGGGGTGGAGAAGGAATTAAACCCCACAGTGCCTTTTACAGAGGGCAGAAGTCTCTGGGAAGGGAGGAGGCAGCAGATGTTCTCTGCTGAAAGGGGTCGTTTATAGATACAAGTAGCTTTTGGGTGGGGGTTTTATTGTTTTAAACTTCAGGATTGGGAAAAAAAATAAAGGAGGCTTTGAGGGTACTTTCTGACAGACCCATCTTTGATATGCCCTTGGACACTGAAGCCAGTTTTCCCCACTGTCCCCTGACAGCTACAGCTTCCTCTGCACCACCCCTGGGTTCTTGGGCTTTCAGGTAATCTGACATAGGCAGATATATATATAGATGTAGGTATCAAAAATCACATTTATGGTCACTTGACTCCAGTTTAGCGAAGGACAAATGTTTTCCTCTGGGTGTGCTGGGGCTCTGAAAGCTCTGGGCTGGACAGAAGGGGAGGGCAGTTCACCTGAAATCTTGTTCACACCTTTGGCAGCACAACGTAACTGGTGCAAGGAGCAAACAAAACTGCACCCCAAAGGCACTGAGGTAATTTTTGGGGGGTGAATGTCTAGAAATAGGTAACCGAATTCTGTGGTTTCTTGAACCATAGAATTGTTCAGTGCTTAAAAAAAAATTACCAAAAAAAAGGAGCAGATGAAAGGTTTCATGTGCAGGGGACTCACAAACATCGGATCCACGAATCTCTCCGTTACGGTAACTCGAGTGGTGCAGATGTTTATCAGTCACCTGTCAACACCATGACTCAATGTGTATGAAACTCGTGGGGTTTCACTGCACAGGCAGAAAACCAGGAGCTCACGTTTCTCTTATAAAACACTCCAAAAGGTTAGTGAACCACAAGAGTGTAACTGCTTCCAGCCCTCAGCACCACTCACCAACCAGCTTCACAGGGAAGGAAACAAAACGCTGCTGCACATTCGGGTGACTCATAAAACCAACTCCAGGCAAGTGAAAGATGTGAATAAATTTGAAGTTTAAAAATAAAGGAGGCAACAAAATCAAAAATAGACAGGAATCCCTAAAAGTTCTTGGGTTAAATAAGGTAAGGTCACCAGGTAACACACAAAACCAGCAATGTGGGATCATAGGATCATGGAATATCCTGAGGGATTCACAGGGATCATTGAGTCCAGCTCCTGAATGATCATTGAGGGTCTCTGTGACTCCACTGTCCTGGTGGGTTTTAAGGTCCCCCCAGGACACCCCCCACAAGAGAAGGCTCTGAAGGGGGCCTGGTACAGAGGTGAAGGGTCAAGTACAGGCTCTGCTGGTCCCTGTCCTTGTGGGACTTGTACTGGTGCACCCGAGGCAGCTACTGGGGATGGAAATGTGAAAAATCAAGTGGGCAAGACTCCTGGTGCTTGTCTGAATCTCTGCAGAGCCCTCAAACTATAATAAAGGGTTTTCTTCTTCTGATCAATGGACTTCATTCAGAGCAACGAGCCAAACAAAGATGCCTTGTTAGTACACATCCTTGTCCCTGCTTCCTGACAAAATGAAACATCAGCACTTATTCCCAGATTTCCCAAGGAATCCCCAGGCTGGCCTGGGAGATCTGGGCTCTGACAAGGACAGGTCAGAAAGGCGCAGGAGTCAGACCAAGGTCGGACAGCCTGCTCCTGAAAACATCCTTCCCAGGGATAAAAGGGCCAACTGGGTAACTTTTTCACATGTTACTCAACAAGAGAAGGTCTAGAAAAACAGCAAGTTTCAGAAATGGGTTATTTTGTGCCTTCAGGTGAACAGTGAAGGGTTCTCCAGCTTCTCCACAAAATCACCCGTGTGTGCAGTGCCAGTTCGTGCCACCCAGCACCAGCACAAATCCCACAGGATCTGTGCCCCCCAGTAACTCCTAGGCTGGCAAAGCAAACCCAGACCCCACTCAGTTCTTAACTGTAGCCGTGTGCTGAGGGCGTGCAGCCTGCTGCAGGTGTGTTGGATAAAAGACATACACATCAAACCGGTGGCAGTTGCACAGCAAGAGAGCTGGAAAAAAGCTTAAAAAGAAAAAGGAAGCTAAAGAATTACAGGGCCATTTGCATTGGCATTGCTGTATGAATCACAGCATGATGTGTAAGGGCCAAGCCCCACAGTCCCAGTTTCAGTTCTGAGCACCAAAGGCACCCAGGTGGAGCCACTGGTGTGGCCGTGCAGCAAGGTGACCTTTAGGAAGCCACGGTAAGATTAAACACATAACAAATAAAAGAGATCACTTTTTAGAGATGAAATCCCAGTGCTGCCCAGCAAACTCACTAGGAGCTACATTACCTTCAAAAATTGAGCTGGTTTCCTGTGTGGGTGGACCCAGGGGCTCACCTGTACCTGGGAGGGACCCAGGGGCTCACCTGTACCTGGGAGGGACCCAGGGGCTCACCTGTACCTGGGAGGGACCCAGGGGCTCACCTGTACCTGGGAGGGACCCAGGGGCTCACCTGTACCTGGGAGGGACCCAGGGGCTCACCTGTACCTGGGAGGGACCCAGGGGCTCACCTGTACCTGGGAGGGACCCAGGGGCTCACCTGTACCTGGGAGGGACCCAGGGGCTCACCTGTACCTGGGAGGGACCCAGGGGCTCACCTGTACCTAGGAGGGACCCAGGGGCTCACCTGTACCTGGGAGGGACCCAGGGGCTCACCTGTACCTGGCTTTGGCCCCCCTGCAGGACAGATGCTCTAACACCCCCTGCCAGGTGGGTCTGGGTGGAGCCCTCCCAGCCCACACCTCTCCCTCCCCACTCGTGGGAACACCAGTGAAGGTGAACTTTATATTAAGCCAAAAAACAGCACCTGGTACCTTAAATAACCACACAAACAGCACAAATAAGGCTTCACCAGCACCAATACCATTCAGCTGCTGAGTAAGGGCTTTTCTCAGGACACAGAGCTGTGTTTTATTTTCTTTAAAGGCAGGTTGATGAAATCAGACTGGCCAAGAGAATCCAGTGTGCACTGAACACAGAACCTGCCCAACGAGTATTTAAGATCCGCAACATGCAAACCTCTGATCATGTGCAATTAAAAGCAAAGAAAATGCTATGGAAACATCTGGTTGCTTAAATTACCACAAGAAAGGATTTGATATTTTTTTACCATAGTCAAATTTAGGAGGATGACTAACAGAAATCCAATACTTTTCTGTCTTTAGGCCTTATTGCACACAGGAATCCTGCAGGAATCTTCAGCTCCTGCTGGGAAAACATTAACCTTCCAGTTCTGTGCCTGTCTTAGATCCTAGTAGAGGACATTTCAAATGCACAGGTAGAGAAACAGCACGTGGAAGTCCATAAAGTATATTCATAAATCAACCACATAAATAGACACAAAGCACAACAGTAGCTTCCACCCTGTTTAAGCAGCCAACAGAATAAATTCTCTATATTTTAATCAATGCCTACAACAATCACTAAAACCCCATCAGAATAATCAAAGTGACTTTATTCTTTTGCATTAGATGCTAAGCTTGAGCAGGGTGTTTAAAAGAAGCAGAGGCATTGTACCCGGGGTTACCGACTCGCACGTACTGAGCTGCTGCAGATGAAAAGGGGTTTTGTTCTTACCAATAAATTTCTGAGGCATTGAGCTTTTTCTCTTTGCCACGTTGCTCGCTAGCCTGTCCAGCACAAGGGCTCTTTCACTCCCCATCTCTGCCTTGATGTGCCTCGCCTCCACGCTGGCTACGGTGGAAAATGTGCAAAGGAAGGAAAACAAAAGAGAAAAAGAAACACAAAACGTAGGTGAAAAGGAAAAAAAAAATTAAGAAAGATTAAAAAAAAAAGGAACAGCTGACTGGTTTAATCTCCGATTTGCCACAGTAACCGAAGGAAACAGTTTGGAGATCTGATGCAAAGTCGTTCTTTGCTTTTTCTGTCGTTCCTGCTCTTTGGGCACCAGCTGTGGTCAGTGGGAGCCAGCACAGCCCTGAGCTCGCGCAGGGGAGCACAGACCATACAAACCAGTATGGGTGAGAGCGAGAGGAAGTGAGTGAACTGGCTGGAAGGCTGGTTAAATTGCAGATGGAGCCAGAAGCTCTGCAAGCCTTTCTTTTTTATTCTGAGTAAGGCTGGGTGACACCTGCACACTCACAGTGCTCCAGGCTGAGGAGAAGATGCTCAGGCCTCTTGAGGCACTTTTCAGATATCAGTCATAGATGTCTTAACGAATCACTAAGAAACTCGTATGAAATATATCAATGTTCTGTTAAAATCAAAACAACATAACCCTTCCAAATTCATTTCTAACTCCTTTTTTTCCAGGTGTTACTATGACTTCATTTTTCTCCCTAAATGCTGCAGCTAAAACTAACTATGAGCATTTTCTCCCTGGTGTTTTAAAGCTCATTACAACCTAATTTTAGGAGAAGTACCTGTGCCCTGCCATCACTCCCCTGGGACTGGGCCACTTAAGGCGCTTCCCATTTTCCAGAGCTGTTCCCAGCCGTGCTGAGCAGTGCCCAGCACTGCACAGGGGCTGTGCTTGCTCTCAGCTCCTGGAGGCTGCACAGGCTTCGAGCTGGAGAGCTGCCACCTCATCTCGCTACTACCACACTAATACTGATCGTAACTGCTGCAGCTTCCCCCCAAACCCTGCTCGCAGCTCAGCAACACGCACCTGCTGTGCTACTTTTATATTAAACACTACATTAAAGAGTAAACTCGTTGCTAAGAGTTCCAGTGTTAGGGATCACTGTGGTGACAACTGGAAGTGCTTTGGGAGACTGCCCGTGTCTCTAGGAGTTTGGATCTACAGAAGGAGGGCTGATTTACTTTCCCAAAGTAATACAAAGTGTTGGATCTCATTGTGAAAGAGTCCTGATTGCTGTGCACATACATTGACATGCCTGAATAAAGACTCAGGGATACACAGAATGGTTTGGGTGGAAAGGACATTAAAGCCCCCCCAGTGCCACCCCTGCCATGGGCAGGGACACCTTCCACCAGCCCAGGGTGCTCCAGCCTTGCCTTGGACACTTCCAGGGACCCAGGGACAGCCACAGCTTCTCTGGGCACCCTGTGCCAGGGCCTGCCCACCCTCCCAGGGAAGAATTCCTTCCCAATATCCCATCTAACCCTGCCCTCTGGCAGTCTGAAAACATTCCCCCTTGTCCTGTCACTTCCTGCCTGCATAAAAAGTCTCTCTCCCTCCTTTTTATAAGCCCCCTAATGCACTGGAAGGCCACAGTGAGGCCTCCCTGAATATACGAAGCATAACCTAAGTAAGAGAGCAGCAAAGCCAGAGGAAAGTGATAGGAACACTTTGGTATCACTTCAGTTCTGCTAAATGCAGATTGATTGGAGTTAAACTGCTGTTTGCCAAGTACAGCAAGTGCTGAAAGTGCAGCTTCATCCTTCCCAGCTCTGAGCAGCCTTTCCCTGAGCGTTTCCGTACCTGTTTGTCAGTGCTGCTCCTGGTATCACACGAGTTTCAGTCAGCACAAACCATGACTCACCAAACCTCAGCCAGAACTATTTGTTCGTGTTTGTTCAGCACTTTGAAAACGTAAAGTGTTTCAGAGGTACCTGGTGCCACAAACACCAGCTGCGAATCTGAGTCAGGAATTACGGGATACCGGGGCCCAGCTCAGCCCTGCACACACGTGATAACCAGCCTTGTGCAGGGCATGAAGTGCCTTAAAGGGGATAACACACTGCTCTTCTGGTCTGTTTTTAACCCTAAATTACTACAGGGTGTTTAGAGACTCACATAAATGCATTCATCCCTGCTTCCAGCGTGAAATACCCAGACACTACCTAAGAGGCTGCATGAGGTAAGGCAAAACAGCAGGTTAAGGTGAGTCTCTCAGAGGGAGGGAGGCAGAGCATAATCACCCGTTTGGGTTTGGGCCTGGAGCTCTAGTTCAGTCTTGAGAATTGTGGGATTCTTAATTTCAGCACTTCTGTTTAATCCTCCTGCTCCAAAACCTGGAATTTGCATCCTGGGCACTTTATCTGATCTTTAGATGACTGCAGTCCAAGGTTTCAACTACCCCCAGCCCCAAAACCTTGCAGTCTTGGCTGGATCATTGCACAGGCCATTGACGATAGTAATTTAAATTTTAAATGCCTCAACAACCCTGAACAAAATAATATAAACAGTGCTGCCTATTAAAAAAGTTACATTATGAAGAAAACAAAGAAAACACAGTTGATCCATGCCATAAAAACAGCTCCCTGGTCCCTACCAGTCCTTCGTGTTCTGATTTTATTCTTCTAGTTCCTTTTTCTCTCAGTCTTTACCTCCGTGAGTTGTACCCATGCTCTAGTAAAGCTTCAATTCCACATTTCCAGAGGCTTTATCCTCTATCCTGTCAGAACCCAGAGCAGAGTTGCTGTCAGCCCTCCCAGCCAGCCCCAGGAGCACACTGGAAGCTGCAAGTGGCCTATCAGGGACCACTTGTCTTTTCAACATTATTTATGTGCCACCAAGGGAACTTTAATTATTAAATTAGTGTCAGGATGGCAGATGAGGGCTTCCTGCAGAGGTAACAGAGTGTTTCCTCAGAGGATATCACTCAGAGGCAGTAACTATTGACCTATGTAACATAACATCTGTAAGATCAATTTTCCAGCTTGATGGCTCTGCTGTTTTATCTCAGTGTTGGGGGTCTTTGTTTTCACATTAAGATTTTCCACTCCTTGCTACTGGCTATTCTTTCCTAAGGAAAAAATAATCTTTATTTATGGGTCACAGAAGGTGTGTGATGGCATCTTCATCATCCAGCCTTAGGGAAGCACTGTCTGCTCCCAGTGGGTTACCCTGGTTCTCACCCACACCACTGCTCCTCTACCCAGAAACTAACTGAACCTTATCTCACCCACCCTTTTCTTCTGAATCACTTGTTAAACAACCCAAGAATAATATTTAGCATTTAGGAAATGATTTTCTAATCACTCCAAATTGTCTAAAGATTCTCAGAGAGAAGAAATCATGCCCCATGTCCCTTTTCAGTTACCCTCTCTCTGGATGATTCCACTGCACATCAAGACTTAAAGAACTAATTAAATCACTATAACATGTCTCTGAAAATAAAATTCAGGCCGGACTGACAGAAGTGGTGAAGAGTTTTGCTCAGAGTTACCCTGAGAAAAAACAAATATGGAAAATGCAGACTTCCAAATTATGAACGACTGTTTATGTTGTGATCGCTGGGTGAGGAGCCTCCTCATCAAACAGTGCAGTCTCCTGGCCATCGTGGGATCACAGAGTGGTTTGGGCTGAAAAGGACCTCAAAGACCACCTCATTGCACCCCCTGCCATGGGCAGGAACACCTTCCACTAGACCAGAGGGCTCCAAGCCCTGTCCACACTGCCCTTGGACACTTCCAGCGGTGGGACATCTGTCTCTGGGCCCCAGTGTCACCCTGCAGCTGTGGAGAGAGGGGCTGCTCTGCCAGCCCCGAGCACACACCACACTCCCCCTGCACCGAGCTGTTTCCATAGTGTGGTTTCTGCCACACCGTCAGTGTGAGCAGAACTTTTAGAACGAGAGCAAAGCCCTCAAGCACAGAGCAGAGCTGAAATTAGAGGCATTGCTTCCTGCAGCACCTCTGTGTGGTCACTCAAGAATGGAGAGTGGAACGGGGCTGGGTGATTGTGCAATGAGAACAATGTGAGCAGAGATGGTTATCAGGGAAAAAGCTCCAACAATACTGTTACACAAAGCTTTCCTTTTACAAATGCTTCCACATTTGGAATGTGCAAACCTGGTGCTAAAAAGCAACTAGAATGTTTACTATGGTCCTGATGCCTTGAAATATTTTAATTTATTATGGATGATGGCATGGGGAGCGTAGTTGGGCTTAAAGATGGCTCCACGTGAGAATCACAGAATCATGACATGGTTTGAGTTGGAGGGAACCTTACAGATTCTCTAATTCCAGACCCCTGCCATGGACAGGGACACCTCCAACTAGACCAGGTTGAGAAGCTTGCAAGGATTTCAGAAAAGCACCAAAATTCAGTGTTGCGAAGAAGCCAGAAAAGGGTCAGAAACAGAAAGAGGATGTTTATGAAACACAAGCGCAAAATGCTACACATAGGGGAACAAAATAAACAAAATGTACTAAATAACCTCCTGAGGGCCTTTCCAGCCTTCCCTCCCCCTGATTCTGTCCAGCATCCTGGTTGTACCAGGGAATTGGATGGAAATACCCCGGGAATTCCCACCTTTCAGAGAAGTTCCTATTCCCTTAAAAACATGCAATATTTGTAAGAGTGTGAAGGTCTCCAAGGCAGAAGGAGCGGCCACCTCACATTACAGTGGGAGTTTGCATTCCCCCCTGTCCACTGCAGCAAGGCCTGCACTACAGGCTGGGATAAGGAGTGAAATGTTGCTGTTCTGAAGTGCACCTAAACCATGAGAATCATTTCAAAGCAGAGGGCTGTGGGAGGTCTCATGTGTTCCATTTTCACGGGTGGACACGTTGGGCAACTGCCATCAGAGGAGCATGTACTGTAACACAAACCACAGTTACAATGTGTAAAGGGTTCTCATGAAAACCAAAACTCGCTGATGTGCTGATAACCAGTTACTTTTACTAATGCTCCAAAAAACATGAGGTGCTGACAAGAAGAGAGGCCCCTCAAAAACGACAAAACCCTGAAAAAGCCTTATAAAACTCTTTGCTAAGTCATGGGGTTTGGGGAGGTTTTGTGTGTGCCAGAAACACCAACCTGCTCGCTCTGCTCAGGGTAAGGACTCCCGTGCCCACAGTTACTGTCACACACCAACAGCTATTCAGGCCTTGCTTGTGACGACTCCTGAAGAATTTTGCCCTTTGTTTTTTAAAGAGTTATTTGCAAGAAACTCCTCCCTGTGAGGGTGGGCAGGCCCTGGCACAGGGTGCCCAGAAAAGCTGTGGCTGCCCCATCCAAGGCCAGGTTGGACAGGGCTTGGAGCAACCCAGGCTAGTGGAAGGTGTCCCTGTCCATGGCAGGGGGTGGGACTGGATGGGCTTTAATGTCCTTTCTACCCAAATCATTCCATGATTCCATGATTTCATTATTTGGTTGTTTTTTTAAGGCCACATAACAAAGGAATGGGAGTGTGAATTCTGAGACTGTAGCCTCAGCTCTGCCCAGGTCAGTCATAGAATCCTTTGGAAGGTCAAACCCACTCCCTGACTCTGAAAGAGAAAAGAAATTCTGACTTGCTGATGTTTTGTGGGACTCAAATCACACAGTTCACTTTAGGATTTGAACGGTTCAGGTGAAGCAGGGACAAAGACCATGGCAGGGTTTTTTTTTCACCAAAGTGTTTTGGGACTGCAACACTGAGACTGCTAAAGGGAAACCAAGACAAAATATGTTCTGATATGTTTTACCTTCATCCTTTTCCAAAGACAGCTCTGTACTCAAAGCAATCCCTTACCTCTCACTCCCTCCTAGGCTGATCTGTCACTGATTTTTGGGATACCAACCCATTTCCATGCCCTGGATCCAGGCCACTGAAACTTCTGCAAATTCTAACAGATTCTGACTAATAGTTCTTATTCTAAAGAAGAGGAATCATGAAACAGACTGAGATATGAGCAACTGTTGTCAACAACTCATCCTGTAAAATGAGCCACATAATGGGATTAATGCAGGAATAATTGAACTCACTGTGAGAATCACCTACAGAAATTCTGGGTACAAGGTGTTTTAGATGTTTTATTCAAAGTAACTGTGAAATAAAAAAGTGATTAAAATAAAAGCACTCTTTAACTACCTGCCTGAGGGCTGCGTTGAACCAGCCCCTTTATAACGTTACAGCCCCTCAGGTTACTGAAAATGAGTAGAGGAGAAGCTGTTCTCAGGCTGTGGGTTAACAGCTCACCAGAAGCCCTTTGTTAAGCCTGTAATGTACCAAAACCCCAAAACCACTGCAGTGTGATAAACTCACCAGCCTCACACATGCCAGCGTTCTGCAGGTAGGTCCGGCAGCGCTCCTTGTGCTCCTCCAACGAGCTCCTCTGCTTGTAGCTCCTGCCACAAAACTCACATTTGTACGGCTTCTCCACTAGAAAATTAAATAATAAACTAATTAAAATAACTACAAGAGACCACTAAAACACCCTCTCCTGATGTTCAGTACTTAGTTACCAGCAGCCTACGTCCAGCTCATGGAGAATGCTTGAAATTCCTGCTAAGTTTAATCATCACAAATTCGGGGTGACATGAGGGTGAAACCACCAGACACACGGAGTTCCTCCTCATCCCCTAAGCTCAGCACCAGAAAAGAAGGGGATTTAAATGAGACACTGTTCCCAGAGCCCTGCTGACAGCTTTCCTTGGAGTAACTTCCCTAGGGAAGGCCGACAGTACCACTGCCAAACCACGATTGTGCAGAATTCTTCAAGGATTTCATGGAACTGATTTCGTTTCCAAAGGCATTTGTTGTAGAGGGAATGATGTTCCTAACTCATTTAAACCAAAGCAAACCTGTTTGAACCTCAAGACCCCCACACAGCCTTTCCCAGTGCCTCATATGCAACAACTGGAAATGCTTCCTAAGTCATCTCACTACTGGTTTGGGAACAGACACCCTCTAAAATTAGATATTAGGAAGAAATTCTTTGCTGTGAGGGTGGGCAGGCCCTGGCACAGGTTGCCCAGAGCAACTGTGGCTGCCCCATCCCTGGAAGTGTCCAAGGCCAGGTTTTAGCACTGTGCTGGTGGGGGACAGTCACCACCACTCTGCTGGTCTTGATTAAATCAGAATCTCATTTATCCATGGCAGATAAGCTGGTTTTTGACTTTGATTCTTTGTGAGGTCGGACTTTTCTTCTGTGCAGTGCAGTGCAGAGATAACATCTGTCATTTAGTATCAATGTATTCTTTCTGAGCCCTTACAGAACACAGGATGTGCACAAATCCAAGGGCAAGCAAACCTGGCTCTGGCAGGACTGGGGGAACTAAGACCAACTGTTACCTGGCTTGTTATTCAAGTCACCTCAGCTCTGTGCCTCCATTTCCCCACCTGTAAAATGGACAGAACACCCTACCAGGCTGGAGAAGAACCATCTGTGAGCACGTTAAGAGATTCAGATGAAAGGCACTACACCACAGAGAGGTGTCAATTGGCAACAGAGTCATGCTGCCCAGGATTATGCTCCTGGAGCTTTCCTCACAGCATCAGGATGGGATGGGAGGAAGTCCCAGCAAAGCAAGTCTCACACTCTCCTCAAGCTCGGACCTTGCTGGCACAGCCAGCTCCACCCATCTGAAAATGACCTGGCAAAGTGGTGATTGCTCCAAGGTTGGACTCGATGGCCTGGGAGAACTTTTCCAGGTTAAATGATTCTGTGAAAATACCACGGAGTTGTTTGTGCAAGGAGGTTTGGGGGCTGCGACACGAGTTCCCCTGTGCTCTCTCTGCACTAATGGCAGAGCCACGTCCTAAGTGGGTTCCATGAGCACAGAGAGTGGTCACTGCTCCGTGCTGACTCCTCAGCAGGCCGAGCAAACCTTGCTGCCTCTCCTCTGCACACCGAGTGTCCCAGTGACACACACGTGAACCACGTGAAGTGCCTGTGAAGTCACTTACCAGAATGTGTCCTTAAGTGACCCGTAAGCGCATCCCTCCTCTGGCAGGCATAACTGCACAGGTGACACTTAAAAGGTTTTTCCCCTGTGTGTAGTTTAATGTGGCGGAGGAGGTTTCCCTTCTGAGTAAAGGAAGCTCCGCACTGATTACACTGGAATGGCCGTTCACCTTAAAATGACATACAGAAAAGGACATTTAATGGTTACGTGGGTATCAGGCTGTCCTCTGCCTCTTTGGAAGAGGAAAGAATGAGATAGTGGATTGATTTCTTTCTATAGAAACACACAGAGTGGGACTTCAGTGGGAGTGAGGTGCAGCTCTGGTGTCAGAGCTGCTTGTAACACATGTACAACCGTGGAAAGCACTGCACAGTTCTTCCATGGAAAGAAGTACTCTGGAGGAGGCTGATTCCAACAAGCCAGCAATTTTTAGAAGAAAAAGAAAGCCTTATCTTACTGCAGGTTGAAACTTAAGATGCTCATTGGTTTGTTGCCAAAGGATAGCACAGAGAGAAATACATACACAGACTGGAAATGGCAGCACAAAACCAAGCTCACTTGTGCTTTGTGCCTGAAATACTGACATTACATAGTGCCTTTCATCCAAAATTCTTAAAACGCCTCACAAACATGCTTTTAATAACATTCAGTCCCAACGAGAAGAAAGGTGGGCAAAGTGAGGCACAGAACAGTGGGTAACTTGCTAGAGATCACATGTGGCGCCAAGGACAGAACAAGGAAAGCCTGGTTTTGGGGTCCTTTTATAAAATAACTTGTCTAGATTAAAAGTTATTCTCCTTTCAGTACCCAGCTCTTACAAGAACAACATAGGGATATTTACCAGTGTGGCTACGCTTATGAACCATCAAGACATTGAGGCTAATGCAGGCTAATCCACAGATATCACAATTCATCTTTCCACTAGCTGGCCTGACGTGGTCATAGGAACCCGAGTGTCTCTCCAGTTTAATGCTCTCATATTCGTTATATTCTCTGGGGTAGGTGTAAGGCAGTTCAGATTCCTCCGGGTTTTCCATAGGCTCGGAATTTAAAGCACTCTCCTCTCTTTCACTGTATTCACCCTTCACTTTAATCACATCATCTGCAGGTAAAACAAAGCACAGGAGTGAAAAGATGCTCATCTTATGCACAGTGAAGTATCTTAGGAAAAATTGCACCAAAAATGATATAAAATTACATTATCCATTTCCTAAAAGCTTTACTGAAACACCCAAAGATGCAGAAATGAAGCTGAGACATGAAACTTCACTGGTCGTGGACACTTGGTGAGAAAATCCTTAACAACATTGACCTGCCAGTTAATTACCTGTGATGGATAATTTCCTTCCACAGATTATGAAAGTATAACACAGTACAAACTTGTCCTGAAATTACAGGGAACTAGTGAGGATTCAAAAGAAAACAATTATTGACACCACTCACAATTACTACTATTTCTACAGAACTCAGAATCTCAGGCTGCTCCTGTGAACTGGAAAGACAGAAAGACACAAATTAAAAAAGGATGGTTATATCTTGTAACTTTTATCTTCCTGTGGAACCTCTGGTGCTTGGAACACTCCTACAGACCTGATCAGTGTCAGGCTCCCAGTGCTCCCATGGGATAGATTCTCATCAGTTAAACCTAATCAATAATCCTGATTTTCACTTGCAAATCACTGTTTTTATGCTTGGAGCAACCTGAGCGAGTGGAAGGTGTCCCTGCCCATGGCAGGGATGGGACTGGGTGGATTTAAGGTCCTTCCCTTCCCAACCCACTCCACGATTCTCTGACAGGGACAGAGTATGGCTGAAACTCGGGTCATGCCTTAAGCTCCCGAGTGAAGACAAGCACCACGAGATGCACCACATGGCTTCCTGTTTGAAAGTCTTGCTCTCTGGCCACCTGCTCCTGCCTCCAGCCCAGGGTGAGACAGTTCAATCTGGCACTGAAACACTTGTCCTTTCTCCAAAGTACAGAACTGCTGAATATGTATTAGTTCTGGTTCTGAGTAATAAACCACATCAAATGCCGAGAACAAACAATGGGTGACAGCGAAAATGAGGTGGCGACATAAAAGCAGTGCTGAAAAAGAAAGATCTGGCAACCCAAACTTCCATGAAATCCAAATTTCAACTATATTTTAGTGAGAAAATCGATCCTCTGTCCTGACTGATTGCACTAAGCCTGGCCAACCTCTCTGACTTTGGGCTGAAGTGAAGAGATGGGTGAGGATTTCTTCATCCTACACAGAATCCTCTTGCAGGTGCCTCCTGCTGCCAGCTTCACGTCCAAGGGTGCGAGGGAGATCCTGCTGTCAAGATTCCTTCAATATTAGTTTATACATCCATTGCCATCACTCCAAGGAAAAGTGATTGCCAGGTGCTGACAGCAGCTTTCAGCACAATGTCCTTTTCCAGGAGAAAAAAATAAAAAAAAAGCCTTTTTGTTGGGATGGTTGGTTGTTTTTTTCCCTCTCAAAAGGAGGCAGTTCCAAAATAATTTGCTACATCCTGCCCAGCGCGGTAAAAGGAAGTACCCGGTGCAGCTGCACCTTGTTGGTACTTTCAGAAACAATTTCAATTCCCACTTTCTACTCAACGTCTCACCTTTCGTCTGCGTTGCACGCGGCTGTGCAGCAGTGGAGGCTCCAACAGAGGCTCCTGCACCGTTTTCTGCTGTTCCTCACCACGATTCTTGGCTCAGCCCCAGAGCTGTGCCAGGGTGTGCGTGGCATTGTGGGGTTTGGGCTCGCCCATGGCCCATCCTGGCTGGTGCAAACCATCCTGTGTGGGGAATGTTCTCCTCTGCAGTTTCCGTACTGCACAAAAGGCTTGTGTTTCCTTGTAGTAACAGAGAAGCACCTGCGTTCTGAGCAAGGCTTTTCCACCACTGTGGCCCCCCAAAAACATCACCATCACTCTGGCTGTCCACGACATCCCACCAGCGCTTGAGTGCTTTCACAGAGACATCAGCAGCACCTTGACAGAACAATTCACCTTCTGATCACTGAGAACAGCAGAAGCCACAAGGGAAGAGACGTCTTTAGCCAAATATATGTTAGAAGGGTTGGAATTTTTCACCTGTTATGGTTTAGAGGCTGTTTTGCCTCCCTGATGGTCACGCTGGAAACAGGTCTGGTAAAAAGCAGTCTGAGGAAAAAATGGTCAGACTAAAATTAACCAAGTGATTGCAGAGTCTGGAACCACCAAAGTCCTTTTTCAGCCCTGACTTTTGCTCTGTACTGGCATGCACGGGGAATACCGTGGGATTAGGAGATTGGCAGCTGTGTGGCAGGTTTGTATCTGTCACTTAAAAATCATATCAACCTATTTTAATGAGATATGGGAGTTTCCAGGCTGGTTCACCTTAATCAAGAGGAAAGTGACTGTGACTTCATGTAGAAAAGGGAAATTTAACTGAGGGAAAACACAATTATCCCGACAAACACTAACCAAGTTCCCACAGTGGAAAAAAAGAAGTGCTGTCATCTCTTCTCTTAGGAAAGCAAATAAGTTGTAAGAGAAATAACCCACTCCTGGTGTCCAAGCCAGGGAACTGTTTTTCTCGAGGCAGTTCATGGAGTTAATATACACTGAGAAAAAAAAGCTTCAGCTTTGACACAACAAAGTACCGGTGTGATGCGTTAAGGCTGATGCACATGGTTTCATTTCCTGGGGAGATGATTACGAGATGAAAGACATACTCCAGAGTAATACTTTTGTTTCACCTGAAACACTGTAAAAACAATGGGTTCTGGAAAAAATCCAAAATAAAGCTGCGGTGGCAACTTCAGACTGAGTCACCACCCAAACAGTGCTTGTGTGTGCTCTCTAAAATCATAGAATCACAGAGGGTTTGGCTTGGAAGGACATTAAAGCTCTTCCAGTCCCACCCACTGCCACAGGCAGGGACACCTTCCACCAGCCCAGGGTGCTCCAGCCTTGCCTTGGACACTCCCAGGGATCCAGGGGCAGCCACAGCTTCTCTGGGCACCCTGTGCCAGGGCCTGCCCACCCTCACAGGGGAGAATCTCTTTTCTGCCTTCCTTGTGGGCCCCTTAAGGTCCTGGAAGGTGCTCTGAGGTCTCCACACAACCTTCACTTCTCCAGGCTGAAAGTGCAGGAATATAAGAAGTCGAGAGCAACAAATAATCAGGGCAAGGTGGAGGGTTTCCTTAATCTTAGCTGTTTTCTCTAGGAGGGAGCTTCAGAAGGAAAATCCCCCAATTTCTCCATTTAATCCGAGACTTTGGCATCAAATGCAGAGAAGGTGAGTTTTGTCCTGTTGTTAAGCAAAGTTTACCAGGAGCGCAGGAAAAGCACGAGGAATAAAACCCAGAAGCCATTAAAGACAACGCAGGAAAGGGTGATGTAGCTCAAGTGTTTTACAAGGAGCGGGGTCATAATCGTGAAAACCTCAGCACATGCAAAAAGTCAACTGGGTAACAAAGAAACTTAATCATCTTAATGTGGCATTTTAATGATGCTGCTGATTTGCTGTGCCAATTCAGAGATAATGAGCCCCTAATGCTACAGATGTTCAACCAGACTAAAGGAAAAAAAAAAAAAAAGACGGAAAAAGAAAAGCTTTTCTTGTCTGCCATTTCCTAACTATCCAATTAAACAAATTGTGAAAGCATATAAATAGTTTACCAGGTTTTGACAGCTGTTAATGGCATTCAGATGCCGAGGAACAAGAAGGGAGTCAATCCGGTGCATATTGGAGGGTTCTTGTGACTACCTGCGTTTGACAGGTATTAAGTGATGATTCATCACCCAACCCCAGACACAGCAGAGCTGCTCCTCTCCCGGGAGGAGATTCCTGTGCCCAAAGCAGCCCGAGACGGGGCAGGCAACGGGCGAGGCTGAAAAAGTCGGCGGAGTTTCCAAATTCGGGGCAGAACGCTGAATGTTTGTGAGAAACACGGCAGCGATGGGATCAGCGCTCTGCGGGGGAGGATATGTCAGGAATTCAAAATTCCCGTATTCCTCAGGGAATAAAGAGAGGAGTACATCCCATAAAGTTATAAACCGGAGGGTGGGGGAGAAGTAATTAAAAATTCAGTGCTATACCTGAGTTTCTTCCTTAAACAACTAGAAGGAAACGATTACAAGTGTATATTGAAAATCTGGAGACTGTAAGTAAAGGGGAATTATAAACCGTGAAGTGACACAGCAGCAACAAGAGAATTTTTTTCTTAATTGAGGCAGCACAGTCAGAGATAAGGTGACTTTTCTGCATGTTTTTCATCTACCCCACTGCAGATATCCATCTAGGGAAGGGAAAGGAGCTCAAGCTTATTTGGCCCACCCTGGCTGTGTTTTTCCCCTGACTCCAGCACTCAGCTCCCTTTTTCCCAACAGCTTTTATGAGATCATTGTTTGCCAACAAAGGAAGGAGCAATCACCTCTCAGCAGTATCAACTTCCAGCCAGACAGCAGAGACAACAACCCCAGCGAGGATGTGGTGACAATAAACACCCTCGGAGAGTGTGAACGCTGGACCTGTCCCACTCCTCTCCTCTCTTTTTGTGTCACTACGGGCCAAAGCAGCACCAAAAATCCCAAATATAGCATTTATTACTTGGACACATTGGCTTTGAGTTTATTTTATCTTTGTGCCTCTTAGTATTTTCTTAGTCCTGTTGTTCAATATCCATTTTTGTACAAAAAAACGAGTATCTATTTTGTTTAGATACCATATAAAGCAAACATGAGTGGTAATTCCTCAATGACCCGGTGCAGAATGCACCTGGTGGAAATTTCACTTCTAAAAATAGGAGAGAAACTTTCATCATTCCCCTTTGTGGAGCACAGGCTCGATGGAAAAGAGCCCCCTTGGTTTTATTGTGACTTGAAACACAAATAGAAACAAATCAAATGGAAATGCAGCACTGAGAATTGGAAAGAAAATTTAAAAAAAAAAGTAAAATCATCCAGGCATCATTTTCCAGGCGCTCAGATGTGTATTTTCTACTTCATTAATACCAGTGTATCATTAAAGCACAGTGTAATTTATCTGATTGTACAATTAATTGCAAAATAACCCCCACCAAACAACACACGTCGTTTCCAAGCTCATGGGAGTCAGGAAACTTGAATTATGTAACTGATTCTTACAGCATCTTCTTTAATACAAGGGTTTTTCTAATCAAGATGAATATTCCTGTGTAAATGTATCGTTTCAAAGCCTTCTCTTACCAATTTCTGCCTCATAATACTCTAGTGGTTTTTAGAACTTTCATTCTAAAGGTTTCCAAAATACGTCACAGTTGTATTAACAAAAGTAGGGATAAAGGAGAAATGTTGCCCAGAACAGAGCATTTCCAAAGCTGGAGTTAACCAGGCCAAGCTGCACAGCAACACTGGGCTGTGGTTTAGGGAAGGAAAGGGTTTTTACCTACGTTTAAATGCATTTTCCTGGCACTACAAACAGAATTTGGGGGAGCAGAACGGGATTCCCTGGGACAATGGGACTGGTGGCTGGAGAACTTAAGGTTAGTACTATGCTGAAACTATCATGGGTTCCTGTTTTTGCTAATTAATTTATAAAAGTGTGACTAATATGCTGCTTTTCCTCAATTTTCTACATCCCCAGTGCTGGGTGGGAGCACAGAGGGAATGTCATCCCACATCCCCAGGCCTGCAGGCCCCAGGTTTCCCAGCTCTAGTCCCAGATGAAATTTCTTTTATTTATGACACCTGTTAACATTATCCTTTCATTTATGAATATCTTTAAAGTCTCCCTCCTAAAAAATAGCACAGAATCAGATGAAACTGCACGAGCTCTTCCGTTGCCGTTGTGATAACATCACCCAGAGAAAACAGTGCTAAAATTACAATTCCTGAAGTCCAGCAAGGCTGATACAATCACAACCGTTAAATCAGACTCCAATGAGACAGTTAATCAGAGAACATCTGGACCCAACAGTCAGACTGAGAGAGGCCACATGTTAAATTCAGATAATTGCTGATATTACTTATATCAAGGGACCAATCACTAATGTGACCACTCAGGCACGGTCGACTCTGGTCAACTGAGCTTCAAATGAACTTCAAACCTGAGAAATTCAAAGTGCAGTTTCATTTAATCTCTGTAAATTCACCTCTCAAGAGTCTTCCTGACAATGCAATATATTCTTGCAAAGAAAAATGTCATATGGAGAGCAAATATGATGCAACATTATGAGGAATAGGGAAATCTGTGATTAGTATCCAAGAAATTTTAACACCTATAGATTGTAGACAGGAGCTTGGTCCAGATATTCTCAAAATCCTTGAACAGTGCACTGATTTGATTCAACTATAAAAAAAATCCAGTAGTAAATAATCTGGACTTGAATTTTAGATTAAACCTACGTTCTCTCCTAACTGAGGTTCTTGTATTGAAATACCCATGGTTTACTTCTAGCCTTGGCATCTGCTCTGTGTTCCCTGAGTAACAGCGATCTTACGGCTCTTCCAGCCTAAGCGATCCCAGGATTCTGTGACTGGGATCTGTACAACAAATTCAATCAGGATTCGGCAGGTCAGGATCATCAACCACCAGCCCAGGAGCACCTGCAGCTCCCAGAGCCGCTCCTGGAGGTGGAGCTGCTGCACCAGGAGAGGAGTGTGGCAGGTGAGCACAGCCACAGGAATACAGGGAACGGGGCTCTGAATTAACCAAGTTCCCAACGCCCCAGCAGAGCAGGAGAAAGAACTGAAGCAGGAACAAGAACTGGAGCTCTGGAATGCAGAGTGGTGGGAGATGGCCCCAAGGAACTGCAGGGAAAGCAGGCATCGAGCACAGGTGAAAGTCCATCAGCAATGAGACACAAGATCCATCAGTTCCAACGCTCAGGGAACTATTTGTGGCATTTTAGCAAAATTCTGACTCTTGTGGATTTATTTCTGCTTCCCAATACCTTCCCAGCAGCACAGAGTGAACCTGCCCCTTAAAATCACTTTTTGTGCCAAATGAACAGCCTGGTTTTGGGGGCAAAATGTGACTCACCTCCACTAACTGATTTCCTTTCCACTGACCTGTATTTCTAAAAATGGACTATTTTCTATGACAACATGTGATTTGACTTCCCAGGGCTGTTTTCTTCATCTTCACTTGTTTCCTGTTGGGGAGGTGGAGAGGGACCACACAACTCATCTACCTTGGACTAGATTTTGTTTCGATGCCAAAGGAGTGAATATTTCTCTCACTTGCAATTTCAGGGAGTTATTTTGTATGAATCCAAGATGCACATTGCAGAACAAGTGAAGAAAAATGAAGTTTAAAAAGTTATGGGAAGGAGCCCATCACCTATGGAATAATGCTGCATGCAATCCTCCTCCCAGCCCTTGTCCTGCCTGAGAGCTCCCACTGACAGCCAGGACATCTCAAAAGCAAATTCTGTTTTCCAATCACTATCGTGGGTCCATTAGAATAAGAAATAGCTGCACTTTCTGATTCTCTCCAGGCAGTCGGAGTGTCTGTGTCAGCCCTGGGTGCTCGGGATAGTCCAGGCTGCTGTCAGTTATTCCCAGGCTGCGGTGACACCACCGCAGGTGTTGATGTCACCGAACGGGCCTGGCAGCATTCCTGCCTCCGATGATGGCGCAGTGGGAAGAGCTCAAGCACAGTCAAGAGGGTCGTTTGGTGATAAGGAAAACGCAACTTTCAGCCCCGGCAGAGCTCCCAGAGCAGCGGGCTCGGCACAGACTCCCTGCTGGTTTAACACCACAGAAATCCCCTCGCAGTGAACTTCTGCTGATGTTGTGAGATAACCCCGAGTCCCATGAGCGCCGGGGCTCGAGCCGGGCTTGGGAGATGTAATATTGTGATAAAAAACGGCACTTCCTTTCCAGGCAGATAAGTGCGTGTGCTTGCAGCACCGCTGGAGCCCGAGCGGGGCTCTGTCACCTCTCCTGCCCCATCCAGCCCTGCAGCCGCCCCCTCCCACACCTCACTGCAGCACCAATTAACATCCATAAACCACAAACGTGGCTTTGATCTCTTTTTTGGTTCACAACCATGAAAGCTCGCTGACATTCGTAACACCCCAAAAGTTGTCTGTCTCAACAGCTGAGGGAATTAAGACATAATTAAACATTCGTGCTCGACTGTGACTCCCAGAGGAGAGAACGTGGCTTTTTTTAAATTAATTTTTAAATTAAAGACGCGTCAACTTTGGCCACCAAAGGTAACGGTGTTGGGGGCACAGAAAGAAACAGGGGAAATCAAGTGCTTCCCCCCCTCTCTGTCTCATTGCTCGTCTCTTTTCAGAGCAGACACAGGAAGCACCATGGGAACAGTGTATTTTTATGGTTGCAGGCAAGCGTACACCATGTGCACCACAGCGTGCAGCTTCCAGTCCCTTGAGGCAAGAAAAGGGGGTTTTGTTTCTTTTTTTCCCTTCTTCCCCATCAAGCTTTTAATTACCATTTTACTGTAGCCTTCTGCCTAATTGTTTGCCTGACACTGAGCCACCGTCATCCTGGAAGCCCTTTTAACAGGGGAGTGGAATAGGACAGGTTGAATGTTTTCCTGGAAGGGCATCTCACCTGTGCCAGGTAGGACACAGGTGTTTGCACGTGCTCAGAGAAGTGCAAATGTAGAACTGCTTGCTGAAGAAGTGCATTTTTGTCCTACCAAATGAGCGCCAGTGATGGTGTTTCAGCCCTACACATTAATTTGAGCTGGCTCCAACTTCTCCTCGAAGCCTCAGAATAAATCCCAACATACTCACAGTGTCAGCCATGAATAATGCAAGAGTCACAAGAACTCGTAGTCCAAGAAACTGGGAGATTCCCCCCACTCGCTGTGGCTGGCTGACGAGACATGGAGAAACCAGACAAAACTGTGCTGGAGAAAAGCATGTTACAGACACCCCAGGGCAGTGGGAAGCAGGTTATCAAGGCCTGATCGCCCTCCATGAGTCAGCGGCCTCATGTTCCCATGATGGCCTTCAGCAGATGGAACAAGCCCCGGGGGCACGGATCGTGGTGGGTTCAGGAGGGAAAGAGGAGAGGTTTCTGTGTTGCAGGCTGTCATCAGCCAGGAACTGGGGAGGTGCTGGAGTGGAATCGCTCACTCACAAGACTGATTAACATTTATGAGAACCACATAAACATTTTTCATTAGTTCTCTTTAGATTTGGTATGTAATGAGGGGAATAGTGATCACATCAATGTGCCAAATAGCTTTTTTTTTTCCCTTCTTCAACCAGACAGACATTTCAGGTGCGGGCAGGACATAATCCTTTTCCCAAAAGCCATCACTAATATCAACGATATTTTTATTCTGTGATCCTGGAGAATACCATATATTTCTTTTTTAACAGGGTTAGTGATCCCCAAAAGATAACCCTCCCACCAGGGCAGCACTGCCAGAATGTGGTTTCATTTACAGAACTCAGTAGTTATTGACCCATGAGGACTGCTCTGCACTGACAGAGCTATTGCCATTTTACAGAGGGCACGACAAGAAACCTGAGATTATTTGTGAATTTTAGTCTCCAGCAGCAACTGAACCAGTGTTGTTGAGAGGAAATTTAAATGCACCTACTGATATCTGCAGGGCTTGGAGTAGCAGCACAGCGTGCTTAAATATTTAAGATTTATTGTGCTTCCGGTATCAGAATGACTGTAGAGAACAGTGTGTGAAGCACTGAAGCAAACACAATGTACATTTTATCTTGTGCCATTTTACACTGAGATGCTGTAGGTACCTTCTTAGTGCATTTGAACCAGCTTTCCTTGCAGCCGTGGCTTTATTTCTACAGTGAGAACCAAGAGTAGGGCACTGTGGTACTGGAGGTTCCTACTCACTTTATAATGAATGAGCCCTAATGGTAAAAGAGGCTGGTGGAGGGGAATGATGTTTTATTGATATTTATAGCATTGTCTTTGAGATGTAAATTTTCGGTATTTGCATTCCAGAGCAAATTTTAAAGAGACTTTTAGAGATCAGGAGCCATATAAAAAATGAACGATGTGTAAGAGCAATACTGATACAAACATCCTCTCCCAAACGTCTAAATTGTTCCTGACTTAAATGTATGGAAAAGAGGGTCAGAGGCACAGGGCAATCAAGGAACAGGAAAAGGACTCTCTTCGTGCTATGGCACTGCATACAAGCTGTATGGACACAGCTCCTGGAATGGAAGGGTGGGGAGAAGCTACAGCGATTCCTCTCACATGGTCAATACCGAGGGGTTTGGGAAATAACCCCTGTCCTGGCTCCCTGCACCCACGGCTCAGTCAGCAGGAGGATTGGGGGGCCAGGATACTGGGAAAGCAGAGGGAGAAGTGACTTGGTGTGAGTGGAAACAGTGCAAGGGATGGACAAACGGCTGGAACACGGCTGTGAATATTTTATGTGCTGTGGGATCTGAGAGACCAGCTGCCCTGCATGTAGAAAGGGCTCAAGTCTTCCATATTCTGTGGAAAAATCATTCAACTTCTCTCTTTACTGTAAGTGGAGCAGAACTCACCTGCCCAAGGCAGGTCCTACATCACAGACATCTATACTGAGCTACTCTGCACTGACTACAGGGTCAGCTGCTCAGGGGACACGAGGCTTTTCATCCTAACCCAGACACCCAAATTTGATCAGAAAATTGTGTGATGTCTTTGCATAAGCTGTCCAGAAAGGGCAGACACCAGTACAATTCCAGACACAAGTGCTGTAGATTACCTGAGTCAGAGTAATGTCACCCTCCTCACAGGTTCTTCAGCTCGTGCATCACTCCTCAAGTGTTTTATGTTGGTTTGTAATTTGTTAATCGATAGGAAACCTTCGTTATTTAATAATGCAAAAGTTTAACCTCTGCAGATGTCTCACACCTGTGTTAGAGGTAACAATCAAAACTACTCTGCAACTAAAACACACCACTCTCTAGTGACTGACTTTGTTCATGTGATACATAAACTCTACCTCCAACTCCTACCCAAAGCCACAATTTGTCTGCACTGCCGTGGACCCGGGGCACGGGATGGCACCAGAACACTGGTCACCCCATGTGTGCTCTCCCCAGGATGTGTCCCACACCTCCTACGAGGCACAGTCCTCGCTGTGGCTGAGGCCTGGCACAGAGGAACACGCTCAGCTCACTGGCAGGAGTGGTTGTTATTGCTGTGATTTCAGAAGAAGAAACTCCGAGTCTCTTCCTCTAAATCTGTGTCATACGCATGTGAAGCCCTGAACCCCGAGGGCTGTAAGACTGCCAAGTCCAGGAGCCTCTTCTGTTATCTTTTATCTGTAAATGAAGAGGCCCTGCTGGTTTCTAAAGACAGTACATACTGTTTTACTATTTTATTCATTCCTGTGTGTTCTCTCAGAACTGTAGGAAGGGTTTATTGCTCAAATTCAGCAATAAACATGGTAAACTCACCAACCTCCTCTTCATCAACAGTTTACAGTACAGCATTACTACTACAGCTTTGAATTTTACAGGGCTGGGCTATCCTCTGAATGAGGTAACTTGTTCTTTCTTTCAAAAAAATTAATAAATCACCAAGTTGGTTTTCAGGTAGGAAAGTATTCAAGAGCACTAATAAAAGTTGCAGTCCTAACACAGGATTTGTCTGCTCAAGCTGCTCTCAGGAATTTGTATGTTACCAGACACATTAAAAGCTCACCAGATGCACTTGCTTTTTTATCTTCCCATGCATATTTCATAGATCCTGTAAAACTGACCTTGGTAAAATGCATGAGAGGTTCCCTGATGGAAAACAGTTGCTCCTCCTTAGAGCACGTTGAAATGCTCCAAACAAATCACAGACATCATCTCACACATAGTCAGTTGAATAAAAAGACAGACTATAACTATTATTTTTCAGAATTCCAACTCCACTTTACCTCCTGCTTCTTCATTAGACTGATTGTGTTCCTTCAGATCTTCCACATTATCCATGCTTTCCATTTCCTGGGATTTGTTCAGATTACAGTCTGTCAAATCCTCTTGTTCTGGTGAAAAAACCAACCAAACAAATAAAACAGTAAGAATTTTTGCTGCAAGAATATTTCCAGGTGATTCCGTCAATGCACCTGCATGTTCCCAGTACTACTGACAGTGCCCACAATGTTTTTCCTATGGATGCATTAGTTGCAATCTGGGGGCATGATTTTGGCTCCCAAAATCCTGCACAAACTCTCACACACACCTTGAATTCATTTTCAGCTGTTGCTCAGATTTAAGTGTTCTGGAGATAGTTCTAAATCACAACAGGAATAAAATCCAGCGTGTCTGTATCCATCACAGGTGCTCTGACAAGTGCTGTGAGCAGGGAAGAAGAATCACATCTCCACTTTGTTCTTTTGGGCAAAATATTAATCATTCTGGCCCTAGGCCAGGGAGCTGCTCGAGCACGTGTAATCAAAGCCTCTTTGAACCCACTTGCACTTCTCTGATTATTTCACATGTGTATTTTTAAACATCAGCATTATCAGAATTTCCTGCTGGTCAGCATCCCAGAGATCCAGGCCTCTCTCCTTGGAAATAAAGCCATGTTTTTAGTTATAGTGAAATCTATTTGGGTGAGTTGGTTCAAATAAAGCCTCTTTCATTAGCCCATGATACAGACTAACTCCTTATTACACATATTTTCATAAATTTCCAATCAATATTTTGTTCGAAAAACTGTTTTCTTTCAACCATTCTGGGGATTGTTACAGTTCACACAAACATTGTGAAATTGCTGGTAAAATCCTTAGCCTATTGAGAGCTGGACAATAAAAGTCCCCAATCCTTCTCAACCTATTACATTGGAGCTGAAAAGAGGGTTGAAATTTAGTTAACAGGAAAGCGAAACACTTATCCAGCTCACTCAGAAGGTTTGTTTTCATATTTTCAGAAGTGCAATCAACCAAGAGAATCACATTATTCTTGCTTCCCTAATCAAAACTTTCAGCTTTCTCCTGAAAACATTTCCTTTCCTTCTATACAGTCTTTTTTCCCCACTTTACTATCATTTTTCAATGTTGAACTTTCATGGTTTTATTTCAACTCTAGAATTCACTGTTTTGTCTTTAATGCCCATTTTGTATTTGGGACAGTTGTTCAGTGTCCTGGGAATCTGAGCAAGCTGCAATTCTTATATTTTTCTACACTTAAATGTAAAATTCTCAAGAGAGGGTGGAAGAACACAACTGAACAGCACAGTACCTGCAGCCAGGGGCTGTTCCTGAGGGTTACTGAGGTCCATCCCAGGCTGTGAATCTGCAAAAGACAGAAAAGCAGCTTGAGGTGTTTAATATTTAGAACATCTTTTAAATTACCTTTAAATAATCTTTTAAATTACCATTTTCTTGGCTGAAAGCAAAATTGAAAAAACCCAAATTTCAAATAAATAAATAAATACCAAATTAGTGTTATGTTTTCCTGTATAATATCTTTATGTCCTGAGCACTGGCTTGTGCCCAGAAAAGGGATTAAGTATGATTTTCTAACTTCAAAAAGTTATAGAACAGAGTGACTTATGTTTTCGCTTTACTCATTGTGCACCCTGTGAGCACAGCACAGTGGCAGTAACTCTGTAGGAAACGAATTTCTCTAAAGCACAAAAATATTTTACATTCCTTTCCCAGTACAAAGGGAAACCCCTGTTATCTTCACAGGATCTCCTTGGTTTTCACGGGAATGCAAGTCTAATTCCCATTGAGAAATTCCGATAGGGATCAAATGCCAGGCATTTCAAAAATACTTCAGAGGACTACCCATGTGGCCTGGTTTCCCAGAGTGCTGAGGGCTCGGCAGTGCTCTGGTATTCCCATCTCCCACTCCAGTGCCCAAATTTAGGCTGGTGAGTTGAACAGGAGACACAGCCCTGAGCTGTCCTGTTACATGTTCACTCACAGCCTCACTGCCTTGGGAGTTCACTAATGTGAGCTTGATTTTCTTAGCAGACTCGGGGCTACCTGCTTCCTTCCTCCAATCTTTCCTCTAGCTTTGTCTCCTCATTATCTTTTACATGCCAGAAAAGGTTTTATCATCTTTGAACCTATAAAATAATAGCTCCTGGACTGGGAAAATTCCTTCCTGGCAGTTACATAACAGAAACACCCGGGCAGCAGGCATGAGGTGTTAACCACGGGTGACATTTACCCCATAATTATCTGTCTTTACCTCCTCTGCTTATGGAACATTTTTGTGGTCTCTGCAACGTCAGAATATAAAGCTCTGGCAACTTTACAGCGAAGCAGCCTGGTATCAGATGAGGCTCTCCAAAAACTGCATGAATAGAGGGTGGGCTAAAGTGTGCAACAAAATAAAGGCCTTGCGTCGTAAAGAGTCGCCGAATTAAATGACAAAGAGTTCAAATATTTACTAAATCCGTATTTTTTAAACAAATAGAAAATATCAAGGAACTCCATAGTTACAGCCCTTAGTTTCTCTGTTTCATTCCATCATGCCAGGAAAAATGAGGTGCAAAGAAGCAAACAAACCAATTTAGAGAGCACATAGTGACGAGGAAACATCAGTAAATTCCAGGCACAGAAACAAAATTCTCTCTACTATTGATTTTAACTTTACACTGCAATAATAGCCCACAGAAGCTGTGGCTGCCCCATCCCTGGAAGTGTCCAAGGCCAGGTTGGACGGGGCTTGGAGCGACCTGGGCTGGTGGAAGGTGTCCCTGCCCGTGGCAGGGGGTGGAACTGGATGGGCTTTAAGGTCCCTCTCAACCCAAACCATTCCACAATTCTATGAATATAAACACTTAAATTACACAGACTCTTGTAATTGTGCACATAATTAAACTTTGGGCAAGACAATGAAATCCCTATTATTCTGCAACACTTGATTTCAGTTCTAATTGCATTCAGAAACCCTGGGCAGTCGCTCCATTTGGGTGCTCAGGGTCAAAGCCCCAGGATGGAGCCCCAAGGTGCTGGTGTGGCTTGGAACCTTGGCAGCAATTCTGCCCTCTCCTGGACTCCCAGGAGGTCTTGGAAGGAAGAACTGGAACCCCTACCTGGCCGCTTCAATTACAATAATTCTGCATATATTCCTGGAGAGCTATATCTTTTGGGAAACCATCGGATTTCCCAGATATTCCCTGCAGGTGCAGGGCAACCTGCTAGAGAACAGCACTGCCTGAGCCCGGTGAGGGCCAAGCAGAACCTGCTCAGCCTCCTCAGACCCTCAGCTTCCCCAGAGATGGTCTCTGCAGATTCATCCATATTTTGTTGAGCACAACAGGTTCCTGTCCATGATGGGCAGGACAACCCTTCGGAAGAGATAAGAACAACGACACACCATAGAATGTTTCTTTTCTTGGTTGAGAAACATCCTGGGCTTTGTCTCACTTGCAAGACTCCAACCTCCCCTCATCAGCACCTGATTTCGTTACAATATCAGACTCCAGCAGCTTCTTACAGCCTTAGTGGTCTCTTAATATTTAACCTCAGGTCTCTTTCCGTAGTATTTTAAGCCAGACCCTGTGTCAGAGAGGAAGGTCTAGGAAGATTCCCGACTCTGTACGAACAAGACCATTTTTCTCCCCAATGTTCAGAAAAGCACGAGGCAGGAAATCACTTACAGAACACGTTTGTCTTTCCAAGCTTCAAAGAGCTCCACTGGCTGGGGTGCATGGGAAGGGGATGCCCGTCTCTGTGCTCTGCAGCTGAGGCACAAAGTTCTTCACAAAGCAGAAGTAACATTCATGTGCTTTCGAAACCAATCCTTGGCCATCCTGTGTTCTACACCAATAGCCAAAGGGAGCCAAAATATTCAAATAGCTTGCTAAAAAAAGAGCTATGGCATTTTAATATGCAATACTGTTCATGCTTTCTCCTGGTATCTGACCAGAACAGCCTACCTGAATTCTAATGGCCCGAAAAAGGTTATTTTTCAAATCAATGGTAACTCTTCTAATCCTCAATACAACTGTAGCCAACAGAGATGTGTGTCTTGAGTTATTATAATTTTACCTGTTAAGCACCACGCAATGTTTGAAAAGACACTCATATTGTAGCATAAGACCTTCTAAATGCAGCAGAATAAGTCAGTGACTCAACACAGAACATCCTGAACTACAGAATATCCTGAGTTGGAAGAGACTCACTGGGACCATCGAAGTCCAACTCCTGATCCAACATATTGATCCCAGCCCAGCACCTGGAGCTGAGAGCAGGGCAGTTCTTCTGATAGGCACAAAACCAAACCAGCCACAGAGAGACACAACCAAGCTAACACCAAATTCTGGCTCAAACACCGGCTCTGAGCAGGGCCCATCTCCCGCTCCAGGCCCACACTGAACCCCCTCACACTGGGCACGGAAAATCAGGACACCAGTGCCAATTCCCCACTGATTCCAGGGAACAGAGATTTTCCCTTGGCAGTTACTGTATCCAGGGTACTGCTACCTTATCGAGGGGTAGCACCTTTAATACTGTTGCACTAACTTCAGCCCCAGCGTAACACCCCCAGGCACATTAGTGGCTCCTCATCCTCCTCACACACAACCAAAACCTGAAGGATTATTCCCATGTTCACTTGGAGCATGCAAGAAATAGGAACGCCAAAGAAGAGACTTCTCTGGTAACCGAAGTTGTAGTGAAACCTTGTGATTTTCTAATCACAGGCTATTCCCATGTACTTCACAAGTCTTCTCTCCCAAAAAGACAGTGATCCCGACTTGATCAAGAAAACAAGGCTGCATTTTTAAGTTCCAAACTGTCCCCAAATCCATTCTTTCAAAGCATTAGTTACATCTCTAAAGCAGCGATGGTCTCAATTCAGTCAGATTCAACGAGTGGTTATTTACACACAAGCAGTTAGAAAACCTTTAGCAAAGGAAAATGCATTTTTAAATAGGCAACTGCAGCGAACTTAAAATAACCAAACTCCTCAAGTCATTGAGACAGAGCAGAATCTAAACTCTAGACCTTAAAGCACTGAGTTGCAGTAAGAATCTCCACCTCTGAAATAAGAAACCAAGTGATGCTTTGCAAAGCTTCTTTGCCAGGCTTGTTAAAAAAGCAAGAAATGCTGCTCTTCTTTGAAAGGGAATTATTCTGCACCCCAAGACNCGGCGCCGGGCGGCGGGGACAGCACCCGGCTCCCCGGCCCTGGCGCTGCTGCTGGTGCTCGCCCCCAGCCCCTCGGCACGGGGGGATGAGGGCACAGCGCCTGTTTTGGGGGTTCAGGGGAGCCCCCAGACGGTTCTAAAGGGCAACGGGTGTCAGAGCCCGCTGAGCATCCCCACAACAGGCACACCTCGGACTCTGTGTTAAAGCTGAGTGACTAAGAGCGAATAAAATTTAGGTTAAGTCAGCTGTTTTTCTTAACAAGACAGCACTGTTATTTAGCGGGAAATCAAGGTACAAAGCCCTTTAATAAAATGAAGCTAACATGAATTTCAAAGTCCTTAGGAAACTGTTAGATGGTTATTTTCGTGCATCTAGTACAGATTGCAAAAGGAGCCTCACTGCACACCGGGCCTGGGTGGGGCTCTGAGTGACCTGACCCGATGCAGGATGTCTCTGCTGTGGCAGGGGGTGGCACCAGTTGACATTTTAAAAGTCCCTTCCCACCCAAACCTCATTAACGAAGTGGCAAATGCAGTTGGGGTCTGAGCTTGGATGCAAATCCAAAGGCAGTGACTTTGAATTANATTCAAATAGCTTGCTAAAAAAAGAGCTATGGCATTTTAATATGCAATACTGTTCATGCTTTCTCCTGGTATCTGACCAGAACAGCCTACCTGAATTCTAATGGCCCGAAAAAGGTTATTTTTCAAATCAATGGTAACTCTTCTAATCCTCAATACAACTGTAGCCAACAGAGATGTGTGTCTTGAGTTATTATAATTTTACCTGTTAAGCACCACGCAATGTTTGAAAAGACACTCATATTGTAGCATAAGACCTTCTAAATGCAGCAGAATAAGTCAGTGACTCAACACAGAACATCCTGAACTACAGAATATCCTGAGTTGGAAGAGACTCACTGGGACCATCGAAGTCCAGCTCCTGATCCAACATATTGATCCCAGCCCAGCACCTGGAGCTGAGAGCAGGGCAGTTCTTCTGATAGGCACAAAACCAAACCAGCCACAGAGAGACACAACCAAGCTAACACCAAATTCTGGCTCAAACACCGGCTCTGAGCAGGGCCCATCTCCCGCTCCAGGCCCACACTGAACCCCCTCACACTGGGCACGGAAAATCAGGACACCAGTGCCAATTCCCCACTGATTCCAGGGAACAGAGATTTTCCCTTGGCAGTTACTGTATCCAGGGTACTGCTACCTTATCGAGGGGTAGCACCTTTAATACTGTTGCACTAACTTCAGCCCCAGCGTAACACCCCCAGGCACATTAGTGGCTCCTCATCCTCCTCACACACAACCAAAACCTGAAGGATTATTCCCATGTTCACTTGGAGCATGCAAGAAATAGGAACGCCAAAGAAGAGACTTCTCTGGTAACCGAAGTTGTAGTGAAACCTTGTGATTTTCTAATCACAGGCTATTCCCATGTACTTCACAAGTCTTCTCTCCCAAAAAGACAGTGATCCCGACTTGATCAAGAAAACAAGGCTGCATTTTTAAGTTCCAAACTGTCCCCAAATCCATTCTTTCAAAGCATTAGTTACATCTCTAAAGCAGCGATGGTCTCAATTCAGTCAGATTCAACGAGTGGTTATTTACACACAAGCAGTTAGAAAACCTTTAGCAAAGGAAAATGCATTTTTAAATAGGCAACTGCAGCGAACTTAAAATAACCAAACTCCTCAAGTCATTGAGACAGAGCAGAATCTAAACTCTAGACCTTAAAGCACTGAGTTGCAGTAAGAATCTCCACCTCTGAAATAAGAAACCAAGTGATGCTTTGCAAAGCTTCTTTGCCAGGCTTGTTAAAAAAGCAAGAAATGCTGCTCTTCTTTGAAAGGGAATTATTCTGCACCCCAAGACTAGTTCCCGGATTGGATTTTGCTGGCTCTGAACATTATGGGCACGTTTTACAGGTGAAAAGGAACCAACACACCCTTGAATTCATTAAAACCCGGAATATGAACAGCAGATAAAGCGAGCCCTAAACCCCAACTTTATCACACGCGTTTGTGATGTCTCTGAAATCAAGCAGAGAGGGGGCAAACAGCCCGGTTCGTTTCCTGTTCAGTTGCTCCGCGCGATTCCATTTCTCCTCCAGAGCCCGCGACCTGCTCGCAGCGAGCGCCGAGGACGCGGCTGGAAGTCCCCGGGCGGTGGAGCCGCTGCGGGCCCCGCTGCGGGCGGAGGGTGCGGGGGAAGAGCGGGGTCGTTTCTCACCTTCCATGCTCCGGTCGCGGCTCCCGGCTCCACCTGCCCGCCCGGGCTCGGGACTGCCGGCGGAGCGGCCCGGCCTCGCCTCCCGCCCCGCACGGGGACATC
>VWZF01001194.1:64185-79998 GCA_013396755.1 Sclerurus mexicanus
CTCCCCAGCTGAGCCCCAAAACCAAGGCTCACCCAAGAAACACCCCAGTTTAGCCCCAAAACCAAGGCTCGGTACCCACTGTGCCACCGATGTGCGGCTGAGGGCGCGACCGCGGCCCGAAACAGCGCGGCCACAAAACCCCCCCCAGACCCCCCCAGACAGCAGCGTGGCGGGCCGGTGAGGGGAGGGAAGGCGTTTTAAACACTTTCCAAAGCAGCAGGCGCGGGCGGCGGGGCAGCACAGGGAGCTGAGGGGACGGGCCCCCCCCGCCCGGTCCCGCCGCCCGCCCTGAGGGCGCAGAAAGGGNGGGGATAAGTGTTCCAGAACCTTCCCTCAGAGTGGGTGATAAAGCCCCTTTGGAGGGGGCAGAGGGGGCTCCTGTGTCACTCCATCAGTGGGTCCCATTCTGCTGTGGGGGACAAGTGTCCCTCTTCCAGGATCTTCCCTCAGAGTGGGCAATGGAGCTCCCATAGAGGGGAAGGGGAGGTAAAGCCCCCATAGAGGTGATGGGGTGGGCCCAGTTGTGGGTCCCATTCTGCTGTGGGGGACAGGTGTTCCCCTTCCAGAACCTTCCCTCAGTGTGGGTGATAAAGCCCTTTAGAGGAGGCAGGGTGGGCTCCAGTGACACCTCAATGGTGGGTCCCATTCTTCTGTGTGGGACAAGTGTCCCTCTTCCAGGATCTTCCCTCAGAGTGGGCAATGGAGCCCCCATAGAGGGGAAGGGGAGATGAAGCCCCCATAGAGGTGATGGGGTGGGCTCCAGTGACACCTCAGTGCTGGGTCCCATTCTGCTGTGGGGGACAAGTGTGCCCATCCCAAAACCTTCCCTCAGAGCGGGTGGTGAGGCCCCTGTAGAGGGGACAGGGAGGTGAAAGCCTTCTTAGAAGGGACACGAAGGTGAAACCCCCCATAGAGGGGACAGGGAGGGTTCCAGTGACACCCCACTGCCCTCAAAAACACAGCCCTGGGACACAACAGTGGCAGGGCCATCCCAATGTGCCCATGGCCTGGAAAAAAATAAAAAAATCAACCAAACAAACCAAAACCAACCCAAATTCCAACAATTTTCACCCCTCCTGGGGGGTGTCATCATAGAAACCCTTGAGGTGGACACCTGTGTGGTGTTTCCCAAAAGTAAAGCCTCACAGATTCCTGCAGCCTCAACACCTTCCATGGTCCCCTTGTTCTGTGTTTCCTCGAGGTCACTTGGCTTTACAGTCAGATTTTATAACTATTTCAGTTGGTTTTTGTAAAGAGGAAAGCTCAGCTGGTCTGGAAGCCAGTACAGCCAGGCAGGTTTGCAACCTGGGCACTAAAACAACAAAAAAGTGGCAAGTAAAAAACACGGGCTCCTGCTTGTTGCTAAGGAAAACAAAAGCATAGGGGAAAAGGAAAAGTAAGACAAAAGAAACAAAACAAAGACCCCTCCAGCATGAAATAAATGAGTAACAATCACATTTGGATTGCTCTCTAATATTCCAATTCCTTTTCCCTACAGTGAGAGCAGAACCGAAGAAAGAGCAACTTTCTATTGATTTAATTGGAAAGAATGAAGTTTATGGTGATACCAGTCATGAGGGTAAACTTGTCCTTTTTTATATCTGTATTTAGTTTTTGCTGGAATTTGGAGTTTTAAGCACAGAGATCATTATGTGACATCAGTGAAAGTGACACAACCTCATATGCACAATAACAAGAGAAAGGGGATGGGGATGGAAACACATTTGTCCCACAGTGCTGCTAGAAGCATAGATGAAAATTTAACACGTAAATGAGGGTCCCTCTCAAAAACCAGGTGCTTTTTGTGCCCCTGCACCACGGTTTGTGTGTGGGACATGAGTGCCTCCTCTGCACAGTCAGCACCAGCCACACTGTGGACAGTTCCAGGACATTAATTAAGAGCAAACGGAGATGAAAGATTAACCTTACACTTTTCAAGTCCAAACAGGAAAAATAAACTTCAAACGCATTTTTGAAGTGAGTATTTTGGTGATTTCATTCAATGTCAGCATTCCACACCATTTACCTTTTTCTTTGTGTTGCAGTGAACGTGTACGTTAAGGTGTTCACAAACAGCCCTTTCCTGGTCTGTATGGATTTAGGTCTTTCTCAAGAAAAAATAATAGATCCCAAGTATTTGTGGATTGGTCCAGATGGAAGAGCTTTAGAAGGTTAGTCCCTTTGTTCAGACTAAAAAATCACGTGTTTTCCTTGTTTCTATTCACCCTGCAATAGGAGATGGGTCCAAATAGTCCCTTGGCCCTTTATCAGATTTTTCCCATGAGCTCTGACAGTAAATGTTCTAAATGCATCAGAAAATGAACTTTTCCAGTAATCTAATATTTCTGTTTTAGGGCAAAGGTATGCGAATGTGACAGAGACAGGGAAGCTGGTGGTGATGGGTTTCAGGGAGTCAATGTCTGGTGCCTACACTTGCACTCTGTCCCACAAAATCATCGAAACCACGACACAGAAAGAAACAGAAATTGTTGAGGCCTATAAGTTCATGGTTTATGGTAAGATTCCTAAGTTAAGAGTAAGCACACAGCCTTGGGTTGGTGGGTTTGTGAAGTGCATGTTTACTGCAAGGCTTGAGTGTAAAAAAAAATAGTTAACATTTTATCCCAGAATATAAAATAAAATTTTTATACTTATACCCACACACACCCTCTCACAGTTTTGGAGAAAGTTTAAAATTATTGCTACCAAGAAGATACGGCAATAAAATAATATCTATCCTTAAAAAGAACAGGATTAACTAGGAGAGTTCCAGGGCTATCCAAGATCTGGAAAGGAAGCTCGTGTTTCCCATGGGAGGGATCACCAAACATCTGGAATCACCTCTGCCCCTGCTGCTTGAGCTGCACTCCAGCCTACATCACTTCCCTACCCACAACATAATGACCCAAAAATGCTGGAGAAACACTCATTTTTAAAATATGGGGGTTTTTAATTTACTCCTACACCATAAATGCATGGAATTGGCACAATCCCAGCTCATTTCAGACATACAGCTTTGCAGACGTGCTGCTTCTGTGTCATTTTACTATTTACCTCCTTTTTTGATTTAACATTTGGGAACACAGTCTGCAATAAGCACATAGATTGTGCATATTTCAAACTAAAATGTGTCTTAACTATTGAGTCAGCTCTGGCAAGGATGAAATTGTTCTGTCATCACTAATGACTAGGCTTTATTTATTTACTTTTGAATAGGAGCCGCTTTTCAGACACAGGGAACTCCAATAATCTGAGATTCAGCCTGTGATTCCACCCAGAACTCACCCCCAAACGTTTCCCCCCAGCCTACAGGGAAGCTGACCACGCCTACCAGGTGTTTGTTCGCTTCAGCACGACGCGCTGCACGCTGCAAACCAACGGCTTGTTCTTTGAGACGTTGAAGAAAATCCTGAACAGCACCATCTCCCACCTCACGTGCCACATCACAGAGTCATCCTACAAGTGCCACTCCATCAGGGCACCAAAGCAGGGCCTCCAGCACGAGCTCTTTGTTAATTTTAAAGGTAACCAGTTTCCCTCCGTGCTTGGGAGGGATCATTTATTCTCATAAACAACCCACAAGCGCTATAAACAACCTCTGAGGTACAGCAGAGCCAGGAACACTTCTGAAAGTTGTTCCTTTTCTTTGGAGTGCCTGCATTCTTTTTCGTTACCCACAGATGGAGCTAAAACGCAGTTTTTATGTTAAATTTGTAGCGTTGTACTTAGAAACTTCGCAAGAAAGGTTATTTCTCAGGTGTGCAGCTGGAGAGGATTGCTGGAAGGAGACAGCCTATAAGATGCTGTGATTTTTCCCCCTAAGGTCACTTTAAAGGGGTCGTATTTGGTTTTCATTGTTTGACTTTTAGTCAGTCTGGGATCACCAGGAAACTGCACAGCGTTAAAGCAAGAGCCTCACAGCTCCCTCATGGCAATACTGAGGTGGTTTAACCTTGCAAACGGGTTCGATCAGTCCCGATTTAGAGGTGGTTTCTCACTGAGCAAAGGAAGTTGTGCCTTTGTGCTCCGATCACATTCTCCCCTGTACCTGTTCTCATCATGGACCATCCAACAGGTTATGAACAGTTTTGTGGCCATTTCCCCGCCCCTACTAAAGTCAAGAAACTTTCAGAACAAACCAAGGACCCAAAGATTTTAAATTTACATAAAATTTCAGCCCCTTCTGGAGCCTGAGGGTACTATGTGAGAATTTAGTTCCATCTTCTCAGCTTAGCATACTTTTCCCCCCTTAGCTGTATATTGGTTGACCTCTGACTCTTACCGAAACAAAGCAAGGAACTGGGTAGAATTCACCAGGTCCTAATCTAGCTTTTCCCCTATTTATATGTGTTCTTTTTCCCCCACTCCCACAGTTGATCCGTTTGCACCAGGATGGGAAGAAGTTTGCCACAAGGTTCCTTATGACTGTGAAGATGTAACAAACAAGAGAGTCCAACAGGTTCTGTGTCAGTCACCTCGTGTCTTCTCTGCCTCTGTAACACCCACCTCTGCCTTAGCTCCTGCAGATGTGACTGGTAGTAATCCACCTTCACCCAGGTTCTGTGGGATTAATATTGTAAATGGTGATTCATGGATTTCAAATAATTCCATTCAGCATAGAAAATGGGTTTAAAAGTTAAATTGATACAAATAGCTTTAAAAAGAACCAGTTAAAACAAATCTCCTCATTACTTCCTTTATATTTGCTCCTAATAAAGAATGATAAATGTTATGATTTATAATATAATGAATATCCAGTTCTCTAAACTAAATCTTTAGTTTATGATTTGGTCAGTGAAATGCAATTTAAAGTAAGTCTACCATAGCCAGCTTCTAAAATTTGTTCTCTCTGGCTTGTAACTATTAAATCCCGGGATCAGCTCCTATTCTGGGTCTGATTCCAAGCCCCCAGAAACCACGGAAGGCTCCCAGTTAAGGTGACAAGTCACTGTGTGGAAACCTGACACTTAAATCAACTCCGAACAACCAACTGTGTTTTCACTCTCCTAACATTCCTGGATTTCAGGCAACAGAGCGAATCGAAGCGTTTTTCCACCAGCTGAGGTACGTTCTGAACCACGAGGCCGAGGCTCTTCCTACAATACAGTACGTGGAGAACAGTTTCTCCATGACTCCCATCGACAGCTGCCGGCCAGGTTTCGGGAAGAACCATCACACCCACCAGAACTGCGCCAGCTGCTGCGGTAAATATGAAATACAGTGGCTTAAAAATAGCTCCTTGATTTAAACAGAGATGATTAGCGCTGGTCACAGAGCTCTGGGGAGGATTTGGGGAATATTGGGGTCAAAAGCAGGGATATTTCTGTTCATCCTTTGGGAAGACACTCACGCTGTGGATTTAGAATAATGATAGGGACAGGAAATGAGCTGGTGGAGCGTGTCAGTGAGCTCACAGGTGTAATTGCATTTACAGGCAAAGTAGAAGCAGTGAAGTGGGTTTTTTCCCTTTCCAGGTCACTGGCAAGTGGCTATCCTCAGGATCCAGAGCACATAAGAAACAATTCCCTTCATGGAAGTGCTGCTACAAAACTCCCTGCTGTGTTGTAAAGTTCTTTTGCAGCACCTGCTGCAGGTCGTGAAGTAGTGGGGGATTTAGCCAGAGGCCCGGGGAGCTTGGGAAGGGTAGGACCTCACACAGGGCAATGGAAAGGCTCATGGGGGTGTCTGACAGCCCCCCAGGACAGGGGGAGCTGGCTGGAACCCCAGCTCTGTTCTCTCCACAGTGGTTTGTGGTCCTGGAACTTACAGTCCCAACAACGAGGTGACGTGCAGGACCTGTGCGAGGCCTCGAGTCAGAGTGTACGGAGCAAAATCCTGCTATTAAACTGACAGACTGGAAAACCAAAGAGCAGCTGTGAAACAGTTCTTGGTGCTGTGGTGTTCTTTTCATTTCAGCTGCCAGTCCTGGAATCCTCTGTTCCTTTTGGAAAAGAACATCTTCATTCATGCACCCCTAGATTTTCTGCATTCAGGGACCCCTTAAACTGAAAAAAAAAATGCTGCATAAAACACATTCATGCAAGGAAAAGTAACTAAATGGGGAAAACCAAGAAGTTTGTCACGTGGCTTAGTGCAGGGTCTGTTTCTTGGTGGTGACACCAGACACGCCACAGCTTTGTGCTGCTCAGGGAACACAAAGGAGCTGTGAACAATTCCAGGCAGGATGGCAGGTGGTTGTGGTGGAGTTATGTGCCACACTGGAATATGCCAAAATCTCCATGAGCAGATACTAACAGAAGTATTTAGTCTTTGATATTTAAAAGCGTTCAGTTCCCTCCCCCTTGCTTTCCCACGTTTCTTTCTCTGTCTCTGAAATATTCCAGCTGGGACACCAGAGTGGAAAGGGAAATCAAGTCTGAGACAAGAGAGAGGGTGAGTAACAAGTTACAAAGCCCAGACACCAAGAGGATTAAGGGCCAGGTTATGGTTCTCCCCTCATCCACTGCTCCCCAGAAAGAAGAGAGAACATCCCAGATGGAAGCAGAGTCTGTGGTGCCTCTTCCACCTCCTCCTGCTGCTGCTTCATCCCCCCCATCAGCTGCAGCAAATCCTCGAGCAGGGCCCGGCTGGCCCCAGGTGCTGCTGGAGCAGATGATCCTCTTACACCAGCTGTGGATTCCTGATGGGATCACCGGATGACACGCATTGCCAAAGCACTGAGCTAATGGGAACGTTTTCTTCCCAGAAAAGCCTCCCCCTGATCAGCTTCGGAAGGTTAGCGGCTGGATTTGCAGCGATCCATCACCCTGCTCATGGAGCACTGGGAGTAAAGGTTGTCTGACCAATATCACGAGCTTCACAAGGAACTCCAGCTGCTCCCCTGCCCAGGCCTTGGAGCCCACTGGAGCATCTGGGCCTCCCACAGTGGGGTTCCCAGAACATGGGCTTTTAGAGCTTCATTTTAAGTGGTTCCCTGTAGGAGTTTCTACCTTCCAGATTCACTCTTTCAAGGGACACCAGAGAACTCTCACCCTTCGCACACAAAGCCATGGAAATCCGTGCCCAACTTCCCAGCGTGAAGCCATTCCTTCCAGTTTTACCACAAAGCAGGACTAAGCCAAGCAAAAGAAGCACCTCCCACTCAACACCCCCAACTTGTTACAGCATCTCGAAATCCCTTGGTGGGTATTCACCCAAAAATCGACCCAACTCAACCCACTTTAACTTATCCACTCCGACAGGAACACAGCAGGAGACGGCACGGGCACAGACCCCGCTCCGAGCTTTTCAGAGTCATTACTTATTAAATACCAAGGAATAAAGTGAGCTGTAACAAGCTCTTCCTCTGCCCTTAGGCTGATTATCCTCGCTGCCAACTGGACACCGTGCACGGCTCAGGCTGGCACAGATGAAGCAGCCACTGCTGCCCCAGACTCTTGGCCCATTTCAGCACAGAGGAAATGCCACGTGCATCAGTTATGAGGGGAAAAAAGCAGTAAGGAGGAGCCAGGTGCCATGGGGATTCACAAATGAACCATACTCCCTCCTCCTCCTCCTAAAAAGCAGAGGCACAGAAACCTCCTACAGCACCTCGACTCAAACTGAAAGAGGGGAAATTTAGGTTGGATAGACAGAGGAAATTCCTCCCTCTGAGGGTGGGCAGGCCCTGGCACAGGGGGACCAGAGAAGCTGTGGCTGCCCCATCCCTGGAAGTGTCCCAGGCCAGGTTGGAGCCACCTGGGCTGGTGGAAGGTGTCCTGCCCATGGCAGGGGGTGGAACTGGATGGGCTTTAAGGTCCCTTCCCACCCAAACCACTCCATGATTCTAAAAGCAGAAAAATAGGTCAAATATTTCAGTATCATGTTACAGAGGAGTTTATGTCAGTAATTCTGTGGAGACTCACAAAAAAGTGGCAAGAATTGGTTTCCCTCTGCCCTTTCCTGGATGAAATTCCCCTGGATCCAGCTGGAGCTCTGTGCCTGGGATGGCAGCTGAACCTGTTATTGCTGACACCACTCCTCACACCTCATTCCCTTCCCTGTTCCACCTCAGGATTTACAAATCCCTGTGATCAGCTCTCACCTCACTTCAACTGTTCCCATCCCTCTTTGCCTCCCACAGCTGCAACAGCTCACCACGAACTGTGACATCCTTCCTTACCTCCTTAAATCCTCCTCAAGTCCTCTTCTGCTCTGGCTTCACAGCAGGAATCATGGAAACCTGGGCTGTACCTGACGCTCTTGGTGAGCTGAGGGATCCCCCGTTACCCCTGTGAGGCTCAGCCCTTTGAGCCCCCACAAGAACCCGCCCCATTCCCACAGCCCCGACCTCGCTCTGTGCCAAGGACCATCACAACACCTCGGGAGTGCTGAGGAATCCTCACAAGTAACAAATTTAGAACTCCAAACTTCCCGTCTCCTTCTCCACAAAGGCCTCCAGGATCTCAGCACGTACCAACAGCACACAGGAGCTTTGAAACATCCACAAATCACGAAAATAACAGGGATAATCTGCCAGCTGGAAGCTGTAGCCCATTGTTTTCCCATCAGAGCTGCCTGGAACGACCCACTTGAGAAACACTTAAGGAACACATGTTCAAGAACTCACTGCAGAGCTGGAGTGGTGATGGGCCACATCCTGCGGATGACAGTGACACCTCTGCTCCAGCGGGAAGGGTGCCTTGTGACTCCCTGCAGCAGCTTTATTGTCCCACAATCCAGAGTTCCCTCTACATTTAAGCCAAGAGGAGCTGAAGGGGCCACAGAGCCACCCGGGACACCAACAGGACACAGTTCAGCAGGTTTTAAGAAGGGCTGTGGGGAGGAGCCAGACCAGGTGCCCTGTGACTGGCACATCCCAGGGACTCATCACACTTGGGATGGGTGTGGTGCAGCCCTGGCTAATCCATCTCTCCAGAATCCCCCCAAGGACTCATCCAGGAGCCCCTCTGGTGGAAAATGGCTGCAAACAAAACTTGGCTGACAGTTGAGAGTGTCCTTTCTGTCCCCAAGAGCCTCCAGGTGACACTGCAGGTGCCACAGCCCCACAGGGCTCCCACAGATGGATGGACACAAGCCCCAGCTCGTGGATGCTGGTGGCCCCATGTCTCCTGAGGCAGGACAAATACCTGGAAAGGTGATATTTCCTTCAGACAGGGAAAACTTCAAGGGTCCCAAAATTTTATTAACAGGCACAACTTCATCTTAAACATGACAGGAAGATGACTGTTGGAAAAAGATCCCTGGGCTCAGCAATGCCTGGCTTGGACAAGGGATGAGAGGGAAATCACCAGGGAATCTGGAGGGGGGCCTGTGAGCGGCTGAACCACCAGGCTCTGAACCACAGGCACAGGAAATGCTGTGATTTTTAGCTCTGCTTCACTTTCCTACCACTGAAATTAAATTTCCTCCTGCCCAAGTCCAGCAAACACATGTTCTGCCCAGCAGCTTCCCTAGAACCACCGGCACCGTGGGATTAATGAGTCCTGTGCAGGCAGTTAACAGGGGTGATTCATTATTGGCAGCAACGTAGCTGTAAATGGATATTTCTGGAGTGAAAGGCCGGTGATGAAGTGTAGCCCGGCTTTAATCCCAGTGTAATCACTGCCATCACTCCTAATTATTGATAAATATTTTTGTAATTGTGGAAATGGAACAATTAGACATCCTTCCTTCCCTCTTGGAAATCTAATCAGTCCAAAGTTCAGGATGCAGTCTGGAGCTGCCGCTGTGAAACACACTCCACTCACAGGCTGGGAAAAACAGGGCCTCTCCAAAACCTCCTCCCAAAACATTCCCCAAAGCACCCCCGGCCCCACAGTTTGGAGGACAGACCCACAAGCAGCGTGTCCACTGGTGTCAGATATCCCGGGGGCTTCCCAGGAACATCACTCCAACCCTGTATTCCCAGGCATTTCAGGGCCAGGCAGGCAAAGAGTCATCCCCGCCAGGAGGATTCGGGTCGTAGCTCTTGCCCCAGTGACACATTTCCCTTCATCCTGGAGAGGAGAGCAGGGAATGACCTGCCCAGCGCGGGCGGGCAGAGCTCCTTGGAAGTTAATAACGGAGATTTAGCGGCGCTGGAACGCCGAGGAAGGAGGTCACGCTGCTAATGCTCCTGCTGCTGATCCCTGCGGATAAGTCTGCATCAGGAAACGAATTACCCAGGGATGGGTATTAAAAGGGATGATTCTAATTCCTCGCTGAAGGAGAAGGGTTGACTTTAACGCTGAGCCTCACATCCACTGATGCTGAGCACCGGCTCCCACTCCTGGAAGGATCTGGCCCACAGGACCTCACTGCTGGCAAGAGTGGGATGAGCAAAACCCCTCCTTGGGACCTGAGCCCTCCCTCAGGCTGCAGTCCCACACTCCCGGTCCCAAGACTCCCTCCCCAACACCATGGCTCAGTCACAGGTACATGGAAATATCCCCCTAATCCCAGTTCTTTCTCATTCCCTGCCACACCTGATTATATATCCAACAGTACTGACAGCCTAAATCTAACACGATTCCATCCATCCCAGACCAAGTTACCTTCCCAAAGCTCATTGCAGGTTTTTATGAGTTTTCTTATCTATATTATCCCCCCATACACCCACATGGACTAGTGGCTCTCCCACAACCAGCCAGACTCCTGAAATCCACCTCCTTTCCCCCATGCTCATCAGTGTGGGCTGTAATGAGCCTGGTGGTGTCCGTATGAATAATTCCATGGGCAGGATCCAGGGTGGGCACCAGAGCAGGGCTGGCCCTGGGGGATTTGGTGTCATCCAGCCCCACGGGGGGACACTGGTAGGACTCCAGGGAGATGAGGTGACAGCCGGGGCCACGTGTCCTGCGTGTCCTCCAGCCCTTCCCAGCTGCTCCCAGGGCCGCGGGAGGAGGGTCCCCAGGGAGTGACCGGAGTGGGGGACAGCAGCCATCTGCTCCAGAGCCCGAGGAGGCAGCGAGTGACAAACTAGGTTAATGTCCTGTGAGTGGGAGCTGTCACTCTGCGTTAGGGCCAGGGCTGCACCTCCCATGGCACAACATTGCACCACGGATCACACAGGGAGAGGCACCGGCAAACCGGGACTGGGCTGCGACCAGAGAGGCCACTCGTGAGGAGTGGTGGGACTGTGGTATCTGGAAGGGCTTGTCCCTCCTGGCTGTCATGGTCCTGCCCCGTGTGCCACACGATGCCAGACTCCACTCTGGGGGGGAACAGGAGGGCAGGGAGCAGAGCAGAGCCCTGGGAAACAGCTCCACGGAGTCCTGGGTGACACAGGGACCGGCACCGTGCCAGCGACCTGAGCCGAGCCACGGGGTGTTCATTACTGAAGACTGGGGCAGAGTTACGGCCGGGACCAGGTGTCCTGTTTCTGCCAGCGCCAGCCTGGGAGGACATCGGCTGTGACGGGCACCTCCGTCCTTCCTGCGCGGCAACGACGTCACCAGAGCCCAGTGACCCACGGACACAAACACCAGCACACGCCAGGCGCCGGCTCCAAAGGGAAAGCCAACTTTATTGTTGTACAAAGTAAGAACGTAAAGGTCCCTTAAACCGAACACAGATGGGTCGGGTGGTCCGGGCGTCCCCCACGCCACAGGCACGAGTGGCCACCCGGGGGGAGCAGCCCCAGGGGGGGCTCGGTCGGGTCCCCCCAGCCCCTTTTCTCCACAGCCGGTTGTGGAGGGGGAGGAGCTGCCGTGGGGCCGGGGGGACACCCAGGTGGGAGCTGGGGCCGAGGTGTTTGTGCGTTGCAGAGCTCTTGGTCTGCGCTGGAATTAGGCACTTGTGGAAGGGTGCGGGCACTGCTCCCGGCCGGCTCCGTCCCACGGCTCCCGATGGCACCGGGAGGATGGGCAGGGGCAGTGGCCAGGGCTGGAGCCCTGCCTGTGCCAAAACACGCTGCCCACAGCAGGGGCTGAAGCTGGGCCAGGTCTGGCCCGGTACAGAGGAGGTTCAAGCAGCTTTGGTTGGTGCTCTTGGTGAATTAAGGCAGTTTAGTTTCAGTTGGTTTAAAAAAAGGCCAAAACCAGCAAGACCAGCTCTCCCAGGGACCAGACGTGCTGGTGGAAGAGTCTGGGTCTGCTCTGGCTTTGCTCTGAGTTGCCACTTGGACCCTGCACACCCAAAGGTGGGCACTGACCCCCACCTGTGCCAGCCCCGTGCCCAGCCCCACCACCACCACTGGGAACCTGCAGCCCCATACTGAAAGTGTCCAGAAGGGACTTCGGAGCATTTTAGGGGAGATTCGGCTTCTGCCAGTGGGGTGGGAGCGGGGAGAGGGCAGAGGAGCTTCAGCAGCTCCTTCCATTCCATTTGCTGTCACAGTGACTGGTCGGCAGCTTGTGAGGGGAGAGCTCCCCCCTGGCAGCCGATGGGAGCAGGGGGTGAGGGTGCTGCAAACACCCACCCACATGGTTCCAAGGGAGCACCGAGGGAAACCTGCTCCCCCGACACCCAGCAGGGACCCCTCAGCTCCTGCCATCAGCGCCCACACCCCTTGGCAGCCCCACAGGGCTCTGCCCAGGGGAGCTCATTCCCCATTTGGTTCTTATTCCCCACGTTCTGAGGGGGAATGCTCTGAGTTCGCCCATCGGTGACCCCATCTCCGAGTGGGGACCCCCACACCTGTTGCCCCACCTGGCCTGGGGGTGCTGGGAAGGGAGCAGGGAGCAGCAGGGGCCGAAATGGGAGATGAGGTGGCACCACCCAGCACGAGAGCTGGAGCCAGACCTGCCTCTGGCCTCTCCCAGCTGGTGTGTCCCCAGCTCCCGCCCTGTCCTTTGGTCCTGCTGGCTGCAGTGACAGCCCAGGACTCCCCAGGGCTGGTGACCCGGCAGGGCACTGCCCTTGCAGCCATCCTGCTCCTCCCCACTGCCCCCCAGCAGGGAGCAAGGCCCAGGCCATCCCACAAGGGATGGAAACATCGATTCCGTTAATGCCCCAAGGGATCTCTGCAAAGGAAATATAAAAGTTTTAGATGAAGTCCAAATGTCCAGGCCGGTTGGAGCAATGGCCACGTGCCAGGGGGATGCTCCAGGTCGCTCCAGTCCCCCATAGCACGGGAGGACACTGCGGATGCTCCGTGCTCATGGCCATTATCCATCCCCAGCTGCAGCCACCAGAGCCAGGAACTCACCAGCCACTGCCAGGGGGAGAACAGAACAAATCCATGAGTACCTGTGTGCGATGCTGGTGGCTGGTGACAGCTCCTGCAGCCACGGCGAGCCCCCCAAGCGGCCGGTCCCCAGCTCTGCGTGTCCCCATGTCCCACGGGGTGCTGCTGCTCACACCACAGTGCTGATGGTGGATGACTCCTCCGAGCGCCGCTGTTTGCTGGGCAGCGACTTGAGATACTCCAGGTGCCTCCGGGCGTCCTCCTGGTTCTGCCGCACGTAGTACACCAGGTAGGAGATCACCATGGCGAACCAGCCGAACATGGTGACCAGCATGGCGATGTCCGTGGTCTTCTTGTACACGTTGCAGAAGTCCGTGTCGGCGATGACCTGCAGGAAGGCTTTGCCCACGTGCTCCTCCTGCGCCGAGGAGTCGCACACGATGCCGCCCGAGGAGCCGGCCACCAGCTCCACGGTGCGGATCAGCTCCTGCAGCCGACAGTCACACAGCCACGGGTTGTTGGACAGGTTCACCTTGGCCCTCAGGTTGCTGAAGGCGTCTTTGCTGACCGACACCAGCCTGTTGGAAGACAAGTCCAGTGAGTGCAGGTGCTCTGCCAGGCCCCGGAAAGCCCCGCTCTCGATGCTGGCGATGACATTGTGGGACAGATCCAGCTCCAGCAGGAGCGGCAGGTCCCGGAAGGCATCACGTGGCAGGAAGGGGATTCGGTTGGAGTCCAGGTAGAGCTTGTTGGTGTCGTTGGGGATGTCTCTGGGGATCTCGGTCAGCCGAGCGTTGCTGCAGCGGAAGGTCTTCAGCCCCTCCTCTTCCGAGGGGTAGCAGCCCTTGGGGAAGGCAGTGGCCGGGCGGAGGCAGCAGCCCAGGAGGAAGAGGAGGAGGAGAAGGCTCTGCAGGAGCAGCCCCATGGTGACCGGGCGGAGGAGGACCCGCTCTGCCACAGGCATCGTGCCGTGCCTCCTTTGCCTTCCTCACACCCACTGGGGCTTCAGCTGGGCTCGGCACATCTGAAAGGGGAGAGCAAGGGGACAGTGTCAGGCCAGCGGGGACAGGAGCAGAACCGTCGCTGTGCTGGCTGCGGCCACCACGCCTGACCCTGGCGATGGGACAGGGATGGGGACCAGGACAGCCGTCATGGCTCGCGCATCCCTCCCATCCCCGACCTTCCCCTCGCTCCGGGCTCCTGCAGGCAGGATCAGGCCCCGGGGGCTGAGCACGTCTCCTGCGCCGGCAGCTGGGCTGTAACAACCGGAGGCGCTCGGGCTGAGCCAGAGGCGGGGGTGAGCTCCCGCCCTGCCAAGGTCACGGCGCTGCGATCGCTGCTCGCAGGAGGCCGATCCATCCTGCGGCGGCCGCAGGACGCACCAGCGAGAGCCCTGGCTCCGGGCGAGCGGCCGCTGCCGGCAGCCCCCGGGGAATGCCACGGAAAACATGTGCGGGCAGCGGCTCAGCAGGTTCCCGCTCCCGGCTCCGCTCTCAGGCAGCGCCCGGGGCACAGGCGGACACGAGCAGGGTTCCCTCCTTTCGAGGGCACTGGCACAGGTGGGTGCTGGGTGCCCCTGTATCCTGCCCGCTGCCACCCTGGCCGTGGGGTCGGGCTGCCCACACCACCCCGTAACCATGGGCCCCATGCAGCCCTTGATTCCGGAGGGGAAAAACGTCAGCAGGAAAGAAACAAAAACAGAAAAAGGAAATTCACAGGAGCTGAGCGTGCAGCGAGTTCTCAGGGTGGTGGCAGCAGATAAGGGCCGTGTCCGAGCGCTGCCCGGCTCTCCCAGCCCGGGGTCCCACCACGTCCGGCGGCCCCAGCCCGTCCCTGTGACGGCGGCAGTGCTGGAGCCCTGGAGGGGGAATCCAGGTGCTCTCCCACCATCCCACAATCAAACACATCGGCGCAAACAGGCGCTTGTGGCACCCGGTCAGGCAGAGCTTTGTGCTGCGGGAGCCCCGTGCTGTGCCACCAGGCACCTCCTGGGCAAAGCTGCTGCTGGTCCCACCTCCCCCCGCTCCCCGGAGCACCCCGACACCGGCAAACCCGTTTCGGGCTGTTGACTGGGGCTCCCCGGTGTGGGGCAGAGGTGCCCACCCAAGGGTGGCCCCAAAGCACAGCACCCCGAGCTCTGGGCACTGTTACCCAGCCCTGCCGCGCCAAAACACCCCAAGGTCACACCTGTGCAGAGCCGACCCCTGCGCTGCTGGAGCCCCCGGGACCCGCGGGGGTCCTGAGCGGGGACCAGAGCTCAGAGCACCCCAAGGGCACCGGGATCCCAGCGCCCCACACTGCACCAGCCCGCCAAGTCTGCCGGAGGTAACCGGGGCAAACGCAGCTCCCCGGGACCCCACTCCCGCTGCCGGGAGACCACCGGACTGAGCAGGGACCTGGTGCCTCGGGATGGGGATGCTCCATCCACGGGACCGGGACACCCTCGCGGGTGGGATGCGGACCAGGCACCGCAGCGACGACGGGCACAGCCAGCCCCTTCCCCACCGCGGAGTTCCCAGCCCGCAGGAGGGCGCGGGGGTCCCCAGCCCGACCCCGGGCGTCGCCGCCAGCCCCGGAGAGGGCGGCTGAGGTACCGGGGGCGGCGCGGGAGCCGGGACCCGCCGTGCGCCCGGGGATGCCCGGGGATCTCCCCGGCCCGGGGGCGTCTCGGGCGAGGGAAGCCCCGGTGCTTCCCCGGGGGAAGCTCCGCTCGGCGCGGCGCTGCCGCCCCCCCGCCCCTCGCC
>VWZF01001194.1:80309-93615 GCA_013396755.1 Sclerurus mexicanus
GAGGGGCGGGGAACACACCGGGGAGACCCGGCGAGGAGCTGCCGGGACCCCCGAGCCCGGGACAGCCGGTGTCAGAGGCTCCCAAGGCGCTCCACGCCCCCGGCCTGGCCGCGACCCCCAGAGTCCCGGCGGGAGCCCCCCCGACCCCGACCGACCACCCCTGGGGGCGCGGGTCCCTCGGCACTGCCCCCGCAGCCCCCCAGGACCTTCCCTCCCCCTCCCCAGCTCCTCGGAGGGAGCAGGACCCTCCACTCCCACCCCGGAGGGGTCACAGTGCCCCTCCTGCCCGGCACCGGCATCGCTTACTCAGAGAAACCCGACCCGCGGCGGCGGCACCGGAGGGGGCGGGAGCCGGGGGAGCCAGAGCAGGTCCCCAGCCCAGCCCCGGGCTGCCCGAGCCGGGGGTCGCTGGGCTGAGCCGGGGCTCGGGGTCCCGCCGCCCCGGGGCACCGGCGGGGCCGGCTCAGGACCATGGAGAGCGACCGCCGTTACCGGGCCCCGGCCCCGCGCACTGACGTTCTCCCGCTGCTCCGAGAGGATAAACCATTTAGGAGGCGCCTGGCCTGGATCTCGGCTCAATTAGGGGAAGGGAACCTGACGGCAGGCAGACACAGCCGCGGGCAGATGCTCCCCGGAGCCCCCCGCACTTCCCGGAGCCCCCCGTGCTCTGCCAGGGCCAGGCCATCGCTGGCGCTGGGACCCTGGAAGTGTTCAGAAACCATGTGGATGTGACACCAGAGGACACGGTTTAGTGGTGAGGGTGACAGTGCTGGGTTAGTGGTTGGAGTTGATGATCTTGGAAGCCTTTGATGATTGCATGGCCCAAGCCAAGCCGACCGGCGCAGGGGTCACTGAGCAGGGCTGTTCCGGGATAGCCAGAGCCTGGCAGGCAGCACCCGACAGCCACAGTCGGTGCTCTTGGGCACTGCACCGGCATCTCCGCGTTCCGCTGGGGAGCAGAGCAGCCTCGTGCTGCCCATCACCATTCCCAGTGCCACCGGGAGCCGCGCGGAGCGGGAGCGGTGCTGGATGTGGCAGCACAGGGCCAGCTCCGAGGACACAGCCGCCCACCGTGAGACAGGACCGAGGGGCCGAGGTGACAGCCAGGGGCTCGGGGGACTTGAGCTGCGACCCCGGAGAGGGGAGCGGGTGACCCCGGCTGCAGATCAGACCCGGGAGCGGGAGCAGCTCCACGGGGGTCCCACGTGGGGGACACGGCCCCCACCAGCCCAAAACCTGCAGTGCAGCACGACCCACGCGGACCCTTCCCACCGCAGGATGGCTAAAAATAGCCAGGACCGGCTCCTCGCTGCCACCACGGAGCTAAATATAACCAGCATCGACCGGGCAGCGGGACCGGCAGTCGGGAGAGCGGGAGCTGAGCACGGCCCGGCACCGGGAGCGAGCGAGCGAGGCCTGGGAATCCACACGGGAACAGCCCGGCCTGGGCACGGGAGGAACGCGGGTGCAGCTGCCGGCGAGCGGGAGGGGCCGGATCCCCCGGGGAAACCCCCGCCCCCGGTGCCGGCGTTCCCCGGGCAGGTGAGCGCGGTGTGGGGAGCCCAGCGGGCGGGTCGCCCCCGCGCTCGCACCGGCAGCGGCGGCTGCTGCATCACAGAGAGGGATGAATATTTATGAGCGTTTAAAAATAGCTGCTGCATTGTGCTTCCCCCTCACGTGCGGAGCCAGCGGGGTGCGGGGAAGCTGCTAAATTAGATGTCACCGCGCAGGGAGCTGCTCAGTCAGGCAGGAGAGGGATAAAAATAGAGCCTGCTGTGCGTGCGTGGATCTCCTGCAAAGCAGGGCCGGATCCCGCGGGATCCCCCGCCTCCGCACACCGGCATCCCCGCCCCGGAGGAGCCGGGCAGGGACAGGGCTCTGCAGGGTGGCAGCCACAGCACCCGTCAGTGGCCCTTCATCTGCTTGGCCCACGTGTGTGCGTCCGTCCGTGCCCAGAGCGCTGCGGAAGCAGACGCTGCCGAGCTCTGGCTCTGGGAAGTGACCCCGCGCCCTGCCAGCAGCGCGGGGCCAGCGTGTGACACCCAGGCAGCTGGCAGGGTCTCTGTGCCCTCACCGTGCCCAGCCGAGAGCTGGAGCCGAGGCCGGATGGATGCAGATGTGGCCAGGGCACACAGCTCAGCCTGGGACACCCACGGAGGCACAGGGGCACCTGGGGAACCTCAATGTTCCTGTAAACCCACCCAGGCCAACACCTAGGCCCCACCGTGGGCTGTGCCGAGGGGCTGGAAGTGTCTGTGCGAGGCCAGGGGGCTGCGAGTGGCACCAGCAGAGCCTCATGTGCAGGGTGGGCAGCCAGGAGCACCCACACACAGCCAGGGGCTCTGCTCGGGGTCTCAGGGTGGGACCCAGCGTGGCTCCAGGCAGGGGGGTTGCAGCCCGAAGTGGCCCCGGTGCTGGAAGAGCCAGCGGGCACACACGGAGCCCTGCACAGATGGCTGCGGCCCCGCGGGCCGTGCCAGCCCCACTCGATGAGCTCTGATGGTTGTGCAAACAAAAGCGGGGCCAGATGGTCTCCCCTCTCCGTGCTCCAGCGCTGGAATCCTGTGCTCGCTCCCAGCCCCGACCTTGGCCGGGCGTCCTGCACAGCGCTGCTGCCGGGATTTGCACGGAGTCATGGAATCAGAGTGGCAGGGGTGGGAAGAGACCTTAAAAAACTACCATTTCCACCCCCTGCCATGGGCAGGGACACCTTCCACTAGCCCAGGGTGCTCCAAGCCCCGTCCAACCTGGCCTTGGACACTTCCAGGGATGGGGCAGCCACAACTTCTCTGGGCACCCTGTGCCAGGGCCTGCCCACCCTCACAGAGGGAAACTTCTCCCCGGTTATTCCCCCCTGAGTCTATTTCTCCATCTGTGATGGCAAAGCAACACCGCATGGATTACAGGGATGGGGCAGCCACATCTCCNTGGGATGGAGCAGGGAGCGGGGGGTCCCCGCTGTGCACAGCCCGGCCCGGAGCGGGTCCGGCCACAGCCCCTCCCGGAGCACCGACTGCGTCGGGGAAACCGGGAGGGAAGAGGGGTCCGGGACCCTCGGGAGCCCAGCCTCGGCCTTCCCTGCGTGTCCAAGAATTCCCGTTAAACCCAGGAGAACAGATAAGGCGGGCAGAGCCCCCGCTCCCGGTCGGGGTGGCTCATCCGTGACCTCGTCCCCGTGTCCCCCCTGGCCCCCCCGGACCCCCGAGAGGGACAGGGCAGTGCTGGGGCTCAGGCGTGTCCAACGCGGCCCCCGGGGCTGGGCTAGGCTGGACAGACACGGAGTGCTGTGTTCCCAGTCTCACCTCTCACCCAGCACAGCGCGGTTCACCAGCGTCCTCCGTGCCCTCCGTGCTCTGGTTCAAACTCCGATGCCATCAGCAAAGAAGGGTTTAGAGGATTTGTTTGCGAGGTGGGAATTGCTGTTGCTGCCAGAGATCGGGATCTGATCTGTGGGATCATCATCACCAGCGGTCTGGGAACACTGGAGAGATCAAGATAAGTACCTGAGTCCTCCTTCCATCACCAGCTCAGGTGAAGATCCTGCAGCAGAGTGCCAGGATCAGAGCGTGATCCTGCAATCCCTGGGGAAGGGTGACAGCACTGCTGAATCACAGGATCATTATTTAGGTTGGAAAGGGCCTTTGAGATCAAGTCTGAGTGTTAAGCAAGGGGATGGGAAGACACGGTGGGCAAAGGTGAGGAAGGAGCTGCACCTGGACAGGGAGCAGGACGCGGGAAAGATGGAGCAGACGGAGGGCTCGGCTCTGCCATCGCATTGTGCCCTTTGCCACTGACCACAGCTCCAGCTTTTCCCCTCCCTGGATGGCCACTGTGCAGTGTCAGCACAGCCCTGACCTTCACCCTCAGCCTGGCGCAACATTCAGGCTTTTCTGTCCCAAAAAAGAGTGGGAAAGCAGAGCTTGGCAGCAGCTGCTCCAGAGAAGGGGGGGCTGGAATCCTTCCCGCAGGGGGCTGTGCCTTGTCCCTCAGGTGAACAAATCCTGGTGTGGAATTAGAAAGCAAACATGGGATGTGGGATGGGGGTAGGGACAGCTCTGGGAGCTGGTGTGCCCTCGGCCAGGCTTGTGCAATCTGAAATTTGGGAGAGCTGGGCCAAGGGCTGCACAGCCCAGGGCAGAGCCGGGAAGATCTGCAGGTCAAACATTTAAGGTGGGGAAGGACAGAGTTGGAGACACAGAATCACCCTCATGGCACCACCAAATGCTTGGCATCTCCTTATCTTCTGCAAGAATGAATTAATGCCTCGTGTGTCCCAGCAGTCCACCCCTGTAATCCTTAACTTTACAAGGAAGGAACTTCCCACCCAGCTGTGGGTCTGCAGCTGCCCTCGTTTGCAGGTGGGACAAGTCCAAGTTGGTCCTTAGTTTTTGGAAGTTACAATTGTGGTTGGAAATCCCATGGCACAGGCCATGTGCACCTCCAGCTGCAGGGAGCTTCCATGGCCTTTGGATAAAGACATCGCTTCAGAAGAGGCTCCTGGAGGGGCTTCCTGGGCAACCAAAGAGGAATCAGTTTTTTAACCACTGATGAAACTAGATTTTAAGGCCTCCATTGAGAGCACAGATCCCTTTCCATGGGCAGTCCCTTCCAGCATCCCTCCTCCTGCACCTCCATTTCACTCTGAGCCCCAGCCGTGTGGTTCCTCCTGCTGCACAGCTGGAATCCCACAGGCACAGCTGGAATCCCACAGGCACAGCTCTTTGTGGAGAGTCAGACTGTTCCTCATGCCTCTCTCCAGCTTCCTCCAGACTAAACAAACTCGTTTCCTTCCAGCTGTCCTTGCAGATCATGTTTTTCCTACACCTCTGCTCATTCCCTCTGCTCTCCCTGGATGCTCTCCAGCTCCTCCCAGGACTGGACAGTGTTCTCCCAACATCCAGGAGAACTATTTCCCATGTCTGGCACTCAGCACTCCTGTTTACGCATTCCACAGGGTGTTTTGCTTTTTCTTGTTGTAACAATCTGACTCTTTTTGACTCATTTATGCTTCACCACAACCCCCAGTTTTCCTTCTGAGAGGCGTTGGGAATTGCAGCAGGTTCAGGATGGAGCTGCTCCCCCTGCCAGGGGTGAAGTGCTGAGCTCAGGCTCCCAGTCCTGCTTCCAGACCAAGCTTTGGGCTGTTCTCAGGAATATCCAGAAACCAGTGATCCAGGAGATGGGCAATAAGGAAATGAGCACCCTGCAGAGCTGCAGCTTCTTTCCTGGGAACAAAGTCTTTCCCCAGGTAGGAGCCCCTGATAGAGGGAGGTGAGGATCTGCAACAACAGCTGCCTGTGTGGATGGAGGAAGTTTGGAAGTTACATGGAGCATCCAGAAGCTGTGGATTGGAGGTTGGCTCTGAGCCCCAGCCCTGGGCAGGAGTGGGGACAGTGCCAGCTTCTGAGAGAAGCCAGGCCTGGAGCTCCAGGAGGGAGCTGGGAACAGCTGGCAGCGAGGAGAGTGTGATGTTGGATTTCACTCAGGCTTGCCTCTGGAGAGCTGGGGGGAACAGCAACACGGTTTCCAGCTGTGGGAACCAACAGTAAAGCCACGAGGCCAGACGTCAGGAAACAGCCCTCGCCATGGGGTCCTGTGTCCAGGGAGGAAGAACTGGATCATTCCATCAAACTTGGCTTCTGTGGGACATGGAGATGATTTTATATAAGAATTTCTCTGATCTTGGTGTGAAGACATCCAGCTTTACATGGGTTTAGTTTGTGCTGTTTTCTGTAATCCCTGGAAACCAGTAAACCAGAGTTCTGCTCCCAGTCAGACTGGAAGCTGATGGATACCTGCTGCCACTGGCACTGGCAGTCCAAAAACACACCAGATACCTTCACTGTGTGTGGGGCGCCACTCCAAGGACTTGCTCGAAGAGGGTGACACTCTCTTGCTTCCTCTCCTTCCTGGCATTGTCCGGAAAAGCATCTTTGTGCTCCTCCTACCTGGCAGCTGTTTTTCCCAGGTAGGGCAAGAGCCACCTCCTCCGCAGCTCTTCCTCCTGAAATATCATCCCAAGGCACTTTGCCCTGTTATCTCTCCCTTTTTACATTCCTCAAGAAGAATCTCATTCCTTCCCTGGGGGGCAGTTGTTTTGTTCCTCTTTTTTTTCCTCCCTGCGAGTCTTAAATCCAAAGGCAAAACACGTGAGCCAGAGCAGGAGACCAGCACACCTCCCGAGCTGTGCAGAACCCTGTTAACTTAGTTAAATTAATTAGGAGATCTCTTGATACAGAGCCTTTCCTCTTCAAATACTGTGTTCTCTTCCCAAGGTTGAGGCATGCTGGCTCCATAAACATGCAGGAAGCTCCATAAGCATGCGGGAACCGTGCCGCCTGTTTCCATGATGAACGCCGTGATGAGGATTTAGGAGTGCTTAAAGTGTTGGTTTGAGTCTTGTCAGGCAGTCGTGGGATTGAACCTCAACACCTTGGCTCCATGAAAACATCTCAAATCACAAGTAGCTTCTGTCACAGACAGGCTTCCCACACATAATTCCCAAATCTGAACCACTCCCGGATTCAGCGACGTCAGCTCTGAGAATGGTAATAGCGAGGGGCAGAGGAGTGAGCTGGTTTGGGATTTTTATAGCAAACAGCACATTTCGTGTGTGCTCGACACCCAGCCGGGCGAGCAGCTCAGAGCCGCGCTCTCACCTCAGTGTTTGTTGCAGGGGCTCCCGTGGGACAGGGCCAGGATGAACGTGGGGACGGCGCACAGCGAGGTGAACCCCAACACCCGTGTCATGAACAGCCGCGGCATCTGGCTGTCCTACGTGCTGGGCATCGGGCTGCTGCACGTCGTGCTCCTCAGCATCCCCTTCTTCAGCGTCCCCGTGGTCTGGACCCTCACCAACATCATCCACAACCTGGTAAGGGGGCAGCGCGGCCCGGGGCACGCACAGGGCACCTCTGAGCAACCTGCTGGCATTGCTGTTGGAATGATTCCTTTGTGTTCCCAAAGGTGCCGGGGCAGTTGCTTGACCTCCAGCCCTCAGCCTGCACCTCTGGGTCATGGATTTAAATCCAGCCCAGGTACAGGTGAGGCAGCATCACCTGGTGAGGCTGCTCTGAGGGGATTCATTTGCCTTCCTTGTGTCCCCTTCTTCCCAGAGGAGTCTGGGACAGGCCTCGGACACTGGCAGGGTGTCACTTGGGTTGGTAAAACTTGAATGAACCTCATGAGAGTTAAGGAAACAAGATTAAACCCCAAATTTTGTTCTGCTCAAAGTAAAAGATTAGTCCAGGAACTGAATCCCCTCTCTAAGGTTCAGGTCCCCAAACAGGGGACAAAACACTTCACAGATGCAGCAATTGATTCAATATCCTTAATTTTAAATAACATCTCAGCCTGGGAATATTCCAGAGACAAAAATTACATGGATTGGGGACCTCATGCTAAAGTTATAAATAGTAGGGGATAAAACCAACCACAAACCCCCAGACTGGAGCTGCTGAGGGAATGAAACCTCCACAAACACCCAAAATGGGAGCTGCTCAGGGGATAAACCCTCCACAGACCCCCAAATGGGACCTGCTCAGTGCTCGGCTCACGAGCTGCTGGCTCCTCATCCGCCTTCTCCAGGAGCTTTAGGTCCTGGGAACAAAAAGAAATTCAAAGGCCAGGAGTGTGTACTTAGGAGCTGTGATGTAGCCAGACACTGTTTGTGTGTGACTTGTGTTCCCCTGGCAATCAGGGGTGACAGACCTCTCCCAGCACGTTTTCCTGAGGTTCTGCCGCGCCGCAGCAGGCGGGCGCTAATCTCCCGATCCCAGAGATCCCAGGGCTGTAGTCTTGCCACCACCTCCTTGGCTCACACCCAGGAGCCGAGCGAGAGGAGCAGCCGAGCTGCCCGGCCCTTCCCAACTCTCCTTCCCCTTCTTCCATGGCCGCTCCCGGTTTTCCAGCAGCGCCACATCCCTCTAGTGGAACGGCGCGGGGCTGCAGGCTCCCAGAAGTGCTCCCTCGCCGGGGTTTTGGGATGCCGGGCCCTCCCTTGTGAGCCTCACGCTGTGTGTCCTGCAGAGCATGTACATCTTCCTGCACACCGTGAAGGGAACCCCCTTCGAGACCCCGGACCAGGGCAAGGCCCGGCTGCTCACACACTGGGAGCAGATGGATTATGGAGTCCAGTTCACCGCGTCCCGCAAGTTCCTCACCATCATGCCCATCATCCTGTGAGTATTCCAGGGTGGCCCAGCTGCCTCATGTCCCAGTATCCACCAGTGTTCTGTCCTGGGACACAGCTCAGTTTGCCCCTCTCTGTCTCTGTTCCCACCCTGCTTTTCCAGGTATTTGCTAACCAGCTTTTACACCAAGTACGACCGGATACACTTCATCATCAACACCATCTCCCTCATGAGCGTCCTGATCCCCAAACTGCCTCAGTTCCATGGAGTCCGGATCTTTGGGATCAACAAGTACTGAGCGGCGTGGCTGGAGCGGGTGGTGGAGGAGCAGGAAAGGGGGAATTCCTTCTCTCCAGCCCAGTTTCCTCCTGCCACACAGACTGGGATGTGATTTCGGAGCGGCTGTTCCAACGCAGATCCCAACAGACACATTCCGCATGCTGGATCCTCGTGCCCAATAAATCCAAACCAGCTCCAGAGTAGAGTTTAGTGCGGAGCGGGACGCGCGACACCGGATTTCTCTTATCCCAGTGTCATCAATAGATGCAAAACCACTGAGACTTTGAGGTACAACGAGGATGAATTGTGGGAAGAGTCTCATCTATCCCAGGCATGGAATGACAAGGGTAGGGATGAGGGGGAAAGCTTTTAGTGCTGGTACTATTGCTGTGGTAAATGCACTTTAAAATACCTTTCCCTTCCTGAAGCTGGGTGCTTTGAGCAGCGTGTGGGGGAAGTTCAAAGGGACACAGCCAGACTTTCCCAGGACCGGATTGTTTTGGGGTCCGAGTTCCAGTTTCAGGTGGGGGAGTGGGAAGAGAACGACAGATGTTTATTTTGCAGTCTTTGACACCACTGAGAAGGGAAGTTCCTTTCCTAAATACAGCACAGGAAGGAACAACCTGCAGTTTGACAAAGCTTTCAGTTTCCTACAGCACCGTCCCTGCGGTCCAGGGGAAAGGTGGATAGATCCCAAATCATGCTCGTTATTTTCAGTTTATACCCAAATCTGTCCAGGTAGCTGCTCTCCCCACCCCAAACTGCTGGTTTTTAAGCAGAGAAGGGCTCTGGGGGCATTTGGATGAAGGGCTGGGGGCAGGTGATTTAGTGATTGGCAACAAATGCCCCTGAGCTCTTTGGACTTGGACATGGAGAGGTGTGGGAGAGGCTGACGCCGGACAGAGACAGGCCAGGTGAGGTGGAGGGCTGTTTGCTCTAATCAAGCACACGGTCATCCCTGACTTTAATTGGAATTTTTCTCCTCAGTCCAGCTCCTTGGTTGCTTAAGTCCATGTGACTGGGATTTGCCAATTCTCTAGTTACCATGGACCTGAGGGAAGCGAGGGTTGGATTTCTGGCTTACCTGGAAGTCTGTCCCTCAGCTCCACACCCCAGGGCTGTGTGAGGAGCAGCACCAGCAGCAGATGAATTGACCAGCGGAAGGATTCAGTGGGTCACTGAAAACAGATCTTTTCGTAGAGGAACAAAATCGGGCCTTTTCCCCCTGAAATTACCACCCAGAACAAGTTTAAGCTTCCTGGCTGAGGCAGCTTTTTACTGTTCAAAATAATCAGACTTTCTTTTGGGTTATGTTCCAGATGGAATGTGTTTTCCCTCATGCTTCCCCTGACACCCCATGAAAACGTGTATTTTTGTTGTCTTAGTGCTTATATTGTCCCACATTTTTGACAATGGGATAAAACCTTTTAAATCTGCTATTTTTGCTTCTGCAGTAGCAATTCTGGCTTTAGAGGCCACGGTGGAGAGTGCTGAGTTGTTGGATGGTCTGAGCATAGAAAATGGATTGGGGAATTTCAGGTTTGCACCTAAAATCTGTTACTCTGTGCATAGTTTTAGGGAAGACACTTTACTTCTCTCTCAGACTTCCTATGGGACTGCTACAGGGAAGGGAAAATATTCAGTGTACCTCAGAGGGCTGCTGGAATGCAGGGAGAATCATTCCCTAATATGTTTGAAAAGTGAAAATATAAGCGAAAATGATGTTTTCAAGAAGGTAGAAAGAGAAAAGAGTCTGGCTGGAGACCCCAGGGCATTGACAGATGTGCAATTTCCCCGATGGGGAGGTTAAACCTTAAATGTAATCCCCAGGACATAAGGACTGCTGCTTTAGTTAAGGTACTCTCTACCCTAATCGGCTTTTTAAGCTACTAGACAATGATAATTGTTATCAAGATAGAAATATTTCATCAATCAGCTTGGAAATGACACAGCAATGAGCAGTATCCCTGTGGGAAAGGCCGCTCCGAGCGGGAGCAGGTCCTGGCAGGGTGGCTGAGCCTGGACCCAACATACTGTGTGGTGCTGAACAGACGTGAGTGTCTGCCCAGCCACAGCTTCCATCTCCAGAGGGAAGAAAATGAATTATGTTGGTAGAAAACAAGGGGAGAAACAGCTTTTTCTGCAACAGAAACAGTCCCTAGATGCTTACAGACGTGACTCCTCACAGACAGACATATGCTGGGTATTTCTAAGCATATGCACATCACAGAGTGAAGGCAGGTTTGACAATTTTAGAATTATTATAAATTGAAGGGATCAGCTTTTCATGATGAGATACAGCAATTCCCACAGCCTCCTTGAAGGCACTACAACAGCTGAGGATGTGAACACTCGTGCTGGTCACTGACACTAGGGACATCTGACTCTGTTTTGTTCAATTAAATATAACTGTGAACCAGAATGGGTTTATAAACTTCTCAAACAAGCAGGTTTTAAAGCCTGAAGTTCAAAATTTATAATTAAGGCTTTGCCTAACAACAACAGTAAACTTTTCTGATTTCTCTCCTTCACACAAATGATCAAAACAGCCCATGCAGGGGTTGTGTGACAATGACATTCTCTACAACACAGGTGTGGCATCATTTTCCCATGGGATAACTGCAGTTAAGTTGGACTCAGTTAATCCAGTCAAGGGAAACATAAATGGAAACGGGAGAAATATGGAAAGAAGCAAGTGGAAGAAAGATTTCATGCTATATTGTGGTGTGTTAAGTGTCTCCATATGATTAATAAGTATTTGAACAATTACACACCTGGTAGAATCTTCCTTGAGATCCCGATTTAAGGGTAGGTGTCAGGATTAATCTAAAATAGAAAAGCAATAAGTTAATTGTAATTAAACCACCATTGTTAGGGGTACCTGAGGGAGTCTGAAGTGAAAGGACAATGTGGGCAGGCTGAGGGGTTGTCAGACGTGTCCTTGCAGGTGACAGATCAGGGACAAAGCCACATATTAGGTGGACAACCCAAACATGAGCAGAACTCCTTTTAGAGTGGAGTTTTCCCCAGGAACCTGTGTGGAGGAGATAGTGATTATTACTGATTTTAAATGGGCTTCTGATCACATCACACTTTGATAGATTTTCTTCTGAAACTTGTATCACAACCAGGGCAAATCTTACCTGGAGAGATCAAGGTGGGCTCCACCCTGTGACGGAGAAAAAATTCCTGGTGAGCAGGTCCTTCAATGGCTTTTGGTTTTGGTTCTGCAGTGAAAGAGAAAAGCTTTTGAAAGCCTGGAACCCTTCTCAGGAACTGGCAGCAGCCTTGCACTGGGCAAAGCCTCCTAAGCCACTGTCAGCACCACGCACGTATCCACAGGGCACAGCAGTCCCTGCTCCAGGACAGTCGGAAAACCAGCAAGTCCTCCCAGCCTGATGCTCCTGAATTAGGGATCCTGTCCTGGGATTCATTTAACAGAGCTACCAGGGTGGCAAACAGTCCAAACCTTCACAGGAAAAAGCCTTTAAAATAAATGATTTAGGGCTACTTAATTCCCGAGAACTTTTATTTTTGAATCACTGTTGAATTTTGGGTTGTTTTTAGAAGCTCGGTACTGGCCCTCGAGGAGGGGACAGCAGTGGGTTTAACACATTAATATTCCTCATTGTGACTTACGTTGCTTTATCATTGCCTATAATATCTTTTAAGCATGCGAGTGTTGGTGTATCCGTATCCTCCCTGATCAGTTTAATGAGCTGAATTAGTTGGGAGGTTTTTTAAAGGAATGTTCTGTACAAAGTTTTAGGTTGTTTTTTTCCCAGTAGCCCTTTTTGCTGTGGATACAGGAGTCTCATTTAGAGAACTTTCTAAAATAAAGTGTGAATATTTTTATTACTCCTTTGTACAGTATTCTAAGAGAGACTAATAAAGTTAAGTATTCAGGTAAAAACTCGTGTTTGAGTCTTGGAATCTTCACATGGATGAGTTTTGCTGTTAAACAAGAATGGTAAATGAATCATGGAATGGTTTGGGTTGGAAGGGACCTTAAAGATGATCCAGCTCCACACCCTGCCGTGGGCAGGGACACCTTCCACTAACCCAGGTTACTCCAACCCCTGTCCAACCTGGCCTTGGACACTTCCAGGGATGGAGCTGCATCTTCTACACCTGTAGAAGTTTGAGTTACCCACAGCCCCTGCAGCAGACTCTGCCCAATCACTAAAGCTTTTCAGAGGAACAGGTAAGTAATGGCCATTGTGTGAAAGCAGAACATTGGAGAGAAGCACTGGAAATTGCTCCAGCGGCCTCACAGCTGGCAACACTTGATAAACTGGAGTGAACAGCCAGGGATCCTCCCACACTTGATAAGCTGGAGTGAACAGCCAGAGAGGGATCCCCCAGCAGGGCCTGGGTCTGAGGGTGCTTCTGCCCCAGCTGGTGCTTCAGGGAGCGCCCCGTTAGCAAGGTAAGGAAAATCAGCTTACTCCTTTGGGTTTGTGCTGCTTCTTGTGCCAGCTCACAGCTCCCGCGTTCACCGAACACTTCCAGACCCCTCACCAGAAGGGAAGGCAGAGAACTTCTCCCCACTCCTGCTGCTCTCCAGGGCCCACGTCACCTCAGCAGCCCCCACTCTACTCCACGTGCCCCCCACTCACAGGAGCCATCCACCCCACACGGGACTCCTGACACGACCCCTCACGAGCCCTTCGGTCCTGGCACCTCATGGGACCCCTCGGGGGCTCCTCTGTCCTGGTTCCAGTCCAGCCCCTCACGGGACCCCTCACAGGACTCCCGCCCCCTCACAACTCCTCATGACCCCTCCTGGTCCCTCACGACCCCTCCAGGCCCCTCACGGCCCCTCCTGGTCCCTCACGACCCCTCACGGCCCCTCCTGGTCCCTCACGGCCCCTCCTGGTCCCTCACGACCCCTC
>VWZF01001194.1:97468-129728 GCA_013396755.1 Sclerurus mexicanus
CCCCCCTGCAGTGCCACCCCCGGCTCGGGAAGGATGTGGAGCTGCTGGAGGCACCAAGATGATCTGAGGGATGGAGCACCTCTGCTCTGAGGAAAGGCTGAGAGTTGGGATAATTCGGCCTGAAAAAGAGAAGGTTAAGGATGACCTAATTGTGGCCTCCCAGTACCTGAAGGAGCTACAGGAAGCATGGAGAGACTATTTTCAAGGGCCTGGAGTGACAGGACAAGGGGGAATGGCCTCAAAGTGACAGAGGGTTAGATGGAATATTGGGAAAGAATTGTTCCGTGTGAGGGTGGTGAGGCCCTGGTACAGGATGACCAGAGAGGCTGTGGCTGCCCCATCCCTGGAAGTGTCCAAGGCCAAGTTGGATGGGGCTTGGAGCAACCTGGGCAGGGGGTTGGAATGAGATGGGCTTTAATGTCCCTTCCAACTCAAACCAGTCTGGGATTCAATGAGGAGCCTCCAGAGCAGGGCAGGGGGGCTTGGGGGCACTGGGGACACAGCCCAGCTGCTCAGGAGCCTGTGTGAGTGGGACAGGATGCTGCAGCCCTGGGCAGGGGTGGGACTGTCATGAGAGCAGCCTGGGCTGGCTCCTGTCACACCCTGGGCAGGGACAGGGATCCAGCACGTCTCTGTCCCTGCAGTCCATGGACACAGAAGCTGAGCTGCAGTTCCGCCCACGGACAGGAAAAGCGGCCTCAGCCCCTCTCCTGCCAGAGGTGGAGACCTACCTGCAGCTGCTGCTCGTCATCTACCTGATGAACAGCAAGAGGTACCCCGAGGTGAGACCCCCGAGCTGCTCCCACTGTCCTCCTGCTCCCCAGGAGCCGCAGGGACCCCCTGGCTCTGCCCCACACTGTCCCCTCGTCCCAGGGGTGTTTGGAGGCCATCCCACAGCCTGGGTGGTCTCTGCCCCTCCTGGGATCAACCCCCCTGCTCTGACCTCCCTTCCCTTCCCTCAGGCTCAGAAGGTGTCTGATGACCTGATGCAGAAGATCAGCTCCCAGAACCGCCGGGCCCTGGACCTGGTGGTGGCCAAATGTTACTATTACCACTCCCGGATCTACGAATTCCTGAACAAACTCGACGTGGTCCGGAGGTGGGATGGGCCCTGCGGGTGGGCTGTCCCCGAGCTTGGTGCCCCTGCTTCCTCCCTGAGTCCCTCTGCCATCCCACAGCTTCCTGCACGCCCGGCTCCGCACGGCCACGCTGCGGCACGACGCCGACGGGCAGGCCACGCTGCTGAACCTGCTCCTGAGGAATTACCTCCACTACAACCTCTACGACCAGGCCGAGAAGCTCGTCTCCAAGTCCGTGTTCCCCGAGCAGGCCAACAACAACGAGTGGGCTCGGTACCTGTACTACACAGGTGAGTGTGTCCCACCCAGGGGAGCCGCCCTGCAGCCAGCACTCCGCTTCCTCGGAGGACCCCTTTGAGCAGCTGCAGGTGGGGCTTCCAGGCAGGAGTTGGAGCCCCATCCATGCAGGTCGGGTTGGATTCACGGGGTGGCTTTCCCCCCCTGCCCTGTGTGGGCGCAGGGCGGATCAAGGCCATCCAGCTGGAATACTCGGAGGCGCGGCGGACCATGACGAACGCCCTGCGCAAGGCCCCGCAGCACACGGCTGTTGGCTTCAAGCAGACGGTGAGGGGGGACGAGTGGGACCCCCCAGGTTGGGGTTAGGTCTGGGACCCACCCCTGGGTTGGGGCTGGGTCTGGGACCCCTCAGAGTTGAGACCTTCTGGGGTCAGCTCTGGGACCCCTCAGGTTTGGGCACCCTGAGGACAGATTTGGAACCTCCCATGGTGTCGGGCGCTGCAGGGATGGTGGGTGCAGGACCTCCCAGGGACAGGTCCAGGGCCACCTGGGATGTCAAGCCCCATGGAGTCAGGTTTGGGACCGCCCCAGCTTGGGCCCTTCCAGGGCTGGATCTGGGAACCCACAGGGTTGGGTTCTGCAGGGATAGCTCTGGGACCTCCTGGGGTTGGGACTTCCCAGTGTATGAAGCCTCATGGGGACACCTTTGGGACCTCCTGGAGTGTTTGGTCCTACAGGGCCAATGAATGTGGGACCTCCTGGGTTTAGGAACTTCCCAGGGACAGATCTGGGACTTCCTGGGCCCCACAGGGATGGGAATGGGTTCAGGACTTCCTGGGGTTGGGCCCCACAGGGACTCACTCAGGGTCTCGCTCTGCCCCAGGTGCACAAACTGCTCATTGTGGTGGAGCTGCTGCTCGGGGAGATCCCAGACAGGCTCCAGTTCCGGCAGCCCTCGCTCAAGCGCTCGCTCATGCCCTACTTCCTGCTGACCCAGGGTACGGCCACCTGCTCCTCCCTGTCCCACAGAACCGTGGAATACCCTGAGTGCGAAGGGACACAGGGGGAGTTCTCTTCTCTCCCCTTGATGGGACTCAGATGCAGATGCCACTTGGGAAGGAGGAGGAGGAGGAGGAAGGGAGTCAGCCCTGCCTTCCTTTCCCCAGCCTTTCTCCCTCCCCCATTCCCACCTTCTCCCCTCTAGCCGTCAGGACGGGGAACTTGGCCAAGTTCAACCAAGTCCTTGACCAGTTTGGGGACAAGTTCCAGGCGGACGGCACCTACACCCTCATCATTCGGCTGAGGCACAACGTCATCAAGACAGGTAGGGGGTGTTTGGGGCCCCCCTTGGGCAGTGCTGTGCTTCCAGGGGCTGCATCCCGTTGTCCCCGCAGGTGTCCGCATGATCAGCCTCTCCTACTCCCGCATCTCCCTGGCTGACATCGCCCAGAAGCTGCAGCTGGACAGCCCAGAGGACGCCGAGTTCATCGTCGCCAAGGTACTGGCAAAGGGAGTCCTGTCCCTGGGGGTCCCAGGGTGCCCACAGCCCCCACTGCTTCACCCTGCGCTGGGCTAGGCTTGAGGCCTCTCCAGGGAAAACTGGGGATGTGTCCTGAGCCCTGGGGAACACCCCATGCCTGCCCTGGGCTCACAGGCCATCCGGGACGGCGTGATCGAGGCCAGCATCAACCACGAGAAGGGCTACGTCCAGTCCAAGGAGATGATCGACATCTACTCCACGCGTGAGCCCCAGCTGGCCTTCCACCAGCGCATCTCCTTCTGCCTCGACATCCACAACATGTCCGTGAAGGTGAGCACGGCCTGGCCCCACGTCCCCAGGGGCAGGGGAGAATGGGACACAGCCCCGGGCTGGCTCAGCTCAGAGCTCATCCTCCTCCTCCCTTTCTCCAGGCCATGAGGTTCCCACCCAAATCGTACAACAAGGACTTGGAATCTGCAGAGGTGAGATCTCGCCCAGGTCCCTGCGGCCACGGGAAGGACGTGGCTCCTGTCCCCACCTGCCACCAAGCCCTTCCTTTGCCTTGCAGGAGCGCCGGGAGCGTGAGCAGCAGGACCTGGAGTTTGCCAAGGAGATGGCGGAGGATGATGATGATGGTTTTCCGTGACCCTGGGCTCTGTATTTTTGTATTTGTCCCTCGGGCAATTGGTGGCTGAGCAGGGCCCCCCCAGCACCCCCTTTTGTAAATCCCTGCATGTCTGTACTGTGGGAGGGGACATGGGGGGTTCCCTGAGCCCGCAGCCCCCAACCCTCTGCACCCACAGCAGGACCCCCTCTCCAATAAACATCCTTGGAAGGATCCCTGTGGTGGTGTTGGAGCCAATGCTAGGGGAGCTGTGGGGCTGGAGCGGGCAGGGGGCAGGAGCAGGGGCTCCGCCGCGGCACCCCTGGCTCCCGCGACAACAACGGGGTCAAACTTTGTTAAGCTTCAATTATGACTTTTAAAATAAAAAATGGAAAAACACCAGCCTGAGCGGCTCCTGCTGTGGGTTTGTTGGGATGGTGAGGGGACGTGGGGCTGGTTTGGGGTCTCTGCTCCCTCGCTGGGACTGGGGACCCGAGGTGGGGCTGGATCTGCCTCAGGCCATCCCAAGGGCTGGAGCTTTGTCCCAGAGGGGTTGGGAGCAACCCTGACAGCTCAGGGATGGGGTCCCATGTTGGGAAAGGCACAGGGTGGACCCCCCCCTTGTCCCCCACAAACCTGCCCTGCGGGGTGATGGGGATGGGGGATGTGCAGCCACCTCCTGTGGATCCTGTCAGCATCTGGGGTCAGTTCTCTGGGAAAATCTGGGACTCCCCCAATAACACCCAAGCTGGGACAGCAGCCAGGGCTGAGCGTCAAGTGTGGGGTTGCCCCAGCCTGTCCCTGCTCCACGTGTCCCTGGGGAAGACCAGGGAAGTGGAGTGGCCAAGGCTGGCACTGGGGACACAGGGACGCCCCTGGAGTGCTGACATGTTGGCAGAGGCCGGGAAGGGGCCGAGGATTCCCAGACTGGACCACGTGAAAGGAAGGGAGGCCACGAGGCTGAAACAGGGTGAGTGCCCGGGTCAGTCCCACTGGCTGGGCAGCTCAAGACCATGTGGGGTGTTGTGCTGCTCCAGCTCCACCCTCCACCCCCCAACACCCACAGAGTTTCGGGTCGAAACCACTTCCTTCCTTGGAAAGCTGACGGGGGCTTTGGGCTCCACCAGGCGCTGATTCAACTCCCCCCCCACACACAATTCCTGAAAGCACCAACCTGCTGAGAGGGCAGATCCGCTCTGGGGTGATCCTGTGGGTGCTTGGCCCCATCTCGGTCCAGAGGGGCCACAATGAGTCCCTCGATGGCTGCGGGCTTCCCCCAACTCCTGGGAGGGCACAGGCAAAGCTGGGAGGGGCTGTTTCTTCCCAAAATCCCACAAAGAGCCCGCACTGCCAAGGTCCTTTCACGCCGTCTGAGGGCAGAACATGTAGCGCTACCAGGTTCTGAAGGGAGGTTGGCATTAGGTTTCAGAGTTCACACATATCTCGTGCCAGGCGAGGCTCTGCTTGGTGCTCATGCGTTGGCTGCAGTTCCTGGGGGTTCATTTCCCAGCTGGAGCAGCTCCAGGGACTCATGCTGTGCTTGTACCCCACAAACTGCACCCCATGGGCTGTACCACACCTGGTGTGTGGCCCATCCCAGTGCCCACCAAGGTCTGCAAAGTGCAGGAACGGGGTTCCCTGTCCCCATCCCTGTCCCCACAGCCTCCAGGAGGACAGGAATGGGACCCTGCCAGGGGTCAGGGGTGCATAATGAGCCCCCCCAGCTCAGCACTGCCCCAGGGTCACCCTGCCCAGGGCTGGGAGACGAGCGGGTGACTCCCTGCCTTATCCAGCCCGTGCCGGACAGGAGTCAGTCCAGCTGGCACCAGCCCAAGGTATCCTCCTGAAAGGACTTGCGGGAACAGGCACGAGCCAAAATTCCCACCCACGTCAGCACGGCAGGGTCGGGAGCAGCCGCCCCATGTCTGGGGCTGCCCTGGAAGCCTCTTCCCTGAAGGGCACGGGGTGCTGGCCCCTTGAAGGGTGAGAGGGGTCAGCCTCATGTGGCTGCTGCACAATCCAGCCCCACAGCGCCCAACAGGGCAGAATGTGACCCTGGGGTGCTGTGCTGGGGAGCCACAGCCCTGGGGAGGTGCCTGGAGAGGGTCACACCTTGGCCACTTCCAAGTGGTGCCACCACCGTGAGGGTTGTGGGGTCAGACTCACAGAACATTCCGGATGGGAAGGGACCCCCAAGGACCACCGAGTCCCACCCTCACAGGTGATGGGCTTGGGCAGCTGGTGATTCCCACGTGGGCCAGGGATGGGCACAATCCTGGAGTGATGATGGCAGCGGGAAGCCACCGTCCCCTCACCTGGTCACCGGTGAGTGACCCTGTGAGTGACCCTGCTGCTCTGGGCTCTGGCCAGCCCAGCCAGCCCAGTGGGAGCCCTGGGAGCAGGTTAATGAGTCACCAAGGCCCAACCAGCCCCGTCCCGGCACCCACCTCGGTGCCAGGGCTGAACGGGCACCCACAGCCACGCCGAGGGGCACCGCTGCCCACCGGCCCCAGTCCCGTGGTGAAAGCCCGGCCGAGCTCCCGGTTCCCGGGATTCAAAAGCTGTGATTAAGGCAATGAAGCAATCGGGGCGGTTGCCACATCGGTGAGAATCCCCGGGGCCAGCACTATAAATGCCCCCATCGGTGAGCAGAGCCGGGCAGGAGAGAAGGAAGTCAGGCCGGGCTGGGCTGGGCTGGGCTGTGCTGAACTGAACTGAGGAGGAGACATCGAGACAGGCACCCACCATGTGCTCCCTCACCCGTGAGTACCCGGCACCCGCTGCAGCCCCCCCTGCACCCACTTACCCCACATCTGCTGCTCCCACTGCTCCCACGGTATCTACTTCCCCCACTGCTTCCATTGCACCCAGACCATCCATAAAACTCACCAACCCCACAGCACCCACTTCTCCCAGAGCACCCATAAATCCACCCTACCTGTAGCACCCGCTGCACGCACACACCCAGAGCCCCCCACTGCTGCCCTGTGGCCTGTGGCACTGGTGGGATGCAGGGAGTGCCCGTCCCTCTCCCCTTTCGGGGGTCTCTGCCCCTTCCCCAGGCAGCACTGGTGCCCCCATCTCTTTTGGGGGGTTCTGGTTGCGAGCCCACCCCAGGCACAGGCTCAGGGTCCCGGGGGTGTGAGGTGGGCTCTGAGCTGTTGTCCCCACAGGTGGGCTGGCGCTGCTGGGGGCGCTGCTGTGGGCACCGTGGTGGGCACTGCACGGGGCACCGCTGCCTGAGCTCTCCGGGGACCAGGACTTCCAGCTCTTCCTGCAGAGGAACCTCGAGTTCACTGGCAAGATCCGCGGGGATGTGGCCGCGCTGCAGCGTGTGGTGGTGAGTCCCGCGGGGGGGGGGAGGGTGGAACCCATGGGGTCACAGANACCCATGGGGTCACAGATAAAGTGACCTTCCCCTCCCTGGCCCTTTCGGCACTGCAGGGCTGAGAGCCAGCGGTGTCCCCAAGGCTCAGCCCGGGGGTCCTGGGCTCTGCTGGGGCACATAGGGACCTTCCCGGGCACACACCGGCCAGGGCAGCCAACACTGGTGGCAGGTCCACCCCATCCCCTTCCTCCTCCTGGCTGGGCTGTGGCAGGTCCCACACCCCAGGGATGGGGCGTTGGGGGCTGTTGAGGTCTTCTGGCTGTCCTGACCCTGTCCCCCTTGCCCACAGTGTGACAGCTTCCAGCTGTGCAAGGAGGAAGAGCTGCTGCTGGTGCGGCAGGACCTGGACATCCTACAGGTGCCGCTGGAGCAGTGTCACAGCCGCTCCTTCCAGGCGGTGAGTGCGGGCAGCCCACCCCTGCCAGGACCTGGCAGGTCTCAGCCCCGCTGGCTCTGCCACAGCTCAGGGCACCCCACAGCCCCCCGTGGTCCCACTGACCGTGCTGTGCCCACCACAGGAGACCTGTTTGAACCAGATCCGTGCCGGGCTCCACGTCTACCAGGGCTCCCTGGACGCTGTGCGGGACCTGCTGCCCAACCACGCCGGGCTGGTGGAGACCCTACAGCTGGACACGGCCAACCTGTCCTCCAACATCCAGCAGCAGGTGAGGGGGATGGGGGTTTGGGGGGATTTGAGTGGGCACGGCAGGGGCTGCATCCCAAGAGATGAGTGGGCAGGGCAGGGGATGAATCCCCAGGGATGGATGAGCATGGTGGGGGCTGTACCCCCAGAAAGGGCTCAGTGGGGCAGGAGGGATGCATTCCTGGGGCACAGGGAGAGCCCAGCAGGGACATGAGGCTCTGCATCCCTGGGATGCTGCCGTGCTCCCGGGGCATCTCCCAGCCCGGAGCTGACTCCGCTGCCTCTGCCCTGCTGCAGATGGAGGACCTGGGCCTGGCCACAGTGACGTACCCCACAGAGAACCCAGACCCCCTGCCCACCTTCTCCTCCCACTTCCACCACCAAGTCGGCGGTTTCTTCATCCTGGCCAACTTCCAGCGGTTCCTGGAGACGGCGTACCGGGCGCTGCGGCACCTCGCCCGCCTCTGACCCCTGCTCGTGGATGTCCCACCCGAGGGGCATCCCGGGAGCGCCCCGTTTTCTGCTTCTTTAATATTTATGGCTATTTAATATTTATCTGGCTGGGGGTTGCTCCCCGGTCCGTGCGGCCGGGGGACCCCGCGGTGGATCCGTGCACGGGTATCTGTGCAGCATCACCCTTGTTTAATATTTAAACACAAGCGTATCTCTGCTACGAGGTTCGGGAGCTGGGCTGAGCCCCCGCAGCTGCCTCAGCTTTTGCCATGGTTTGTGCTGCAGGGGCCGCTGCAGCATCCCACGGGATGAGGATGCTCCAGAGCAGCATCTCCCTGCCTGGGCTGCAGCCTGCAGGGACACATCTGATGGGTGTTATTTCTAGTAATTAATATTTATCAGCCATTAGGGAGGAAGGGGAGGAGGGAAGTGCCATAAGGATACAGCAGCCCCCCCCAGAATGAGGCTTTTCTGGGGAGCCCCAGCACTTGGGGGGGCTGTGTCTCCTCTGTCCCCCTTCCCTGCTAAATTCACGGTATTTACTGCAGTTTAACTTATCTGTGCCCGTCCCTGGCCGGGAGGAGCTGGTGGATGTGGTCCCTCCCCCCTGAGCCTGACGCAGCTCCGGTCCCGTGGCCGTGTGGGAGCTCGGGGGCGGCGGGTTTTGTACTCTATTTATTGCTGCACTTGGGTGAGCCCCGAGAAACACACGCTGGGGTTTTTTTTATATGTGATAAAAATGGAAATAAACTCTATTTTTGCTCTGTCCTGCTGTCTCCTGCCTGCTTGGGGGAGATGTGGAGTGGCCGGGGCGTGGGCACCCGGGGACAGAGACATGAACGGGGGGCATTCGGGGCTGGGCTGTGGCTGACAGGGTCAGCTCGCTGGTGCATAGTCCTGCTGGAAACCAACTCCCCTGGTGCCCCCACACCATGGCCTGAGCCCCCTGAGGGAGGTACCCGTGGGGCATCTGCTTCCTCCCACACCCAGCAGCACCACTTGGGCAAGAGCCGATTCCTAGAAAGCTCCGGAAGCAGCCTGTGCTGGCAGCACCCACCAAGGGCACCAGCACCATGCTGGGAGCTGGTCTGGGGGCTCATCCTTGGGGTGGCGGCACCAGGGGTGCTGCTGCCACACGGGGAATCTGCCCCAGAGCTGCCCAGGGATGTGCCCAGAGCCCTCCCAGAGTGACCACGGTGGGACGAGGCTTCCAGCAGTGAGGAAGGCAGGGTGAACGGACAAATGAATGTGGCAGAGTGATGTCAGGAGACCCCTGGGTATCTCCCCTGCCCCAGAAAGCCCCTGCAGCCACCCCCAGCTTCTCCCCCATGGGTGTTCGCACACCCTGGGCTGTCCCTGCACTCCCCAGATCCATTTCCTCCCACCGGACCCATGCTCACATCCTGTGACCACCGGCATCCCACACCACACTCATCCCGGCCCTGCAGGGACAGAGCCCAGCGCCAGTGGGTGTCAGTGGGAGGATTTCCTGTCTCCTACGAGCTTCCCAGCCCTGGGAAGGGGCTGGCACAAGGCCAGAGCCCAGTGGCTGGGCACTGGGGTGGGAAGCCCCTGCCCACAGGCGTTTTACTGCACAACCCCCTCGCTACAGGCAGCAGCTCCCTCCTTCCTTCCCCTGCCTCACGGGTGCTTACAGAAAACCCCCTTCTCCTGCTCCAGCCCCTTCCTGGAAGGCGAAGCACTGGTGCCAACGCCACGGGGCTGCCGCGGCAAATATTGACAGAGCCGGGAAGGCCACGAGCGCTGGGCCCTGCTCTTTGCTCCGGGCTAACGGTAAAGAGCCGCCCCTGGGTGAGCAGCGGTGCCCGGGCGGGCCGGTGCCAGCTCAGCGTGGGACTCACGCGGGTGTCAGGCCCGGTGAGGCCATCCCAGCCCATCCCAGTGCGTGCCACAGCTCCGTTAGCTGCCCCACCCAGCCCCACGGCCGCTCTCCACCTGCTCTGCGCTGGGCATGGACCCACGGGAGCAGCGGGAAGGGAGAGGATGCTCCGTGTGTGAAGGCAAAGGACCAGCCGACACCTTCAGCTACCCCAAGTGTATTGGGGTCCCTCCCTCCAGCAAAGCCCAGAAGCAGCCAGGAACAGAGCTCATCCCAGGATCAGAGGGGCTCAGCCCAGCCCTCAGTCACCATCTCGCTGCTTCTTCCCCGGCCGGCACTGACCCAACCCCTGTAGCACCACTCCGGGGTCCCCCCATGCCCCATCTCCCTTAGGAGCCCCTAAAACAGGGCTGGAAATCCCAGCAGTGCCAAGAGGGCAGGGGCAGAGCCCAGTCCCAGAGCTGTGGTGCCCTGAGGGAAGGGCTGGTGCCCACTGGCTGGGCTTCCCCTTCTCATGAGTCATCAGGAGTGGAAGGGGCAGAGGCACAGCCACCCCTGACCTGCCGCCCCCTCAGCGTTGGGGGCTCATGGCAGCTCCAGGAGGATTCACCACTGGAGCAGCTGACGGGGCGTGGGGACAGTCCCGGGGGAGCCTGTCCCAGCACGAGGCCGGTGCGGTGCCGGTGAGGCCGCGGTTACTCACCGGCCACGGGTACCACGCTCACCCCGGCCTGAACTCACACTCACGGAGAGGAATTCCAACAAGAACTCACGCTCACGTGGAGGAATTGCCAACAAGAACCCGCTTGTGGCTGACAGCACAGCAGGGAAGCATCCCTGCTCCACCCAGTGCAGCACAGCTCCTGATGGGAGCACCATGGAATGCTCCAGGGTTTGGGAAAGGGAGAGTGGGATTCAACCCCTTTCCCGGCACAGGGCTTGGTCGCTCGCTCCTCCATCACCCCCCAAAATGAGGGATTTTGGGGAGCCACAGGACCTCAAACAGAGCTGAGGCAAAACCCAGTTCTACAAAAGGACTGAATTATTTATAGAATAAAAAAAAACAGGGGGCTGTCTCAGTCTCAAAGCCCTCACAAGGCAGCAAAGAGCTCTGGGCACAGAGGCAGTGACAGAGGCCATGCCAGGCACTCAGGGAGATCCCTGGGATCCCCAGGGATGTGCCCTGGCCGGGAGCTGCCCCGCTCACAGTGCAGCGATGGCCTTGGCAGCGACGCGGCGGCCCAGGGGCAGGCTGAGGTCAGTGATGGCCAGGACGATTTTGGGACTGGACATGGTGGACACCTTTACCAGCTCTGAAACCTGCCCAGGGACACAGGAGAAGCACAGTGAGTGTCCCCAGAGATGGAGACAGGAGAGCCGGGCAGCAGGGCCCCGAGATGTGCCCCTGCCCCCTGGGACCCCAACACATCCCCCAGGCAGGGACAGGGGTGTCACAGTAACAGGGCTCACCATGGTGAAGGGCATGAACTGGAGGATGCTCCCACGGCTGCCCTGCTCCAGGCACTCCACACACTCCTCCATGAACCACTGGACAAACTGGGTGTGGGTGCCGGCTGTCTTGGCCCCCAGGATGGAAGAGATGAGCAGGAAGAGGTTTGCTGTGGGCACAGGGAGAGATCAGCAGTCAGGTCAGTTCTAGGTGGCCAGGGGTGGTCCAAACCTCCCACTGGTGTCCCATCCTGGCTGGATGTGACCCCAAAGACCTGTCCCCACCTTACCCAGCACCCGGTTGAGTGGGTCTCTCATGCTGACAGTGTGGAGCTGGGAGGCAGAGAGTGAGCTGCTCATGGAGCGATCTGTGGGCAGGAGAACAGGAGTCAGGAACAGCCTCTTGGACACCTTGGCCATGCCAGTGTGCCCATTCCAGCCAGCTCTGGCCACTTGAGGTCACCCAGCCCCAGGAGGGGCTTTGCCATGAGTGACCACATGGAGCAGGAGAGGTTTGGGCCCCCTGTAAGCCAACTGAGTCTGCCTGGGCACCCTAAAAACACAGCACACAGTCTGTGCCACGTGTGCCCTCTGCCAGCTCACACAGAGCCCAGAGCTCGGGAGGGTTCCCCACGCTGCTCTCAGAGTGTGACATGATATCATGATCAGGAGAGAAGAGCAGCAGCAACACACACGTTACACATCCTGTGTGTGAGCCAGATGTTCAGCAGCTGCACAGCAGCTCTCCAGTCTCACTGTCAGGGTGCAATCCAGCTACCAGAGCTGAGGCACGTCCAAATCTAGCAGCAAATCCTGGGATAGACCAGGGGGATTGAGCTGACCCCAACTGGGCGTTCCTGTATGAGGAACTGGGCCAGCTCTGCTCCAACAGGGTGGGAATGCCCTGGGAAGGCTCTTGTGCAGACCCCACAGTCCAGAGCTCCTGCCCAAAACAGCAGGACCAACCTTGTGCTGCTCTTGAGGATGCTCACCAAAAAAAGAGAAAGCCCTCCCACACTTTTCTCATGGAATCACATGAGGTACGTGGCCGCTGCAGGAAGCAGCGTTTCCACATTTGGGGCTGCAGAAAACAGCCCAAAAAAGTCCTAAATGTCACTGTGAAGAGGTGGGACTGCCTCAGGAGTTAAAAAAAGATAAGTGAAATAAAGGGAAAAGCCCGTATTTCAACAGTAATGAAACCAAAGGCCAATGGATATGTCAAAAACTAATAACTGAAGAGTAATTTGAGATAAAGGGGAGAAACAGTGACCAGGGAAGGTCCTGACTCACTGCCCAGGAGTGTGGACAATGTAAGTGGGAGCTGTGACAGCACCCACCCAGCAGGACATGGACCCTCCGGCGTGTCCCACGGGAGCTGTCGCAACCTGTGACACCACAGGGACACAGATGTGACCATGGGGGCTCATCCGCTCTGCTCCAGCCTTGTTAACAGCACTGGAATGTCAGGATTTGGCCTCAGACATCAGGAATGTCACCTTTGGCTCTGGTCCCAAGCAGGATGGCTGGAGGGACACGGCTCTCAAAGCCCCCCTGAGCCCCTTGGGTGTGGGGTGCTGGGTTGTGGGGTACCAGCATGAAGGGAAGGCGTAACCTCACCCCTTGAAGTTGTTCTGATCAGAGAAATAAAAGTGTTTGGCCTTTCCCAAGTGCAAAGTTCCGGGATAACTGAAAAAACACTTGAGAGGTCTAAATCCTCACCCAGCCCTTGGGAAGGGAGAGGTTTTTGTGCAAACACACATTTCACACCCAAAAAGAACAGTGAGACAGGATGGTGCCCTCCCAGGGAGTCACTCCCCTCCCCATTCCCCACACTTACTGGGGCTGGAGAGGATGTTGGAATCCTCCTCGTTGGAGCTCAGCAGGCGCATGAGTTTGGAGGGCTGTGTGTCATCCAGTGGGAACAGGCTGATGTAATCCTGGGGGAAAGAGGGGGTTCAGTCCCACCAGTTCCACACTGACGGGGGTGCCCTGGCCCACCCTGGGCTCTGCACAGCCCCATGGCCCAGGACTATGATCTCTGTTCACCCAGAGCATCCCAAACTGGGCTGTACGTATCTGGACAAACTCATTCCAGCCCCTTCCCCAGGAAAGAGAAGGGAAAACCCTGGATTTTAAGGTCAGAAGACATCAGAGAGCCCAGAAACCCACCCATCCACTACTGCCACCCTGCTCTCCCCCGACACTGCTGCTTTTGGGCACAAAGCACCCCCAGCCAACCCCTGATCCACACTGGACACACCTCGATGTCCTCCCGGTGCCTCTTCTTCTGCCGGGCCGAGGCCTGGCCCTTGTTGTGGGAGGAGTAGGAGCTCAGGGCACACCACACAGAGAGCCTGGGAACAGAGCAGGGACAAGGCCAGGTGCTGCCAGCCCACCTGAGGACAGGGTGTGAGCAGGGGGGGCAACAGAGCCCGGAGTGTGCACCAGGATGGGACACAGCAGGTCCCTCCTCAAAGTGGGACAGCAGGGAATGGGGTGCAGGACATCAGTCTGTCTGCTCCAGTCACCGCTGTGCTGAGGCCAGAGTGGTATTTGGGCAGCTGGGACCTCCAACCCAGCACAGACCATCTCCCCAGCCAGGCGCCACAAGGAGATGGCTCCTCTGGGTCTGGGGTCTTACTTGGCCAGGGCCTTCCCGGGGGGGTCCATGAGGGTGTGCCACTTGGAGGAGTCTGTCAGCAGGTTGGGCAGGATGTGGCCCAGCAGTGTCAGTGTCAGCTGCTGCATGTCCAGGCAGAAGATGGCATAGAGCAGCTCCACGGCCCGCAGCGTGTGCTCCTTCCGTGTCTCCTTCAGCAGCTCCTGCAGGGAGCAGGGAGGGCATGGAGGAGAGGGCATGGGCAGGGGTGGGCCTGCTCCCTCCCCTTCAGCACCCAGAAGTGTCCCAGCACCCAGCCCTGCTCCCCTCCAGTGCCCAGCAGCCAGCCCAGAGACACGCGGGACAGTGGGAGCATGGAACAGCCCCATTATTCCCAGCCCCAGTACCCTGTCATGGCACTGGAGGTCCCTCCTGTCCCCCATACCTTGACCAGGTTGTTGCAGAACCAGTAGACCCCCCCCATGTGCAGCAGGGTGTCAAAGATGTGGATGGAGCGGCTGTCGACCCAGCCCTTCTCCAACACCTTGGTGAACACGCTGGTCAGCACCTCCTTGATGGGTTTCTTGGGGGGCAGAAGATTCCAGTAGGGAATGGTGTCCATGCCCGTGGAAGGGAACTTGATCTGTGTGGCCGTTTGCTGCAGGACGTCGGCACACATGTGCTCCAGGATGGAGCTCATGATCACCACACTGCAGGGGAGAGGTGGGATGAGGAGGGAAGTGGGAAGGGGGAAAGGAGACACAGCAGCAGGAAGAGGAAGCAGGGTAAGGAATGGCACAGCACTGGAAAGGGAAGCAGGGCAGGGACTGGCAGGGAAGGGGAAGCAGAAGATGGCACAGCACTGGGATGTGGGAGCAGGGCAGGGTATGGCACAGCAATGGAAAGCAGAAGCAGGGCAGGACACAGCATAGCACTGGGGCATGGAAGGGCACTGGGCAGTGGGAGCAGGGCAGGAAATGTAGCACTGGGAAGTGGAAATGGGGCAAGACGTGGCAAGCAGCAGGAAGCAGGAGCAGGGCAGGAACAGGCTGTGCCCAGAGCTCACCGCTCGTTGTAGAATTGGAGCGTGTTCTCCCCGTACAGGGGGGTCGCGAGCTGCCGGATCATCTGCAGGGACTTCTCCCGCTCGTCCAGGCCCAGCATGCGGACATGGGCCACCAGCCAGGCCACAGCACACACTGCCATGCTGCACACCTTCCCCTTGATGTTGTCTGTGATTTTCTAGGAGAGGAGACAGAGTAGAGGATGAGCACAGACAGGTGGATGCTCAGGAATCGCCTCCCAGGGCTGTGGGTCCCCTCCATGGGAGGAGTCCACAGGTGACATTGTCCTTGCCAGTCCCACTGCAACCCGGTGGGTCAGAGCAGCACCACAGGGCTGAAGCCATATCAGCTCTGTCCTCCCAAGTCTGTGAGCTCTGAGGCTGCTGCAGAACAGGGGACTCCAGAGCTTTTCAACCCCTGGCCCTCCTCAGGACACAGCACATGCCAGCTCTGACCCCCAGCCCCACCTGGATGGACTCGAAGGTGAGGACACCGTTCTCCCAGGCGTTGAGGATCTCCAGGATGGCAGCTGAGATGCTCAGACACACCTCGTGCCACTTCATCTGCCTGTCAGGGAAGAGGTGGGAAGGTTCAGGCCTGGCCACGGGGCCAGGGAAGGGGGGGCTCATGGGTGCGCTCTTACACCAGCTTCATCTCAGAGGAGTTGTTGAGGAGGGCGACGAGGGATTCCACATTGGTGGAATCCGGGCGGAAGCAGGGGTGGTCGGGGTTGAGGATCTTCCCCTCCTCAGGCATGCAGGTCAGCATCCAGGTCTCGAAGAAGGGCACCTCGCCCGGGGGGTTCGAATCTGACAGGATCACCTGGAAAGGAACCGGCCTGGGGTCTGCATCCCATAGGGACCCTGCTGGGATCCCCACCGCGGGGTGAGACCCCCACCCTGGGCTGAGACTCCACACACTGGGGTGCTCATGGCTGGGGGAACAGCGCCGCCCTGTGGCCCGGAGGGACAAACAGTCACTGGTCAGCCCCCAGTAAGGAACTGGTCAGCTCCCAGTAAGGCAATAGTTTCCTCTCTGTGGGCTGTGGTTTTCCCCAATACCAGATGACTCCCCAGGAAACCAAGGCCCAGCTCAGAGGACAGATCCCAGGCCACGACCAGCCCTGGGGTCACTATGTCCTGCCCGAAAAGGTCCCATGTCCCCTCTGCCCCACTGAGCTGTGCTCAGGGTCCCCAGCATTGGGGTTGCACAGCACAGCTGGGAGGGTCCTAGGGGGGCCCACAAGCTGGGAATCCCACATGTCACTTCCTCCTCTCAGCCTGTGTCACCCAAGGGACACTATTTTTGTCCAAAAAACGTTTTGCACATCTGTTCAGCAGCAGCTGGGCAGGAAAGTCACCGGGCTGGGACAGGGGATGAGACCTCATTGGACAGCCCCAGGCACGACCCCCCCCAACCAAGACCCCCCTTCCCAATCCCCCAGGCCGGCTGGGCAGGGCCCCTCCCTCCCCCTGTCCGCATTCCCGGTGTTTCGGTATCGTTTCACCTCCCAACACACACAGATGTCAAAACCTCAAAAATTTTCATGCAACCAAAGTGCCGTTTCCCGAGCAGGGCTGTGAGTTCCTCCTTGGACAGGGGAGGGCTGACACTGCCTGTGTGACTGCCCCACAGCCAACCAGTGCCAAACTGGAGGGGCAACACTGGGAAAAACCAGTGAGCTCAGAACCAGCCCAGAAAAGCTGTGGAAATCACATTCCACTGATCCCACTGTCCGCAAACGGAGGCACATTCCAAGCCCTCAGGGAGGCAACAGCCAGTCCCGCTCCACCACCTGGCACCCACGGAGCCCCAGGGACAGACTTCCAGGTGACAGGCACTGGCTGCTGTGCCCCAGGCAGTGGGGTCGCTGCAGGGACAGTGGGGACAGCAGGGACAGTGGCAGGCTGGCCACTAGAGGAGGCTGGCAGGCTGCGGCAGCGAGGGGGCTGCGCTGACAAGGCAAGAACCCCTCAGAGGATCCAGCCCCACCCACCCCCACAGAGGATTCAGCCCTATCCATCCCCTCATCCCCTGGGAGGATCCTTACCTCAGAGCCGTAGGTCTGGGCCACATGGCACAGCATGAGGAAGGAGATGTCGAAGAGCAGGGCTCGGACTGAGCCGCTCTTGGCTGAGGGAGGAGAAACAAAGACCTTGGGAGTCTCCAGCCTCAGTACAAGGATGATGGCAGGACCCCATGAGTGCAGGGGTCAGGACCTGCTTCCCCCAGGCAGCTTTTGTAACCCCCCCAGTGCTTGTGTGTGAATGAGGGGATGTGCCAGTTGTCTCCCCCCATCCTGTCTGCCTCCACTTGAGCCCCCAAAGCAGCTGTGGCCTCCTCTGGGCCACCCCCTCACCATGGAAGGTCAGAGCACTCCAGAAGTTTCATCACACGCACACGGAGTCAGAGTCCTTATCTGGGCTGTGCTGACACATCACCCCTTCCAGGGAGGGAGCCGAGGGGCCCCCCGGGCTCAGCTGGGAGAGGGAGCCCTTCCTCTGCAAGCAGGGAATGTCTCACCTCCGGGATGGACACACACGAGGGCAGTGGGTCCTCAGGACCCCAGACCCTGCTGGCACACGGCCACATGCCCCTGTGCCTTCCCAGACACCCCCAGCCGGGCCTGGCACAGCTTGGCTCGCTCTGGTCCCACAGCCAGTCCCAGTTTAATCCAGCCAGGCCCCAGAGCATCCCAGCACGTGGCAGTGGCGGGGGGCACAGCTCAGATCACCCCACGCACGGATGCACACACACTTACAGATTTCTCCGGTGATTTGCTTGGTGAATTCATTCAGCCTGGAGGGACAGAGAGTGGCAGCAAAGCGTTATCAGTCCAACAGGCCAATTCCTACCCCCTAGACAAGCAGGGGGCTGCCCAGCCTGCAGACCCCCTCCACCATGGAGGGGCAGGAGAAGCAGGGCCCAGCTCTACAGACACCCTCCAGCACCACGGGGGACAAACCACCTCCTCCCTGTCTCCACTCCCTGCAGCCAAACAGGTCTGGCCACACTGCTCATCCCCACACCCACGGGCCCTCCCCAGAGTCAGCCCTGCTGGCTGCACTGGGGGCTTGGAGCATGGACCCTCAAACAGCTCCCCTGTGCACCCACTGGGGCTGGTGTGGGGGGAGCCCATCACGCAGTCCCACGTGTGCTGTGTGTGTGCTGTAACCAGGACACAGGTGTCTGGGGACCTAAGGGACACACAGCCCTGAATCCAGGGCTCTGCCAGGGCCTTCAGTTCTCTGAACACCCCCAAACCAATCTGGCTCTGATCCTCCGCCCTGTTCATGCAGAGGCAAAATTGGGGTGCTGTGGGGTGCAGCCTCCCCGTGATCCCAGCCCTCCCAGTGCTCCACTGGGCCAGAGGCACATCCAGCTCCGTCTAGGGGCAGCTTGGGGGGCTGCCCACTCCCCCCTGGGTACCAGGGACAGTGCCATCCAGGTGGAGACTCACTTGACGAACTTCCGAGCGAAGGATTTCAGCTTGCCCGTGGCTGCTGCTGCTGCCAGCAGCAAGTCCAGGCTCTTCCCAGAGAGCATGTGACCCAGGACCCCCAGCAAGCCCTCAGGGGACTTGGAGTGATCCGCATCCATGGTCTACAAACAAAAAAGTCAGAGGAAAGAGAAGTCATGGGGAACAAGTGCTAGAGAGCAGCACTAAAACTCCTGCTTAGGGGGTAGAGAGTTGATCAGCTCCCAGAGCTTCCTCGAGGCCTTGGGGAGCAGGGACCCCACAGGGTTTGAGGGAGGTGGGATGGAGCCCTCCACGCCCCTGGTACTGGCAGGAAAACATCCCGTCACTGAGCAGCAGCAAAACAACCAGAGTGACATGGGGACATGGGGAGTCCCTTGGGGAGTGGGGGAGATGCACGTGGGGAGAGGCTGAGTGGGATGAGTAGAGCTGGCTGGGCTTGGGTTGCTGGCACTGATGACATGCCACCTGACAGCTCCTCCAGCTTCCCAGGAAGGAGGAGGGGAGCTCCTGGGATCCATGGCAGAGCAGCACGGCTGGGAGCGATTCCTTCGCTCCATCACCCCAGCACAGGGGGAGATCAGGCACCTCCCAAACGCCCAGGCTGCCTGGTGAGACTGGTGCTGCTGGGAAGGGGCGCTGGGGCCAAGCCCATCCTGCTCAGCACGGCTGCAGGACTCACCTTCAGGATGTTGGTGACAGTGGGCTCAGCCCTCAGGATGAGCCCTGGGTTTGGCTGGATGTTGGCGTTCTCAGCTGATTTCAAGCATGGAGAGTTTTCCTTGTCCGCTGTCCTGGGGAACCCCACAGAAGGGGTCAGTGAGCAGGAATCCATCACCCTGCCTTCCTCCTCCCACTTACTGGCACCACCAAGGGACAGCCACCACCTCAGGCCACCACCAGCTGCCACTCTAAGGGGACAGACTCTGCCTGTGCCCAACTTGTCACCAAAAGCAACGCCCCATCACCCCAGGCCACCATGTCCCAGCTACGGACACAGCAGCTGCTCCCTCATGCTCCCCTCCAAAACAAGGTGCCCCAGTCCCACTTTTGGAGGTTACCCAGACTTTGGAGGGGCTGTACCGTTTGTCGATCAGGTTGGTCTTGTTGGCCTCGGAGAGCAGCCCCTGCTTGCTGCACTCCTGCAGGAGCAGGCTCATGCAGTTGCAGCTGGAAGAGAGAGCAGAGCTCTAGCCTGAGGGACAGCATTCCTGTCACCTCAGGCAGTGCCACAGGGCAGGGGGACTGCTGAGCTGTCCTCCTGGGCCCACTCCCACCCCTCTGAAGATGCTGCAAGGCCCAGGGCAGCTCTGGGTGTCACACAGCATCACCCACATGTGACTCAGCTGTCAGACGCTCACTGCCTCACTCATGTGCAACGCCAGGTCCTCAGGAAGGAGGAACTGGATCAGAAACTAAACCAGCCTTGGCAGGACCCCGCACTGAGGACAGGGTGGCTGTGGCACGTGGCCGTGTGTGAGCCCTGGTCATGGCAAGCACTCACTTGCAGCGCTGGTCAGCTTTGTCAAGCAGAGGGGTCAACTTGAGCAGGAACTCGAAGGCACAGTTCACATCCTCGGTGAAATCCTGCCGAGCACAAAGCCAAGCGCTCAGCCTGGCATGTTCCCAACACAAGCCCACCTCCCACTTCCACTGCCTGCTCCATTAGGGAAGGTTTTTGGGACACAGACCACTTCCCCACACAGCTCTGCCCAGGCACCAGCACCACTATGACACAGCTCACATATCGTGACACATAGCCCCCATGGATGGGCCTCCAGACTCACCTTGTCCCCTTGGGGATACTTCTTGAGTTTAACCAGGACTTGGGGCATCTGAAAGACACAGGGCATGCTGTGACACCAGGGCAGACCCCGCTCTGCAGCTGGGACCTCCTGGCAGCACCATCGTGGCTGCACACAGCTGCTCTCCCAGCAGAGGGACAGGAGCATTTCTGGAGCAGCATGGGCATCCAGGGGACTTTGTGCCCCTGCTCCCCTCCACAGTGTCCTTCCACCATCACCCACAGCCACATTTATCATAGAGCCATAGAATGGTTTGAGTTGGAAGAGACCTTAAAGGTCAGTCAGTCCCATCCCCTGCCATGGGCAGGGACACCTTCCACTAGCCCACGTTGCCCTGAGCCCCATCCAACCTGTCTCTGAACACTTCCAGGGATGGGGCAGTCACAGCTTCCCTAGGCAACCTGTACCAGGGCCTCACCCACCACCACAGCAAAGAATTTCCTCCCAACATCTAATCCAAAGCTGCTCACTTTCATTTCCTCTACAACCCAGGAAAACCCACTCTGCCAGACCAAGTGGGACTGGGCTGAAAGGAGGCCCCTGGACAGCAAGGTGGATGCTGATGGTGCCAGGAGGGCTGGGCTCAGGTGGAGTGGGGGGCACTCTGAGGAGCACTATGGGGTGTGGGAGCATCCCAAGGGGCACACTGCAGGGGATGAGGACTAATCACTCTGGCAGAGCTCAGGGCTCGGCAGGAGCCAGGCATGCAGGGAAAGGGCAGCGGCAGGCACAGGGCTCAGAGCAGCAAGGGGATGGGCAACCCTACCTTCAGGAAGGTGAAAGCTGTCCACTTCAGCTCCTCTGTGCCCTCGGGGCACTCAATGAGGCCCACAAAACAGGCCTTCCAGATCTCCAGCACGAAGAGCGGGGAGGGGATGCGCTGCGAGGCACACACATAAACCCCCTCAGTGCTGGGTTGGCAGCAAAGCACATCCCCCACCCCCCTCAACCAAACCCTGATCCCCTGTGAAGGTGTTGATGGGCTCCCACTGCTCCCTTGGACCAGGATCAGCACAGGGAGACAGAGGGGCACAGCACGGAGCCGTGGCTGTGGCCTCAGGCCACCTGAGCAGGAGAACATGCTGTCACTTCTGTACCTGCATCCTCTTGACCATCATGAGCTGCTCCACCAGCGGCTGGGTCTCTCCCGTGAGGTTCATGGTCCCCTCCAGCAGCACCACGGCGTGCACGGTGGGGAACCCTGTCTTGTTCAGCTGCTCTGAGTGGACCGAGAGCATGGTGGGGATGCTGGGTGGGAGGGGACAGCCTAGGGTCACTGGGGTCCTGCAGGGACAGATTCCTGCTCCTCCTGTCCCACTCTCATTCCCTGGCCAAGCCCCTGACCTTTGCTACCCTGTGTCTCCCCTGGGGCAGGACAGCCTGGAGAACCTGTGCCTGGGATCAACACGGCACAGCGAAGACCCTGGGATCTGGAAGCAGTTTCAGGAGGATCTGGAGCAGGAATGGCAGCTCTGGTGTGACCAGAGCAGCTGAGGGATGGTAAAGGGCCCCAAGTCACTAGAGGAGCAACCCCCAGGCAAGATTCCTCTGCAGCAAGTCACCCCTTGCCCTGTCCTCTCTCTCCCAGCCAGACCCAGCCCACTGTGGGAGCAGGGATCCAAGCTGGGAAGGGACAGTGAAGCAGGGAGCCAGCATGGAGAGAGGCAGGAGGCTCTCAGCCCTCAGAGCAAAGAGTTTGGGTGACTCAGAGTGGGGCTCAGACCCATTTTGCCCCCCAAGCCTAGGAAGCAGCAGCACACAGCCACCTCTTGATGAGGGACACGCAGTTGTCAGCCTGGCTCCGCAGTGGGGAGGTGCCGAGGTTGTTCAGGCTCTCCCCCAGCTTGACGAGGGACTGCTCCACAGTGCTCCAGGAGGCTGGGGAGGGAGGACAGGGATTCAGCAGGGGGGACAGGGACACATGGAAAAGCTGGGCAGGCTGGCTCCAAGGCCCATGGCTGCACAGAGGGGCTGCAGAGGCTGGGGGTCTCTGTTGGTGCTGCGAGCCCAAATGGAGGGTCTGCATGCCCCCAGCAGCGCCTGCCTTGGGCTCAGCCTGGCACAGCCTCTTGGCAAGACACAGGCACAGCCGAAGGTGCAGGGTTGTGCCAGGCTGGCAGAGCACAGGGCTCGCCACGCGCCCAGGAACAGCTCACGCAGCCTCCACATTAATTCTGCTCCTTTTCCAAGGGCAGCACGGAGGGGAGGGGGTAGAGAGTGGCACAGAGCCAGGGAGGAGAGACAGTTACAGCAACAGGGCTGGAAGATGGATAGGTTCGGAGCCGCAGGGACAATGCGGCAGGAGCCGGGCAGGGGGAAGGGAGAGGTGGCAATGACACCTCTGCAGGGCCAGCACACGGGGCAGGGACATACACGTCTCCTCCAGCTTGGCGATGTGGATCAGGGCACGGTTCTTGGTGCTGCTGAGCACCTTCTCCAGCCGCTCCAGGCACATCTTCAGCTGGTTCTCCGCCGCTGCCTGCTCCAGAGGCTCCTTCACCTTCTCGGCGTAGAAGGCAGCACAGCGCAGGAGCCAGGTGAGGGCACTCAGCAGTGCCCGGCACAGGCTGATGCACTCCTCGGCCTTCCCGTGGCAGCTGGAAGGGGAGAAAAAGGGGAACGTGCTCACTGTGTGCTGAGAAACTGAGGCACAGACATAGGGCAGGCTGGGGAACCCAAACCCAGGTTCCACACTCCCACCCGGCTCCTTTGCTGCAGATCCCGACATGCTCATCCCACCAGCATTCCTGCTGTGCCAGGGGAGAAGGAAACCAACCCCCCACCCGGTGCAGCCTCCTTGCTGGCCACTCCACTACAGGGAAACTTTCCAAGCTTTTAATCAAATTATCTTGCTAAGAGAGGCTCAGCATCGATCAGTGCTCTGCGAGAGGTGAATGCTTTCCCCTCCTGATGCACAAATCATCGGGGCCAGAAGTTTTGATCAAATTAAGCAGAGGATCAGAGCAGTAAGGAGCGGATTAAGGGCCCGCTCTGCAGTTGGCCAGCGACAGCTCCTTGTCAACATCTGCCACTGATGCATATTCATTGCTGCTGCTTCATTTCATTTCATTGAAGAGCTGCTACCTTCAGCCTTCCTCCTCCTCCTCCCTCTGTCCCTTGCTTTGGCCTCCCAGAAGAGGCTGTCAGGGGTTAACAGGAAGATTTCTGAGCTTTCTAAAAAAGTTTTTGTGGCCTGAATTGTCTGGACTCCCTTGGGTCCTGCAACACCAGCGGAAGAGCATGAAGCAAAACAAGGCAGTGCCTGGGGCAGCGCAGGCAGGACAAGACAGGGATATGCAGCCAGGGCCTGGGAAGCAGCATAGGGAAAGGAAACACTCCAAGGGTACAGAGACCCTCGAGCCAGGGGCCTTACACCCACCCCATCCACCTGAGCCGGGCAGGAATACCATAGCGAGGTTTATCCCAGAACAGGGGGAGAGTTTCCTGCAGCTTCCCATTAAGCTGCAGGGATTTGAATTCCCTCTGCTCTCCCCATGTTGGCAGCAACTTGGGAAAGGACAAGGAGCTGAAGGGGGAATCAGCCCTCCTCTGCCAGGGAGAGTATCCCGAGATCAGCCAGGCCCCTCCAGCTCCCAGTGCTGCACATGGCACAGCCACGACCAAAGCGGCAGCACTGGATCGGTCACACCGTACCTGAGGCGGTCACAGAACATGTCCATGATCTCCAGCAGCGACTGGACGCACAGATCCCGGGAGAAGTCATCGAACTAGAGCAGGGGAACACGGAGGGATCTCAGACAGAGGCTGCCCAGCTCCGGCATCTCCCGAAACACCCTCAAGCCTTTCCTCCAGAGCCGGGTCGGGCGCTGCGGCCGCAGGACACTCGCCCTGGCAGCTGCCCAGAAGCCACTTGAATGAGAAGTAGGTCAGGGTTGTCTGTCGGCCGGGTCATGCCCTCCCAGGGTGGCGGGGCCGGGGCTGGGCCCGGGCTGGGCTGCCCCGATGCCGCGGTGGTGGCCGGGTGCCAGCCCCCTGCCCACCCCCGGCCCGGCAGGGCTGGCAGTGCCAACAGCCCGGCTGGCCGCGGGGCTGGGGGGCGGGAGGCAGCAGAAGCGTGGCCCCCTCCTCCTCCCGGAGCAGATGGGGAGCCCCGCCGGGCCGGAGCTTGCCCGCAGCTCTGCGCTGGGCCCACGCTGAGCTGAAGGAGGAAGGCTCGGCTCTCAAGGTCAGCGCTGTGCCCGCCCTCCGAACGGGCAGCAATGCGGGACCAGGGGAATGGAACAAACCTTCGGAGCAAAGCTGAGGGTGGGTTTGGCCCTACCCCACCCCGGGAGCGCGCCCACCCACTCAGATCAGTGCTGGGCCTGCTGGAGGGGTCCCCACCTCGCCGGCGCTTCATGGCTCAGCCCGCAGCCCCCCAAAACAACCCTGGCTGCCAGCACCATTATCCTCCTCTCTCCCTTGCAGCAAGGGGGTAGGGGAGAGAAACTACTCTCACACTGTTCTTCCTCCGAATCAGGGATCACCCTGACAAGGCGGGGGTGGGCCTGAGGTCTTTGCTACAACCTGGGTCCCTGATACAACCTCTGAGGGGCTTCCCAACACAGAGCAGAGAAAGCCATGGAGGGCTGATCCCCATGGAAGCAGCATGGGGACACTGAACACCCAGGGGAAACCACAGCCGAGTGTGGCCTGTGGCCGTAGCCGCGTGGCCTCGGCGCTGGCAGCTCCTCCATGGCCAGCTCCAATCCCCACAGTGCTGCCAGCGCCGCTGGCTGCGGCAGGATGTGGTTTCCGGTGACCTAGACGGGGTTATACACAGGGCAGAGCCTGCCAGGCCCCCCAGGGCAGAGGGATGAGGTGTTCACACCCCCAAAACCCCGCAGGACCCGCAGCAGCCTGTCCCTAGCAGGACACGGAAGGGCTTGGGAAGGGCTCGGGTGCTAATCCATGCCGGCTGCCCACTGCTGACTCAGCCCAGGACGTCGCCTTCCACTTGACCTATATTTGGTGGGAGTTGTGGGGAGGGAAAGGGAGTCGTGGGTCGTGGGTAAAGAGTGAAACCTCTGAGAGCACCTGCCGGAGTCGTACCTTGCTGATGGCCGTCAGCACCGTGGAATAGGACACCATCTACAACACACAAAGCCAAAACAAGCGCGGTGTCACACGGGGGCTGTGCCAGCGCCGCGCTCGTTGCCGAGGAACGGCAAGGTCAGGGCACGGCCCCGCTGCCTGTCACCGCAGACAGGGCCGGGGCCGGGGTGCTGACCCGGCACAAATCCAAACAGACATTTTTAGGTGATCGCTGATGTGTTTCACACAAACTTTAGGCGATATTAAACGCTGGGATGTGAAAGCACGCAGCTCACGGCGAGCGCAGAGGCTCTCGGGGGGCAGAATTCCCACCCCGGGCGATGGCAGAGACTATTTATGGAAACATCCCTGCCCGGGGCACGTGCTGAGCCCTCCACCACCCGCCCCAGCCCTGGAGAGGCTCAGATGGGGGATTTGGGGTGTCTGTCCACCACCAACACCCTGGTTCCTTAGCCGACTTCACTGGGGCCGGGAGGTGACCCTCAGCAGTGCTGGCAGGTCCTTACCTGGGAGCTGATGGCATATTTCAGGTAGGACAAGATGAGTGGGTTTGGGGATGGCCCGATCATGGCCTGCTCCAGGAGAGCCTCTGCAAGGGAAGAGAGGGGCCGAAGGGTCCCAGGTCAGCACACGGGGACTCAGACACACTGCTCTGCCTTCATCCCACAGGAAAGTTGGCCAAGCCCAACTGTGCCAACCACAGTGATTCCACACTGCTTTTCCCCAAAATTCACTGAATCCCACAACTTTCTAATCCCCAATGGCACAAGCCAGTGAATAATTCAGGCAAAGCACTCAGCCTGCTGCTAACTCAGCTCTCCCTGGGCACTCCGGCCCCGAAACTGCGCCTGCTGCTCTCCAAATACATTCCCCTCCCTCCCACCTCCTGCCCTGCAGCCTCCACCGAGTAGCTTTTGCCCGGGAACCCGGGGCTGAGCTCTGGGCTGCCTGTCCCCTGTGCTGGGCCCAGCCCTGCCCGTCTGGCCCTTGGTGGCCCGAGGGGCTCTGCCCGTCCCATCTGCTCAGCCAAGCCTTTAATTGCCCATTTGAGCCATGGCAGAGTGCAGGAAGCACCTCCCCGAGCAGGCCCCGGGCTGTGGCTCGGGCTGCAAGTAGGTCAGAGAACCCAGATGTAAAAGGGGGAACAGCAGCCGGGTGGGAAGTTGTTGCCCCAAAGCCGAGGAGGAGGAGCCGCTGGCGCATCCCGAGCGCGGGAGCAGGAGACTCCCTGGGTCTCGCTCCAAGGCTGAGGCCTGGGCCAAGAGCGTCTGGGATGAGGACAGAAGGTGGTGGCAGCCGTCCCCTCCCCAGCCCAGTCCAGAGTGTCACCACGAGCCAGCCACATGCTGATCCCCGCTGCAGACGTGTCAGCAGCGATCTGACGGCCCTGCCATGATCTCGGCAGCCTGTGCCAGCTTTCCCTCCTTTGTACTTCCAAGCTGAAAGGCAGGAGCTTGGAGAAGGACTGCTCTGGGGGCTGAGGTGAGGAAGGGAGTTGCTATTCCAGCCGTCAGGACCTCGGGAACAGGCTCTCCCTGTGTGCACAGAGCTGCTTGGAGTCGGGGTTGGCATTCTGCCTTTGTGGCTCCCCAAAGAAAAAGGGGACACAGCTCCTTCCCCTCCTGGCATATGGGCTGCCCCCAACAAAGCCCGGGCTGCTGAGCCTTTCCCCGGCTGAGTGTGGGCCAGGAGAAACCTGTTCCTACAGAAATCATCAGGAATTACCATCTCTGGCCCTGTTTTTGAGGACACACAGACGAGCCCACGCCAAGCACCCCACAAGCCTCGCTGCCAGCAGAGCAGGAGCTGGTGTCACCAGGGTGGGAACAGGCACCAGGGAGCCCCGGGGACCATCTGGGCAGCAGCAGGAATGGCCCTCAAGCCAATCACCCAGAAAATCCACCCAAAGCAAATCCGTCTCCCCATGGCCACAGCTCCAGCTCAGCGCTTCCTGCCCCACATTGGAGAGGCCAAACCCAGCCAGAGCAGCTCAGAGGTGGGAACAGGGTGTGATAAAACCCAGACACTGACAGAAAACCCACCGGGAGGATGGAGAGAGGGGAAAAATACCCAGTGGGGAAAGATTGCCCCCTTGGAGGAGTGAGAGCTACTGCCTATGTGGGGCTGGTTCCCTTTAAACCCCCTGGAGCAGCGATCTCTGGCTCTGTTTATTTATCCAGGGACGTGCTGCACAGGGAAAATCCCAGCACCAAGTTTCTATAATTAGCAGGAGAGTCTGGCAAATCTTTAAACCGGTCCCAGCCTTTGGCAGGATTTGTGTGAAATGCCCTTGAATTGGGCTGGGAAAAGAAACCCCCCCAGCCAGGGTGGGAAGCGGCCTCAGGAGCAGCACCTGGCTCCTGTTCAGGGAAAGAACCAGGGAACCATTAAGCCTGGAAAGACCTCCAACAATACCGAGCCCAACATTTAACCCAGCACTGCCATGTCACTACTAAACCCTGTCCCCAAGTGCCACATCCACATGGTTTTGAACACTTCCAGGGATGGTGATTCCACCACAGCCCGTTCCAACGCCTAATCACCCTCTCCATGAAGAAATGCCCTCTAATATCCAACTTATTTCCCTCCTGGCACAACTCGAAGCTGCTTCCCTTGTCCCAAAAGCCAGGTTGTGCCCCTGACCCCTCACAGGGAGGAAATAGGGGGAATTGTCCCAAAATGGATCCAGATGGGTGGGAAGGGATGGGGGAATAGTCAGGAATGGACTAAAGGGGTTGGAAAAAGGCATTTCGGCGTGAAAAGTAGGGAGTTTGGGAAGAGGGGAGGGGGCCCAAAATGCAAGAGGGAGCCCCCAAAATACACCAGGGACCTCCAAAACACCCTGGTCTGCAGCCCAGACAGGGGAACGCAGGGGGGTGACACCCCAAACCCTCCGTGGGGACCCCCAGCACACCCATGTGCGCCCACTGAAGAGGGGGAAGCCCCCCGGACCTGCCAGGTTGAGGATGTCCCAGGNGGGGCGGCAGAACGGGGGCTGAGTGTGAAAACACGGGCTGTGCAAACGGGGTGAGCGTGCAAAGGGAGGGTGGGTGTGCAAAGCGAGGGTGGGTGTGCAAAAAGGGGGGGTGTGAGAAAATGGGAGGATGGGTATGAGAACTGGGAGGGGACAACACGGGGGTGTGGGTGTGAAAATGGAGCCGAGTGTGCAAACACAGGGGTGAGTGTGCAAACATNTAATTAGCAGGAGAGTCTGGCAAATCTTTAAACCGGTCCCAGCCTTTGGCAGGATTTGTGTGAAATGCCCTTGAATTGGGCTGGGAAAAGAAACCCCCCCAGCCAGGGTGGGAAGCGGCCTCAGGAGCAGCACCTGGCTCCTGTTCAGGGAAAGAACCAGGGAACCATTAAGCCTGGAAAGACCTCCAACAATACCGAGCCCAACATTTAACCCAGCACTGCCATGTCACTACTAAACCCTGTCCCCAAGTGCCACATCCACATGGTTTTGAACACTTCCAGGGATGGTGATTCCACCACAGCCCGTTCCAACGCCTAATCACCCTCTCCATGAAGAAATGCCCTCTAATATCCAACTTATTTCCCTCCTGGCACAACTCGAAGCTGCTTCCCTTGTCCCAAAAGCCAGGTTGTGCCCCTGACCCCTCACAGGGAGGAAATAGGGGGAATTGTCCCAAAATGGATCCAGATGGGTGGGAAGGGATGGGGGAATAGTCAGGAATGGACTAAAGGGGTTGGAAAAAGGCATTTCGGCGTGAAAAGTAGGGAGTTTGGGAAGAGGGGAGGGGGCCCAAAATGCAAGAGGGAGCCCCCAAAATACACCAGGGACCTCCAAAACACCCTGGTCTGCAGCCCAGACAGGGGAACGCAGGGGGGTGACACCCCAAACCCTCCGTGGGGACCCCCAGCACACCCATGTGCGCCCACTGAAGAGGGGGAAGCCCCCCGGACCTGCCAGGTTGAGGATGTCCCAGGTGGCTCCGCGGGGGAAGAACCGCTTCATGTTTATGGCCCACTGGTAGTCGCTCCAGCGCTCCTTCCAGGCCTGCAGGATGGCCTGCTTCAGGTTCACCACCTTCATGGTCACCCTGGGGGCGGAGAGCTCAGGGTGGGACGGAGCCCTGACCCCCTCCCCGGGAAGGCCGGAAGGGAAGCGGGGCCCGGCGGGGAGCGCGGCCCAGCCGCTCCGGAGGGGCACGGCCGGGGGTCCGCCCGCTCGCCGGGGCTGGGGGGCGCTCGGAGCCGCCCCGGAGNATGGAGCCGAGTGTGCAAACACAGGGGTGAGTGTGCAAACATGGGATTTGCAAACACAGGGGTGCAAGGCAAGGGGTGTAAATAGGTGAGCGTGCAAACGGCTGAGTGTGCAAAGGCTCGCGGGTGCCAACACGGGTGTCTGAGCACGGCTGTGTGCGTGTGCAGGTGTGTGCACACACATGGGATTTGCGTGTGTGCAGGTGTGAGTGTGTGCGTGGATGCACAGGTGTGCACACATACACACATGTGGGAGCTCAGGTGTGCACATGTGAGGACACAGACACCCATGGGCAGGTGTGCACACAGGTACCTGTGCAGGGGTGGATGCACGCACAGGTGTGCACACGTGTGTGCCTGCACAGGTGTGTGTACAGACACACGTGTGCTCCCGTGTGCAGACACAGACATCCACGGACAGGGTGTGCACACCTACACACAGGTACCCACCTGGATGGATGTGCACACACACACACGCACACACAGGTGTGCACAGGTGTGTACTGCAGACACACACGTGTGCACACACGTGTCACAGCCATGGGCTTGGGCTGCCCACCCACCCCTTCCCCGCAGTACCAGCAGCTAAAAATATGCCCGGGGATGGTGCCAGCTGTCACCATGGCAACAGGAGGATGGGGAGCGGTCCCGCGGGGGGGCAGCCCCCCAGGACCCCCAGCTCCCCCAAATCCCAACACCACCAGTACTCCCAGCACCCCCAAGCCCCCCAGAATGCTGCCAGCAGCCCCCCAGCACCCTGAATACCCCCAGGCCCCAACACCCCACAACCCTCAGCACCCCAGAACCCCCAGCCCCCAGCACCCCCAGCATCCCCCAGGACAACACATCTCAGGAGTGGGGGAACGGCCCCAGGGTGGGAGCCCAGTCACCCACTGCCCTCCTGGCCCCCCGGCCCTGCCCGGGGGGGCTGCACAGCCCCTTAATTCCCCGGTTAATCATTCATGGGGCCGGGGCGCAGCAAATCCCCCCGCGCCGGGGCCGGGATTAGGCGGGCGAGCGGCTGCCCAGCCGGCGAGGGGCCCCGGCAGTGGGGGGGTCCCACCGGGGGGGCCCTGTCCATGAGGAGGGATTTCCTGTGCCGGGGGGGCCCACTCCCTGCAGCTGGCGGAGGAACAGACACCACGGGGGTGTCCAGGCAGGAGGGGACCAGAGCAGCTTTCCTGACACCCCCCATGGCACAGCACCCCCAAACGCTGGGAGCGAGGGGTGCTGGCCTGGAGGGGTGGGGGGTCGGTGGGGAGCTCTCGGGGGGTCGCAGCCCCCCGGGGCAGCGTGGGGACGGCCAGGCAGGGGGAAGGCGTCGAGGCCTCGGCGCCTTGGCAGGACGCCCCGGCACAGCTGCCTCCGGCCTGGGGCCGGGGGGGCCGGAAGGGGCCGGGGCCGTTCCCAGCGCCAGGGGCAGGCAGGGGGCGAGTGGGGGCCAGCACTGGGGGCTTCCCCTTCCCACGGGGTCACCGGGGCGAACCAGGCTCCCCCAGTGCCAGGTCCTGCTGGGGGGCACATGGCCATCTCCCGGTGTTTGGCAGGGTGTGAAGGATCTGATCCAGAGCCGGGGGTCACCCCCGTGGGGCCACCCCAGTTGGTGGTGGGTGCTGCCCCATGGGGGCCTCCAGTGCTGGGGATGGAGGTGCCCGGTGTCACCCCCATCCCGGGGGTCCGGGGGGGGCTCCACGGCCGGCTCAGGGCTATATTTAGTGTCTCTGCTGCAGAGCAGCGGGATGAATTTTAATGAGCGTGTTCCGGCCGAGTGCCTGCGCCCCGAGAACAGCACGGCTCCTCTGCATCCCAAATCCCCCCAGAGTGGGGTCTGCTTCAGGGCAGGGCGTCCCCACCGTCCTGAGGGGGCACAGAGAGGGGCAGCAGTGGCACTGGGGGCACCTCACGTGGGATGGGGGGCTGGTGATGAGTGTGGGAGGTGCCTCTCCATGCTATAGGGGTTCCATGGGTGAACCCCAGCCCTGCCTCTGTTTCCCCTTTGGAGTGGGGGGTGATGGACAGCCCAGGACGGGGGGATCTGGGGACACAGCATGGTGCTGAGGTGGCTGAGCCCCACTGGTCAGGGCAGACAAGCTCGGCCACAGCCTTATCGCGGGCAGACGGTGTCGGGGGGCCGTGGCTGCGCCGTGTTTGCCGAGGATAAAGTGTACGGAACAGGCGGGGAGGGACGGGGGGGCCGTCACGCTGCCGCTGCCCCGCCACCCTGGGACTGCCAGCCACGAGGATGGGGGGCCCGGGGTGACACCGGGACCAGGGGGCTCACAGGGGCTACAGGGCCCACGGGGCTGTGGAAACCAGGGTCAGCAGGAGGTCCAGAGGGCCTGGGGGGGGGCTGTGGGGACACCCACCAGCAGCCCAGGGTGTCACTCTGCCCCATGCCCCGGGGGTCCCCACCCCCATCTTCTGGGGACCCCCATTACTTGGGTATCACCCTGGGGACCTCAGTTCCCCGGATGGCACTGTCCCCTTGTTGTCCCCATTCTGAGCACCACCGTTCCCTGGGAGCCGCTGTCCCCAGGGGACCCCGCTCCCCTGGGTGCTGTCTGTGCACCCCGAGCATCCCCATCCCCTGGGCCCCCCCTGCCATGGAAACCATCATCCCTTGGGGACTCCCCCTCTCCTGGAAGCCTTCATCCCCAGGGGCCCCCCATCCCCCTCGTTCCCTGGGTGCCAGCACACCGTCGGTGCAGCCCAGGGAGGGGGGTACCCACGGGGCCGGGGGGTGGGCGGCAAGCAAGCCGAGCCCCCCAGGGGTCAAAGGGTCGAGCTGCAGGGCGCTGGGCGGGGGTGGGGGGCCCGGCAGCGGCGCTTTAAGCCCGGGCATGACGGGACCTGTAGTCC
>VWZF01001195.1:0-52073 GCA_013396755.1 Sclerurus mexicanus
AGGAAGGAATTCCACCGAGTATTAAAGCTATAACACCACCAGCATGGAAATTCTGCACAAATGAGGATTGAAATCCATAAAAAATGTATTAAGTGAATTATTTTGGGTTAATCAAATGTCTTACTAAAGTCCTAGTAAATGCACTGAAGTGATTTAAGTAGAGATTGTTAAACTACTTTTTGTTTTAATTGACTTTTCTTTGGAAGTTCTCATGTTCATGGGCCATTATTTCATATGTGTTACAGAACAAACCTTTGCAAAACTGTAGAAGTAGAAAGGTATTACTACTACATCATTAGTGTGCCTTTTTAGTGTGTGTTCCAGAGCCTAGAAGGAATCTCTCTCAGAGGATGTAGTCAGAAGACTCCTGTGGCATCCTCTCTGCCACCCCTCTCTACTCCAATTTGGGCAAACTGGCACAAATATTCTTCTGCTGGGTTAGACCACTGATCTAAGCATCCTCTTTGGTGCTAGTTTATTTAGTGATAATGAATTAGACACAGTTAATGCCTGTGTAGCCCTCATGAGTTAGAAGACAAGCTTTTATTGTGTGGTTTAAGATTGATACAAGTCAGAAGTCACTGTTGCATACATATTTATTTTTTCTTTTACTGTCTGCAAAATAATTTTTAAAAATCCAGCTTGATTTTCATTACCCTGAGGCAATAGTTTTCATGTTTTTAGTGTACTAAAGGTTTTCTTTTAGTATTTTAATTTGTGTAAGATACTGCCTACTCCCTTACAAGATAGTAGGCCAGAGCTATATGCCTGGGTGACATATTCCAGTGTGACACAAACTGTATGTGACCGGTTGAAATTGGCCAAATGCCAAGAGCCAAAAGGCCCCTTCTGGCCACAGGGGAAAATAAAAGGAGAAAGGGGGGAAAAACCCCCACAAAACTGAACTTCAGTAGAACTAAAATGGTTTATATATATTTACATATATATATACATGTATAAACAGAGGAGAAAAGAGAAATAAAACAAGTTTTCACTTCCCTCTCACCAAGGCAACTGCCAGTCCTGTATTTCAAGACACCTCCTCCTGACCTGGCTGTCTGATGAGCAGACCCACACCTATGGCCCACTTCCACACTGAAGGTGACCACAGGGAGCTCCTCTGCTCTCCAACACTGCTGGAAGAAGGACTGACCCCTGACTTCCGATTCCCCCTCTTTATATCTTTGCTTACGTAAGGAAACGAGATGGAATACTTCCTTAGTTTTGACCCAGTTACCAGGAAAGACCTAAACCAAACCCACTACACTGTACTATTATTTTAGATACTTACTGAGTCTATATTAAATTTGATCCTGTACAATTAAGAAGGTTGACTAGATGAAAAATAAATCTGCAAGCCAAAAGTAGTCCCAAAAGTTGTGAAGGAAATACTCTGACTATTGCAGCTTATTGCTTTTTATGTTAGGGTAACACATGGCTCTGCAGAACAGTCCCAGGGCCAGGCTTGTGAAGATAGGATGGAAGACACCTACTCTGGTGGAGAGAGTGCACAAGCAGAAGGTGCAAAAGCACATGCTGCATGAAAGCAGAAGGTTGGCAGTGGAGTTTGGTGAAGTGGGAGTGATGGGAGGAGGCTTTCATATGTGTCCAAGCAGCCTATATGCCTCTAATTCCAGCTGCTTGTTCTGGGTAACAGAGAAGTGGGAAGGGAGGTGAGTGTTTCATTGATGCAAGTCTCTCTGTTAAGTCTGATTTTCTCTGAGGTAGAAAGTTGTGCTGGTTTCTTGGTGCCTTGATGTGACCGTTTGAAAATTGGCCNGATTCCCACATTGCTAGCAGAATGGTTTATGGGCAGTACTAATCAGCACAATGAGCCAAAAAGGGGTGCATCATTTTCAGTGGCTTGGAGAAGAGCTTCAGTTGGGTATGTTTGTGCTCCACCACCTCTTGGGAGCCTCATTCTGGATAACCACTGGGTAAGTCTTGTGCAGCACCAGTAGCCCTGTTTTTTTGAGGAGATAATGAAGTCTTTTTCTATACAGCCGTGCCTTTGATTGGAACTCTAATGCTAGCAGTGTCTCAGACAGCAGATACTGACTTGGGAGAAGTCTGAGGACTTGAAAGAGAGATGGTTAAGATGAAATAATGAACTATGTGTTCCAAAGGGGCCACTGACTTTAGATGCCCTACTTTTTAGGTGTTGAGATGTGTAACATTTTGTTAAAATACCCGGAGTGTTTAGAAGCTTTCACTGAAGTCAAAATAAGTACCCGTTTCTGCATTGCTTTGCACAAAAGGAAAATAATGGAAAGAGTACATGGCTATTTGAGAGGTGAATGTTTTAAACCAGATGAACACTTTTAGCACAACAAAAAGACACATAATCACTGTAGGAGTGCTAAGATTTAAAAGGGTAAAAGGATGATTAAATATTTCTGGGGAAATAAACATTCATGATCATGATTACAGTATAGCTAATAAAATTACTAATTAATAATGAATTATTAATTCTTAAATACTACTGCTACTTACCACTGAAAAAGTCAATTTACAGCTCCACATTTAGTGAGACTCTTATGCCCTACAGCAGCACATAACTACTAAAATATAGATCCATCATTTACACTTGCTGCTAGCAGTTGTTCTGCAGTTTGGAGAGGCACTGTTTTCTCAAAATGCTCAGTATGGGGGTAAATCCTGCCTACGGCTTTCTCTGTGAATGCTGGTATCTGCAATGCAGTCTTTTGGGAACATATATTACCCATTTAGTATTACATGTGCCACTACATTGACCTTTCCCATCCCTTATTTCTGTTTCATTTAGCTTATGCAGAGAATATCCTTGGGATTTGTCTGCTCTTTCAGTCAAACAAGGGTACAAGTCTGCTTTTAAATCTTGGTTTGCCCACTTTTCCTGCTGCTCTTCTTAGAAGTATTGCTTAGGTGCAGGCTTAAAGTGTTGCTGGGGGTATAGTTCCATGTATTTTGTGCTGTATTGCAGGCTGCCTTCAGTCTGGGTGAGTTGGACTTCGACAGGGCACAGGAATGTGCTATAGTTCATGCCAGAAGCTATTGCAAGCTACTGTCTTTTCAAGCTCACTGTGGTCTTGAGTGATGTCCAGAACTGTGAAGTAGAATATGTTTGTCCAGAATCTTGATTTTCTCTCTTGAACTTGTTTCTCAACCTGTTATTGTAGGTGGTGGCAGAAGGTTGCCAGAAATACTGGAAAAATGGAACTCAGATACTACAGCTCTCCTTTCTTAGGTCTCTGTTCACTAGATATAGAAGAACTTACCCAATTTGCTATATGCACCATTGCATCTTTGCCTTGGACCTGCAGCAGAACAACCAGCATGTGTGATTTGCTTTAGCAGAGGTTAACACACAAAACAAGCACTCTCATTCAGTTTACTAAATAGCTGTAAAAAAGCTTCTTGGCTTTCTGAAAATCGGAGTGCTTGTAGTTTGTCAATAATATGCACAAGGACTCTGTCATAGATTTTTTGACTGCTTTAGTTTTATCACAAAGCTTTTTGTGTTATATATATCACTTTTTTATATATATATTTTAGCACCAGCTGGGTTTCTTTTGACAGGTTTTACTTATGCAACCTGTTCCTAATAAACAGCTGCTCATGAAAATAATGTTTCTTGTTCTCAGCAAGGTGGACTCAAGGAACCTGTCATTACTCTCCAATGGAATTTCAAAAAGAATTGGATAATGTAATACTGGATTTCTCTAAAACCCCTTTTATGCATTCTCAGAGAAATGAATGTCTTTATAGAACAGGATAGCACAACTTGGGTGTAGTGTAGTTAAATTATAGTGTGGTATTTGCTGTACCCCAGTGTAGCCAGGTCTTAAATCGTAGCTCTTCAGCTGATTGAAAGAATTGCTCAGATTACTGTACCTGTTGAGTCTGCATTACTATTAAGAACAGCATCAAGTACTGACAGCTTTTAAATTCTGTGAGGGCTTACACTTAGCCTTTATTTTCCTTCATAGGTTAGGAAAGGGTTACTTAGTCTGATACTTATTTTTTAATTTACTGGTAAGAAAATAAATGTGTCCTCAGAACCTGGAGCTTAGTGTTAGGAGTTTAATATGCACCGATAGTAATATATCTATGTCTCATTTAGTGTGCTGCCATTGAAATACACACATTAACAGCTTCTTTTTATTAAGACATCCCCTTGATAATACAGTGAAAGATTACAGGTTATTTGTGACAAATCCTTTGCTAGATATTGTATATATAGCTATGCCTCAAGTAATTTATGTAAAATAGATTTCAAGAGAAAACATTTGTGTGTCAACATTTCATTTCTTTGCCTTATTGAAAACAGTGAAAACCATTCTGTTTCTGAAACAAGATGCATATGGTGCATAGCTCACCATTTTGGAGAACACTGAGCAATCCATAAACTTTGGTACACATACTGTAATTGCTTTCTAAAGAAGAATTAGTATAGCATGTAGCTGAATTAAATAATGGATCAATTAAGCTATTTTTCTTTGAATTTTTCCCCCTGCTGTTTAGTTTATATAAGAAGCATACTTTTAGTGTTTATTTTTCCTAATTTAAACACTGAATAGTTATATATATATATATAAATATATAAATATATATATATAAAAATAAGAGCAAAAATATTCTTTTCCTGAAATAGAACTGATACTTCAGAAAAAACCCCAAAAACATTTCAAGATGATTAAAGATCTATGGTAATTTTTGCCTTGATCATGTTGACCATATTTGACTTGATCATGTTGATCATATTGACTGTAAACATTATTACTTCTAAACACAGTCATTGCACAAGAATGCTTTACTGAGATGATTGTATTATCCAACTCCTAGAAAGATTCAGTTTTAAATTTTTTATATGCTTAGGCCTAGTTTATTCATGGAGGTAAGCAGTTTCTTGTGTTTTAGGCACATTTATATTATATACATATAAGCTAATACAAAATAATGGGCATAACATAAAAATATAAAAGAATGTAAACAATACAAAAATATAAATCCCACCTATTTATTCTTCCTTTAAAATATAAAATCTACTGTGGGTATTATGGATTGTCATGATCCAAAACCCATGCAGAGAAGTAGAGATCCTTCAATATCAGGTCCTTCAAGAAGAATTAGAAATAGCTTGTTTCTTCATTTTTTTTGGGGTATTTTTGTTTGTTTGTTTGGATTTTTTTGGGTTTTGGAGTTTGTTTTTGTTGGGAGGGGTTGCTTTGGGGTTTATTTTGTTGTGGGTTTTTGTTTGTTTTTTTTTTGTTTGTGTTTTTGTTTGGTTTTTTTGTTGGCAGTTGCCATTCATTTCCTAAGTAACAGGTTCACCAGAGTTGACACTGATGGCATCTTTCTTCTTGTTATTCACAGCCTGGCATCTGTTGAAGGGAGATGGACAAGGAGGTGTTTTTGGAACTCTTAGCAATACCATTCTGAAGCCTCATTTTAGCATCCCTGAATGTTGAGTTCTCAGCTTGGAGGGAGAGAAGTGCACTTTGAGAGCGGATGAGTCCTTCTGACATACTGTAAACCTTAGTGTGTAGTCTGTATATTTACAGGATCCCTGCCCCTGGCTATGTTAGTATAGGAGCATACAGTGCTCTGGATGTTACTGAAAACAGCAAGATAAATCTCTGCTTATGACATTTAGTTTCAGAAGCTCAAAATACATTTTTAGGTTGAGGAATGTAGAAGTCCATAAAACCATAGACCATTGCACTGATGTGCACAGGCTCTGTGGGTTATGGTTGTGTTATGCAGGTTGTGGACAGGTGTTGGTTTTACCAGAAACTGAAGTTAGCAGTCTTGAATTTCTGTATTAAAATGCAATCAGAGATGAGTCGTCAACCATGTTTTTCTTTTTAGGAGCTGTTTAGGTTCTTAGTACAGCTTCTCTACAGTTGATGGCAAACACATTGTCAGAGCTGCCAGCTTTACTGGGACAAGAAAGAACAAATTGAGACTGAGAAAAACTGTTTTTTAAAGCAAAAGATTGGACTTGCAAAAGACCACTCATTTACCTGGTTTCAGCAGGGAAAGGCATTAAGTAGAAACATTTGTATAAGGAGCTGGCTGTGCTTTGCAAGTGGTACAGTGTGGAAATGGGTATGTGGCTTCCCACATGCCTCCAATGCTATACCCACATTCTGCGCATAACCTGCTATAAAACACATGGCACCAACTCCATCCTCCTTCTGCTACAACCACAGAAAGAGGCTTTGCATGAACTTGTGGGGTTCCAGAAGCTTCCTCCATGTGCATTATTTTCTTGTATGCTATTGCCAAGCAGAAGCCTGACCTCAAAAACAGAGAAAACTGTGAAATGTTTTACAATAAACCTCTTATATCTCTTTTACTGAGATGTGAGGCTTCAATGCTGTATATCTTATTTAGTCAACCCAACATTTCCATTAAAATAATGATAGGAGCAGCTTCTCAATAAATATATGCAAGTTTTTTTCAGTTCCATGAGGATTCTATTAAAAGTCCTCTAAAAAGCATAAGACTTCGTCAACATCTCTTGTGGTCTAAACTGTCTCAGTCTGGTTTTGAATAATATCCATGCTTGATTATCTGTGGCTTTTAACTTACCTTTCTTTAGGGAGATATTTTTCTCTCGGCAATGTATAATTGAAACCTCTCAACTCTGCAAGACAAAATCAAAAGATTATCAGAATTCTCAAAGTGTTGATGTAATTTAGGACTCTTTTTTTATTATGATCAAAGATTAGTTTTGTGTTCTCCATCAAATCCTTTGCTCCACCTGCATAATGGTGTATAGTCCAAACCAATTAATAGGTAACGGCTTGTAAGTGGATCTAACTGTTCTGAATGCTCCATTTAACTTAATACTCCATGCTCTTAAGCTGTTTATCCCTGCTTTGACATGCCTATTTACAGAAAAAATGGGTTGTTTTTGAAAACCTTTCTTGTACTTTAAAAATGAACTTTTGGGTTGTTCTCTGCAGTTCAACTTAAAAAAAAAAAAAAAGAGAGGGAGAAAAGCAGCTCTGTCAAATAAATTGGGGCAATTCTGTCCCTGTGCTGGCATAGGGCAGACATGGAAAGCTAAGTCGTGATGCTGGACTATGTTATTGCTGATTGTGGGGCAGTTTTGTGGCTGCTGATGTGAGCCTCCTCAAGAAGCAGAGTGGCCTATGCTGTGAATTTGTATCCTCATAAACTCTTCTTTGGCAGTGACTTCGAAGGCAGCATTTCAACTTGATGAGTGTTACTGAAGATATTTTCAGATGTACAGATATTTCTGCTAGTTTTCTGTGGGTGCTGTGCTACTATCTAATGCATATACAATACATTGCCTGTGTTCAAGCAGCATCTGTGTGTACATATTGGAAGATGCAGTTTTGACCTCACCGATGGTGGGAGTAGAAGCATTGATGTATGTTGGCTTGAACTTGGTTGTTGGACAATGGGTACTATTTAGAAACATTGCATGGTGAAAAATGCAGCTGAAGGGGTACATGTTTACAGTTCTGTTTGAACAAAAGCTGGGACAGCTGGTTAAAAATTTACAGAATGCAAGCATATATCTATTAGTCAGCACTTCTTTCCTTGATGTACTATTCTAGAGAGGCTGCAAGCACACATTAGCCATATACAAATTAAGCCTTGGTGCAGATATATTTCTTGTAGTGTTGACTTAGTTTTTAAACAAGATCAGCTTGATCTAGAGAACTGTTGCTTACCTTCTCTATAAAGGAAGACTTTGGGATTATTTTTGCCTACTTACAATTTGAAATTATGCACCTCTTCTCTGTCTTGAGCAGTGGTCACCATATCTTGAGCAGTGGTCACCATAATGTTATGTTCAAAAGTTGATGGTGACATATTTGCTGGAAAATCTGAGAAGGGACCAAAATAATAGTCAGTTATTATGAACTCAGCCATCATCTAAGTGCCGAACTGAGTGCATGTCAGGTGAAAAGATCTCCACTTGGCTGTTTGGAGCAGCAGCCACGTGATAGCAGAGATGCTGGTGCATTAACAGAGCCAGCTGATAAAATGCATACTGAGTCTTCATGATATCACCAATTCCTTTGAGCTCTGCTAAGCAAGTTGTGCAGGCCAAATTATCATCTCAAAAAAATCCTAAAGAAATGGCCCTTCCTAGGTTTTTGAGGGAGAGGATGTTTCTGACACAGCCCAGCTATGTGTGTACTACACCAGGTGAGAGGATTTTCTTGCTCTGACTAATAAGGAGCTCTGAAAATTGTTTCCATCATGCAAACTGGCAAGCTGGAGTACTTTTATGTAAGAGAAATTATTGTAATAATTTATGCTCAGAGATCTTTTAAAGCAAATCACCATCATCCTGTTTTCCCCATCTTACAGGTAAAGTTGAAGTGGTGAGAGGTGAAAGCATTCGCTGGAGGGTTGCAGTCAAATCTGCTTCTCTTGAGATCCAGTACTGCTCCAAAGGATGGCAGCCCTGGAATTGAAGCACTATGTCTGCTGTCCTATGTTTTGCAGAGGGAAAAAAAGGGTTTCAGACCCTCCATTTTATATCTTCCTTTGTGTTTCTGATTTCTGAAAGATTCACATCCCTCAGTCTTCTGAAGATTTACTTTTTCCTGAGATGCTAAATGCCTGGCAGGTTTTTCTGACAAAGGTTGTAGTGTGGTGTGCTGAAGCAGCATTCTCAGAGTTTGCCTGCAGCTTCAATTAAGTTTAGCTAAACAAGTGCTTTACCAGATGGTCTCCTGTAACCAGTTACATCATCACCACTGAACTACCTCTTAGACCAGGCAGCAAAGCCCCCATCCTTTTCTTCTTGTTTCTTTCTGGAAGTGTACATTGCTACTTACATATGTATACAGTGGAAGGTCTTGTGGGTTGTTTATTTCTTTTTTTATCACTTTATGTCATCAATTTCAAGTGACTTTCCCAGATATTAGCTGGTTTTGTCTCAGACAAGGAGAAGTAAGGATGGAAGGAGGTAGAGACTAGAACACTGCCTTTGTCCCAACCCTTTCTGCATCATATATATTTTCTGATATATATATATCAGATATAATGGCAAAAAGTAGCTCCAGTCTACCTATATTGATCTGAATTAAGAGTAAATGCGGTTCAGTGATAGATTTATTGCTCAAGGATTCAACTTTGATTATAAAGAACAGTGTGGTATGAACAAAGGATTAAGTCATGCTAAATACAAGAGGTGGGTTCTCCAGCTACTGAAAATTCAAGTACTTATATAGAGTCAGATACATAATGTCAAATAACTCAGCAAAGAAGCTTTTCTGATTAATAATGGAGTAATGCTAATTTACACCAGCTGCAGACTTCTACTCAAAAAATAACCAAAGTGCTTGTTCATTGCTGCTGGCTACATATCAAAAATAATGTTGAAAAGGAAACAGATCAGTAACAGAAAACACAGATAACGATAATACTCAGCAATAGGGAAAAATACAAAAGTAGGAAAAATAATAAAAAGTGCAGTTCACAACTCAGAAAATAGCACTGAGGAACTACTGTGTAATTAATAAAATTCACAAAGTGTCAATCAAGTAAACAATCTGGTTTGGGGCAGATTGAAAATAAGGGGCCAGATTCTGGCCTCAGCTGCTCATATGTGATGTTGTCTCCAAGGCAGAATTTACTTTATAATCTGTGCATAGATAACAACACAAAACAAGAGAAAGGATGTTTTAATGGTAGTCACAAATGACAGATATGAAGCAAACCTTCTAGATTTAACAGAGCTTTAATTGAGAAGGTTGGTCTTGTATAACAACAGCAGAGTAAGCTGCCAATCCTTGAACTTATCCTCTAATAAAATACAATTGTTAACTCTTAGCCCTTATTAAAAGAACATTGGTTTCTGGCCAGAGAATCATAAGCAGTTGATTGTCCAGGCATAATGGTAACAATTTCCATTAATACTGTGTTGCAATAGTTTTAGAGGATGCAGCAACATGAGAAAGACATTCAAATGCCTGTGAAGAAAAATTTATATTGCTGGTCTACCCCATAAGATGATTGAATGGCAAGGAAATGATTAAAAAATTATCAGATTTTTGGAGTACGCTAAGATGGTGAATGAAGAAATGTTTGCCTACGTTCATCTCACCCTATGAAAGGCAAAAATGTGCCTGGGTCTTCCAAACAGAGTAAATAAAAGCAAATAAAAAAGTAAAATAAATTAAAAGAGAATGGGACTGCTTTTCTAAGAGCTTTGTTAAGACTAAAACTGCACATCTAATATGATAATTTCAGTAGTGGAAGTGCTTAATGAAGAGGATGCAACTAAAAAAAAGGGCTACTTATATAATATTGTTTCCTTCAGGCATAGCAATGTAGTTAAGTGTATGGCACAGTTTTCATGCAGACATTGGAAATAGTGGAGGCCACAGTAATTTAGCATGTCTTTACAATTTGGATCCAATATTAGTAGTAAAATTGTCAAAGGACATGAATAAGACAAAACTTGTAGGAAGAAGCCATGTCATTTATTGTAACATTAAGTTAATGGAAAAAACCAAAACAATCTTTTGGCCTGCAAGCCTTCCTTTGGCAAGGACTCCACACATGACAGTCGCAGGGTACCGTCCTGTCTCCAAAATCCAGACATCTTGTTTTCTGGAACTAGGGGACTGAGACATCACTACTAAAGTCACTAGAGGACACCAACAATTCTTTTGGAACAAAAATTCTATTCTCATTCTCAGTGATGCAAATGTGGCAATTGGTTGTTTTCTTTAAAAAATTGAATAAGCATTTTTTTATTTTCTCAAGAACTGAGAGTCATTTAGACACAAGATGATGACCTTGCAGTCTGGGACAAAGACCGAAGTTTGTGTTGCACCGAATTACACCTGTAACCTCAGAAAAATTAGTGTGCGTGGGGCTAAAAATGGGAATAGGGTTTATGTTCCAGAAGATCTGTTACTATCCTTTACTGGTTTTGATGGAGATCTTCTGGGCTTCTAGTTCCAATAAACAAAACATCAGTATTTTGGAGAAGAAGAGGGACCTGAGAGCGCCATATGTGGAGTCTCTGCCTGTGCCAAGGACAAGCTTCATGGGGATTTATTGTTCAGGTATAAAGAAATGTAGGACCTCAGTGGCACATCATCCTTTACCTGAATGCTCACTGGTGGGTACTTCTTGAATTCAGATTTAAAACTTAATCGGCAGATATTCCACAACCTCCTTACTTGTAACTTGCTCTAATGCTTATTTTGCATTATAATTACAAAGTGCTACCTCATATCTAGCCCATTTTTTTTCTTGCTAAAATTCTGCAATTCACAGGTAAATACAGAAAACAATAAGCTAGCCAATAGATAAAATTATAAACAATATCATAACCATCAACCTGTATCTTTTTATAGCAAAGGAAATTAAGCATGATTGTCTTTAGTCTTCTCTATCATTTCCTTTACCTTGGTAAGTCATATATTTAATTCTCATATTTTTTTGCTCTTTCTTGAGATCTTAATTTTTTACGTCTTTTAGTAATGCGTGGTGGAGAACAGGACAAAGTACTTTAGTAAGACTGTGTCTGTACTGAGACAAGGGGATTGTTCCTGTTGTACTCCTAACATTTCTGATAGTACCTTTCAGAAAGACACTTGCCATTTACGGAGCACCTGGTTTACTGTCACTTAGCCCAGACTCTGTTGCAGTCTTTGCCAATTACTGCACATTTTGTGTTTGTGTATTCTTTCTTCCTTCCTGCATCTACTTTGCGGTCCGTATCTAGAATTTTATCCTATTGATTTCAAACCAGTTCTCCACTTCATCAGGGCCATTACTGACTATAAACTTTTTGTTCAAGTGCTTCCAACCAGCTTGCTGTTTCCTACAAATTTTATAGCTGGATTCTCTATTCCATCATGCAAGTCTTTAGTGAGGTGATAAAACTGAAGCAAGCCTCAGTTAGACCTTTACTAAAGTTCCCTCCCAAAGTGATAGCAAACTATTAATAATTTTGAACACAGAGAATAATGCACTCACCATAGACTAAAGTAATAATGCTGTTTTCCTCTTTCACAGAAGAAAATGCCATGCTACACTATCTTAAAAGCCTTACAAAAGTCAAAATCCATCATATCTACAGATTTTCCACACTCCACAAAGCCAGTTAGAGAAATGGATGAGTTTGATTTGACATGATCTGCTCTTGACAAATATATGTTGTCTGTTTCTTTTCAGCTTATTATGCTTGAGAGGATTAAAAACTGACTATTAATAATTTATTAGAGTATTTTTTCAGGTGTCAGTGTAATGCCACCTTGTCTACAAATCCCCAGATTCCTGTTTTTCACAAGTTTTTAAAAGCTGTTCACTTTTACTTGTCTTTCCTCAGGCTTCTGGGATCTCACTCTTCTCTTTAGTTCTTGAAGACAATCACTAATGTTTTGGAGATTGCTCTAGCTAGTTCCTTAAGCACATCAGTTTGAGTTTCATCAGGCCCTACTGATTTCAATTCATCTGACTTATTTAAATACCCTGCTCTATCCCTACTATTGCCTGTGTTTGTCTCCCCTTGCTCAAGCTATTTGTTCTAAGCATTTTCTGCAAAGATAGAAGCATAGCTATTGAACACTTCAGCCTTCTCTGTGTCTGTCATCATCTGTGTTTATCAGTCTTTATTATTACCTTTATCTGGAGCTTTTTCCTATTGCCTTCCTATTTCCTATTGCCTTTAAGCTTGAGCAATCTGTGATTAATTTTATGCTGTAGTTTCTCAAGGTTTATTCCAGGTCAGCTCTTGACTTGTTCTACATACCTACTGATGCGTTTAGCCTACCTGCATTCAGAGTGCAGACTGGCTTAAAGTGTTTCTATAGTGCAAATGTACTCACTGAGTATGCAGTCTAGAGTTCCTCCCCTCTGCCATTGTACAATTTATACAGTTTGACATGTTGGACTTCCTCTGTTTGTAAATTGTACCCAAGGCCATTGGATTGTCTAAGATACAATTGAGTTTCTCCTTTGGCCTGCATACTTTTTTCCTGTGCACAAAGGCAGCAAAATGGAAATACGACATGGGAATTCACAAGTGGTTACAATAAATCTGTAGTTTTCAGAATTGTGTATTCAGGCTGCCATATAATAGGTATACTGGTGAATGGTATTATCTTCTTCACCAACCTGAAATCCAGAGGAGAGCAGCTTCCAGTTGCTACTGGGACAACTCCTTAGGACTCTATACAAAGGAAAGACTTTTATAAAGAAGAAGAAGAAAAAAAGAGTGTAGTGCTTGTGAAATCTTAAATAGCAATGTCCTTCAAAGTTACCTCTTTACCAAAAAAATTTCAGAGTTATTATTGGAATAGTAATTTTATTTGCCTCGAAAAGGCTGGGAGATATCCCATAGAATAGTTTACAAGATACTTAAACCACTATGGCTGTGCAGCAGAGCTTTGAGAAACCACACCATAATAATTGAGAATTCTGTGAAAGGAAAGGTTTAGTTTGTCATTATTCACTGAAAAGTGAGAGGTATTCGATGGCTGGTAGTGACTTCTGAAAGAATATCAGCCAAACTGCTGCATCAGAGTTTGTTCAGTGGACATGCCATATAGTCTCTGGGCTTCCTCAGGGCTTATCTTGAGCACTAAGAAGAGAGTAGCTGAGTGAAGTGGAGCTTGCTCTGCTCAGTCTTCCTCTGCTTTGACTCTGTGGGAACCATCAGAGAAGCTTCTGCTCTGACACTGGGGTGTGATGGTCCTCTGGATTTGTCCTAACACATTTGCCTTGTCGGATCAGAAATTCTTAGAAGTCCTGTTTCTTTTCTGATGTGAACAACTGTTCATCAGCTGAAATAAAATGCTAATCAAAAGAATGCACATTAGGCATTCCCCAATTGCAGTAGGAAGTGTGTAGAAACTTTTTTTAATCCTGGCGTGTCCTAAGCCACCACAGTTCTAGCGGGACCTGCCAGGACTTTGCACCCCTGGATACTGGCCTTTTGCTGTGTAAAACATGTAAATATTAACTGGGGAGTTGATTCAAAAGATGTTATCTCAGGAAGGACTTTATGGAGCTATTACTACTTGAGTTTTTCAGTCTGGTAGCATTTCCTGGAGGCCTGTATCAGTGCTCAGGAGCGTGCATGTGTAGGTAATAGTGGGAGAGTTCACTCCAGCACAGGAGAGAGAATAAGGCCCATTAAATACATCATATTACTAACAGCAACGTTATTCTGTACTTGAAGTGTTGACAGTAAAGCAGAATAGAATCCCCGTTTCTTTTTAAAGCTGTGACAGATTAGGAGACAAATCTATATGCAGCTGTATCAATTTGTTACTTTCATTTTTCTTTGTAAAAGCAATTTTGATTGCAGAGCTGTCCTGTGCTGTTCTGTAGACTCCACTGAGACTTCATGTTGCACTGAATCAGCAGGCTGTCAAGCCTTGAGAATCATCCATTCAGACAAGGCTTTCACAAAGAGTGAACTATTTCTTAGCCAAGAAAATCCTGTTTCTCAGGAGTCTGTAACAGTCACGCATTGAAACTGAGAAAGGGAGTAGCATCTACATATCTGTCTACATATCCATCAGTGTCACTTGTACTCTTGAAAATTAAAATTACAAATTATTGGTTTAGTCATTCAAAAATGTCCCTGTCTTACAATAAGTAGTTGTTGGTCACAAAAAGCTCAGAAATCAACTGTAAAATCTTATGCACTGGAGTTTTGCAGAGAGGTCTGCTCAGAGTCCTGGGGTTTCTTGCAGGACACAGGTGTAATTTTCAGGCATCTGGCTGGTGAAATGTAATTTCTGACAAAGGGATGCTGTGGAAGTCCAAGCTCACAGAGTGACTCAGAACACAATTTTAAATAAGGTTGTCTAGAGCTGAAAGGCAGTGTGTGTAAAGGAAGATATGGAAGCTGTATGAGACCAGAGACACAGAGGTGTAATTTTGCTTCTGCAGGGTCAGAAGCTGCATAAGTTATACTGAAGGACAGATGAAAAATAGGCAGGGCTCAGCTTTTAAGTCAGGATTGAGGGGAAATCCACAAATTAATGCAGAATGCTACACCCACTGTGTGCTCTTGAGGCTTGTGGTCTAAATTTGTACCAGACAAAAATTCAATTCGAAATTGAATGTTAACAGCAGCACCCTAAGATTTCCATTTGAAACATTGTTTTCTATTGCCTTGTGTCATCTGGAGCTTCAAAACAGGTTTTTTATGCATATGTGGGGTGGGGGAGGGGGGGGAAGGCAGTAGTTGCTTTTAGAAGGAGGCAGTTTTAGTGAAGTGGTCTGGGTATTACTGGGTTTAAAATGGTAATGGAATCAATAGGAGACCCACTCTATGAGTGTGACTGCATGGTGAACAAGAAAAATGCCTGATTGCCATAGGGACCTAAGTTAGCATCTTTCCTCCCTTCTCTGGAAGCCTCACTGCTCTCATATGTGGTGGTGAGAGCTCTCTGCACTGCTTTGCAGGGATTCTGCCACATCTGCAGGAGTGTGGGATGTAGGTTCTTAAAGAATGTGGTAATTTTAAAGTTCACTAAACATTTAAGCACCTTGTCACAAAAGCATGCATTTCTACTCCATAGTTGCACTCTTTACATGGCATAGGTTGACCTGAGAAACAGAAGCATGGAGACCTGGTTCTGTCAAAGTCTGTGTTTCTGTGTGAAATGAGGAGCACAAAACCATGGTGACGAATCCTCTATAGAATTGCAGCTTTTCCTCTTCCTAAATATGCTGTGGTTCTTGGCATTTGTAGAGCTGTGGTTTTGTTTTTCTTAAAGTCCTTGTCACAAAAGGACAAGGACAGAGCAAAATATGTTAGCCCTCATATGATTAAATACTTGATTTAGTCTGTGTAAATCTTTTGCCTTAGTTGAATAACTGTTTGGAAGCTTTGATAGCTTACAGTGTGAAAACATGAATTCAGGGCTATGAATGAGATTCTGAAAGTGACTGGGGAGATGCACAGGCCAAGAGCTGTGTTTCAGACCGGTGCCACTCCCAAAGGGTGCCAAGTTAGCAAACACTCAGAATTCTTGAGTACTGCTAAGGTATGTGTTTCCCACTAGTGCTGAAGTATGTTCAAGTATATGAATAAGATAGAGTCAGATAAATAACTTAAAGAATGCTGCTTTACAGCACTGGTGAAACTTTATGAAACACAAAGATATTTTCCTCCATATTTCTATTAATTTTATTTATTGTTTAAAACACTCATACTTTTGTAAACAAATACATTAATAAATGCAATAGTATTGAAACATTTACTCATGTACAATTACATCAGCTGTGTTGAATAGTCAGTATGGTTACAAAGTCTCTCCAGAAAGTCTCTATTAATAGCTAGTAGTATTATCACATTGTCTCAATCATATAATAGTTTCCAGCATGAGACTTGCAGAACTGATCATTCCAAGCCAGAAGAAAATACCCAGATCAGTAAGACAGTATGGAAATATATGTTGTTGTCCACTGAACCAATACTGCAGAAACGTGTCTGACATACAGCTGAAAGGCAAAAAAACTCCTGCCACTTAAATGACTAGAAGAATTGTTATCTTGGAGCTCTTGGAGCCTTAGAGACCCCTTTCTCATGATGGACCTTCAGCAATAAAAGCAGGACTGAAATTGCAGTTTTTAGTGAACTAGACAAGTTGGTAATTGCTTGTGTATATGTGAAGGTGTTTTATGTATTTTGTTCAAAATTTTATTATTTTAGATAGATTAAGAGGGATTCCTAGGCATCGGGAGCCAGGTATATTAGCTTCATTGTTCTGCCTAAAAGAGCAGCTGTAAATTTTACATATCAATTTCTTACTATAGCATCAGGAGCTATGCACCTGCATCTGCTTGCCCTTCTCTAAGCTGACTGCCATTACCTGTGATTCAGTTTTTATCTTGCTTTTTCATGTGCCTCATATAATTGCACATATGTACATACACAGGGTTTTCTAGGTTTGTTTTTTTTTTTAATTTCTGTAAGCTTGCTAGTTAATTTGAATCTAATGAAGATTGAGTTTTGTTTACATTAAGATATGCAGTCATCAATGCGTGTGGTCAAGGTTTGGTTGCTCAGCATAGAGCTCAAGGAGCTGTTTGTAGCTTTCCCATAAGTCCACTCTCTTTAATGTGATCTCTCAGTCTTTTTAGCTTTTGTCATCTTCATGTCCCTTGATTAGACAGAGTTTACACTTTTGGTGTACCCAAGCAGTTTTCCTACAGTCATGAGTCCACATTATTAGTTTCAATATCCTCTGTTAGAAGGATGTGGGGAAGAGCTGTTACCTGACAGAAATAAATTACTGAAGCAATGCAGCAATGGACAAACACACACACACACACACACACACAAGTTTGGCGCAAGGAATATTTACAACTAAAAACAACGACTTTATTAACAGAAGTCTTCTCTTTTATACTTTTTCTTATCTGTCCACACATACACGTCACACTGTATTAGCCAAACACTTCTGTCCATGAGTCTTAGGCCGTCTTCTGATAGGTAGTTCACATCTCTCCTCATGCTGACAAGACTCAAAACAGATCTTGTTTTTCTCAGTTGTTTTTCTTCTTTCTTCTACTTTCCCATGCCACTGCAAGGCCATAGATATCTTCTTTGCTTTACCATGCACACAGCTGCAGCCTTTCAAGGCCAAAGCTGTCTTTGGCCCAGAAGTCTTCCACAAAGCAACAAGCTTCCATTGTGTGGTGTTGTTTTAGTATACACACCTGGAAGCCTGACAATTGATGGGTTAAATGTTTGGCCCTTATTTGACGTATTAATCTAGTTTGAAGATTTCTAAAGGTTTGTCTCAATTTTACACTTAAAAGTTAAGAAATATGCAATAGTTAGAATGGACAGTGTTTCAGTAATGCATTGAGTAATGCATTCAGTATGAATTGAAGTTATATTATTACTGATAAATTTCTGGTTTTTATTTGGTTGTCTTTCAGGGAACTATTGATCTTTCAAAGCCTCAGAGAATGTGTTAGTCCCAGGTGCATACACCATCTGCCATGTCCACATGGTTCACTGTGGCTCAAAGTGGAGCTGGTGCAGACATGTAACAAAACTGCAAGCACTTTGGCAAGGCTAGAGTGGAAGCTCTGGACTGTTTGTACTTCCAGCAGTTCAGCTTTAAAGAGAGCAATTCTCTTATACAGTCAAGGTTACAATGAAAGCTATTAATTTCTGAAAAGATGATGAGAACTGGACAAGTGAAGAGAATTGTCCACTGAGGAGTCTATTTTTGTTTTAATAGTGCTCTTTTGAAAAAATATAAACTGAAATCTGAGTAGGTTTGAGCTCTCCATTTTATAATGGTGAAGGCTAGTACAGTGCCCTTGGGCTCTTCCCAGCTGCCATCCTTTGTTTTCAGTAGTTCCTGCCCCTGTGAAAGTGTAGCATGGCCCATAATGAGTAAAATGTCTACATTCTGCATATCCCTCAAGTAAATGAACACAATGGTCTTGTAGTGGGGTCACAGAATCATGGGATGGCTGAGGTGGGAAGGAACCTTTGGAGATCATCTAGACCCAGCCCGCCTGCTCAAAGCAAGCAGTCAACTTGAGCCAGCTGGGCTTTGAGTATCTCCAGGGATGGAGACTACACAGCCTCTCTGGGCAACCTTACCAGTGTTGGCCATCCTCACAGCAACATAACTTTTTTTCTTGTGTTTAAGTGTTCCTTCCTGTACTTCAGTTTGTACCTGTTACCTTTTCTTACTGTTCCTGGATATTGCTGAGAAGCATCTGTCTTCATCTCCCTTACTCCTTAATGACGTATTTGTACACATTGTTAGGACACCCTGCCCCGAGCCTTCTCTTTTCCAGGCTGAACAATCACAGCTTTCTCAGCCTCTCTTTTTGTGAGGGATCCTTCAGCTCCTTAGTCCTCTTTGTGGCCCTGTGCTGGACTCACTTCATGTTTTTCTTGTACTGGGAAGCCCAGACCCTGCTTCCACACATTGTATGTTTCTTTTTTATGTTTTAGTTGGAACCTCCTTGTGCATCCATGCAGGCCTTCTGCGACCTCCTTTGCTTGCCTTACTGCAAGGACCATCCCTGGATTTGGAAATCATGATCTTTGAAAACTCCCTCAAGAAAATTCCCTCATACCCTGCTGTGGAGCAGAATTTACCTTAGCAGCTTAACCTAATTTGCAAGACTACTATTTTCCTTTGTGCCTCAAGGAACCATCTGCATATTTTACTGGTATTTTTCAAGCAACCTTAATGGAACAAGGCGCACAGTTGACATTGTATCCCAGCTCTATGGTGACTAGGGTATTCTAAGGATTTAGAATGAAATAGTATTGTTCATTTTCTCAAAGGCAAAATGAATAGCTGTTTTAACATCTTGACTTTTCACATAGCTAAAAAGTAGGTGATTAAGGACTTGGCTTCTGCATTTTTTTCCTGATCAGTTATTGGATTATTTTCTCCATTTTTCCCTCAGCCTCTCTGTTTATGCTATATCATCATTTTGGCACAGCAAGGCTCCATTTAAAATTTGTAATATGTTCTTTCCACTTAAATACATTGTGTCAAAATTTCCATGTGAGTGAGAATCTTCACAGGAACACTACATTTTATAGAATTATAGAATGATTTGCATTGGAAGACACCTTTAAAGGACATATAGTCCAACCTCCCTGCAATGAGCAGGGACATCTTCAATTAGACCAGGTTTCCTAGAGCCCAGTAAACCTGACCTGGAATGTTCCCAGGGATGAGGCATCTGGCATCTGTCTAACCAGTCTGTTTGGGTGCTTCAGTACCCTCATCATAAAAAAAATTTCTTCCTTACATCTCATCTATATCCACCCTCTTAGTTTAAAACCATTACTCATTGTCCCCATCTTTCTTATAAATCCCTTTTACTGAAAGGACACAAATTTTATCTACTATTGCTTACCTTTTGGGATTCAATCTTGATTTCCCTATGGATTAGATAGGAAGTTTGTAAGTTTGCACAGTGTGTACAACTTCCCTTTTGCCTGAGGCTAAATGCAGCTGCCTGATCTGCATAATTGTGTCTTTGTTCCCTGCTCCTGATTCTTAACTACAAGAATTGCTTCTGCTCCCAAATTTTTGGGGAGTGATGCAGTGGATTTTTTTTCACTGCAGTGTTCATATCCATGCTATCTTCTTTTGAAAAGGCTGGAGAAGGGTGTCATCCTATGGAAGAAAGGGGAGAGCCAGCCTGCACTTGGCAGACTACACTTAACTACTATTTGGCACTTAAGGGCTATATTGGGTTGACCTCAGCTAGCTGTTGGATGCCCACTCAGCTGCCCTCTAACTTCACCTTCTCAACAGGACAGGAAGAAAATAAGGTAAGAAAGCTTGTGCATGGAGATAAAGACAAGGACAGTACTTACCAAATACTGTCATGGGCAAGACAGACTCACAGACTTTACTTGGGGAAAAATTAATTCAATTTATTTACAATTAAAATAGATTTAGATGCTGAGAAACAAAGGAAAATTAAAACACCTCCTTGGGGTGTTAGGGTCTTTGAGGGGTTATCTACAGGAGAATCACAAAATATGCGGAGTTGGAAGGCACCCACAAAGATCATGAAATCCAACTCTTAAACCTGTTGTGCTCACTCAGGGTCCCAACACAGAGCCAAAATGTGCTTGAAGACCATATGGATCATGATTATGATGGCTGAGGTCACTTGGTCTGTTCAGCATGGAGAAGAGACTGAGAGGAGACCTCTTTGCAGCTATAACTTCCTTGTGAGGGGCAGGAACTAATCTCTTCCCTTTATGACCAGTGAGAGGACTTGAGAAAGTGGCCTAAGTTGTGTCAGAGGAGGTTTAGATTGGATATCAGGAAAAGGTTCTTCATGCAGAGGGTGACTGGGCACTGAAACAGGCTTCCCAGGGAAGTGATCACAGCACCAAGCCTGACAGAGTTCAAGAGGTGTTTGGACAATGGTCTCAGGCACATAGTGTGACTTTTGGGGATGGTCCTGTGTAGGGTTAAGAGTTGGACTTGATGATCCTTTTAGGTTCCTTCCAACTCAGCATAGTCTGTGATTAATTACATTTTCCCACTCACAATCAAGTTCTCTCCTACCTATTGAACTCTGAGAGTATGTTTATATATGTTACATGTTCCCTATTTGAAAGCAAGCATTAATAGGTGTTGCTCAGTGAAGTAAAACCATTGCACTTCATTTGTAGTTACCTGTCGAAGTTTTTTACAAGAGCTTTATAAATCTGTCTATCATATAATAACTTTTTCATTGGTAAATCCACTTCTTTCTGTCAGGGAGCAATGTGGAATGATAAAAGCTTCCACAGTGTGATATATGAATGGAGAGCATAAGTGAGTTTGCCCAAAAACAGAAGGAAATAAAATTTAGGAAAAATTACATAATCACAGAATGGGTCAACTTAGAAGGGACCACAGTGGATCATCTGGTCCAACATCCCTGCTCAAGCAGGTTCCCCTAGAGGACATTGCACAGAAATATGTCCAAAGAGTTCTTGAATATCTTCAGGTGAGGGATTTTCCATACCCTCTCTGGACAATCTAGTTCTAGGGCATGATCACCTGCACAGTATAGAAGTTCTTCCTTGTGTTTAGGTGGAATTTCCTGTGCATCTATTTCTGCCCATTGCCTCTTGTCCTGTTCCTTAGCACCACTGAGAAAAGCCCAGCTCCATCCTCTTGACACCCTCCCTTTAGGTACTTTCAGACATCGATGAGATCTCCTCTCAGTCATCTCTTCTTGAGGCTGAACATACCTCCCTCCCTCAGCTTTTCCTCATAAGAGAGATGCTACAGTCCCCTAGGGAACTTCTAATCATCTTCTAATCTTTGGCTGTCTTGGGCACAAGGACACTGTTGGCTTATGGACAGCTTGTTGTCTTATGGACAGCTTGTTGTCTACCAGGATGCCCAGGTCTTTTTCCACAGAGCTGCTTTCCAGTAGGTTGGTCCCCAGCCTTAAATTTATAAAATTTAAATAGAGGTGGGGGAAAAAGAATGTGAAATGAAAATTGGAATGTAAAACAGGGATTAAATGTGTTGAACTCCCATTGGAAACTGTAGAATTGTGATGGTCAGTTACACGGACTCTGTCTCAGGGGTAAAACAAATCAGTTTAGTGTAAACACATTTCAATGTATACAGGGTTATTACAATTAAGAGGCTGGGTTATGCTAAATGGGGATGGATCATGGTAATTAAGAGAATACATTATGCTAACCTGCTATGGGGAAGCAGGTATCTAGAGTTAATCCATTTTTCGTGAACACAAGGGTAGAGGGAACAATACATGTTGTCAGGTGGGTTTCTGTTTGGGACAGGGAATACACAAAACTGCAAATCTTGTCAAATGCAAATGGAGTCTCTGCAAGTCCCAAAGATGGGTCAGTGTCTGTAGGCTGGATTAGGATTAGTTCTTATCTTCCTTGGGAAGCCTCCTGCATTCTGGTATTTTTCAGTTTTGTATTCCTACATAGAATATATGGACACAGTTAACTAACTACTTCCATAAATGATGATTATCAGCCTGCCAGAATCTGTATTTTAAGGCTGTGTGTGAAGACTGCCTGAAAAACCTTTTTTTCTTTCTTCCAGAGGGGTTTGAATTTGAAATATGCACAGGAAATAGTCTTTGTAATATTTTTTTTCAGTATTTTGCAAACTCCAATCAAGAAATTACCTCAAAATAAATGGCACGTTCTCTAAATTGCCAGTGCACAAACGAAAGACTTTCCTAACGCATTTACCATGTGTTTCTGAAACAGAAAATGTGTGCTAACAGACAAGAGTTAATAGACACCATAAAAATTTTCCTATAAGCTAGAAGTAAAGCAGAGATGCATGATCACCCAAAAAACAAACAAACAAGCCTAGACAATTTACTGTAAGTAGGCGAAATACCTTCAGGATTCAGGATGTACATTATTAAGATAAGCAAATATTAACTTATTGTTCTTTGATTCATAACATTTTAATACAAAAAGTATAATAAGGAAGACAAGCCAAAGCTAGTTAGGTATTCGTCAGATTGCCTTATAGAGGACAACAAAATTAGCATCCTATTGATATGATGATAAGCAAACATAAATGCATAATTTTTCTGGTTTGCAAATTTTCTATGTAAAATGCCATTAGAAAAAGAATGCAAAACTAATGCACTTTCAGGTGTATTAGTTTTCACAGGCCTTAAAGGGAATTCTAAGGAAAAAAAAACTACAACAAAACAGCCAAAACCCAGTCTTCCCTATTGTAGCATCAACAAAAAGTTAAAGGATTAAATGGAAGGTTTAATATACTGCACTTACTCAAAGGCCTCATGCAATAATAATAGAATTGGAAAGGCTCTGGGTGAGCTGGGAAGATCGCTGATCACCAATCCATGGTCCTGCAGTGAAGAGCACATGGGCTGAAGAGCACTATGAGCTCTCACAGCAGAATAGTGTAGCCATAGCCACCCACTAGTTGTGGAGCTTCTTTGCAGTTTGGTCTGTAGGAGAAACCATTTCTTTGTGCTGTTATCACCCAGTGAGCCCACAGGCTGGGGACTTGGTCTATGAAGATCTATGTCAAGTGCAAGCTTTTAACCTTTTGAAATTTCAGTCTCAAATAGTCACAGAAGATAACTGGGAAGGAAGAATTATTTCACTACAGTTCTCATCACGCTGAATCACTATCTAAATCACTCAGGTTTTCAGCACTATGCCTCTGTTATTTTCCTTGTTGGCATACACCACTGTCGGAAAAGGGAGATTTTTTTTATTGCCCTTAAGAACACAGCACTTAAGAAGAAAGTTAACTGCAGCAACACATCATGGAAAAACCATTATTTATTGTAACTTATACCTCATCCTTTGCATTATGTGGAAATCCTAGCATAAATTTTCTCACTATGCAAGCATTTGAATTCTTTGGGTCTTTCCAGAAGCTAGATTAGTGTTTGTTGTGTTATGGAAGTTGTGCATGTGGTTTACAGCACAAAGAGGGGTGTAGCAGGGTACCTGGTTTATGATTGCAGTGTGGTGTGGATATTGCTAAATGGACTTTAATCAAGTCTCCCAGTTCCAGTCTGCCCTTCAGAGCCCAAAGCTGAGTGTACTGACCTTCCACGTATTCACTGTGCTGCTAAATTGGGTTTTGCAGCTTGTATTAATGCTACAATGGCAAGACTGCAGTACAGACAGCGGGAAGGGGAGGTGGGACATAAATCCAGGGATGTCTAGATTTATAAACATTTAAAGAAATATTTCCTAGCTGCATCTGCAGGTGTATTTAGATTATTATAAATCTAGTTTTGCATTATAATTCTAAATGAATGTATTGACATAACACAGCCCATGAATTAGCTCCCTCCATGGTTTTTTTTGCTACAATTTTCCCTGGAAATATTTTGTACAATTGCTAAATTTTCATTTGATCATAATGTGATAGTTCCGCTGTCTTTGTTTCTCACACCAGCAGCCCAACTATGCAACAATGATGCTAAGACTGTTACTGGCACTAGCACAATGAACATGGAAGGGCTCAGCTTTTAGTTTCAGGAAGCCTCCCCCTTCCCATGGGTTGGTAATTATTGCAAAGGTTATAAAGTTCATTTTCTCAGTTATTTGATACCATTTTTACTGACATCAATTTAACTCTGGCAGCCAGGATGCTGTAGAGGAATGCAGGGTGCATTGGATATGCTCTTAGCTCTATCAGCAGCAATACGTGATAAACTGACCAAGCCCTTATGCATTTCTATGCCTTGTTTTCTCCACCAGTAAAATCACTTTTGCAAAGCTGAACTCCATGACACTGCTAAATGTGTTTTGCAACAGTTGATGACAACACATAAAACCCTGCTCTGTAAAGCAGGAAATGTGTTAAGAAGCATCTAGACAGTATTATATTTTATCCTACAGCTTCTAAAAACTTACTGGATTCTGATTTCCAGCCCTGTTTTCTTCTCCCACAACTATCTCTCTTTTTGAAATGAGTTTTGTGCTTTGTCACCTTGGGATTGACTTGCTGATAAAACAGATGAAGGCAGTGACCCCCTACAGGTGGATATCTCAGATGTGCAATAATACATGGTGATGCTGAACATGGCTGGAAGAAGCTCTTCCTCATTCTAGCATTCTCTACTCTGGAGTTTTTCTGTGAATTAGAAAGCCCTTGAGATCATGATCCTGCACTGTCTTTGCTAGATACACAATAAAGTTGGAGAAAATAACATTTACATTAAACTTGGTAAATTGTCCAAGCCGAGCTCACAGAGCTACTCTACAAAGTAATGAAGTCTACAGTAGGAAATGTAGACTGTTTGTAGAGCTTTAAATCTCTTGGTTTATCATCTTTTCTGATGACTGAGTTTGACAGAATTGGAATCAAAAGTTTCACAGCAAAGTGATCAAAGGGTAAGGCTTCATCCAGGGCTTCAAGATGCTGAGCAGGTCAGTAAAATATGTGTATATTAAGTTAATTTTTTTACCAACTTGCTTTGTCTGTTTAAAAAATGAAATTTGAAAGTTATGTTTTCTTAAATTCAAAAGTTGAGACCAGTAAAGAAAGAGATCATAAATCCTGGTGACAAGGCATTCATTTGGGAACCATAACTTTCTTTTTCATTCCCTACTCCAGTAAGTACAGGTACTTGTGAACACACTTTGTGATGGTTATGGTAGTCTTGTAGAAGCAGATGTTGGGATTCAGATCCCATCATGTAAAAAGAGGATTTATCCCGAGTTTGCCTAATTCTGGCCAAATAGAACCATTTTTTATACTCCTTTCTTTCTTTCATTTATTCTTCATCTTTCCTATCCTCAAATAATTTGACAAATGAAAATCAAAATTCACAAATAACTCTTGATGCCTTGAAACAGCATTGCTGAATCAAAAAAACTAATCACTGAAAAAAAATAAATTACTAAATACAAGATTCTGCAGGGCTTGTCGGGCACTGATGTTTCAAATCTGGAGTCAGCAGTGACAAATGCTGAAGGAAAATTGAGGTTATAAATGCTCCTGACATAGTACTAGTATTCTGATTTGATTAGTGAGAGATGCTTCTGACCAAATTAAGGTGCAAGTGGGACCACGTGGCAAAGTCAATAGCAAGGGTTTTCTTTAACAATGTATGTGAGGTAGAGAGATAGAAAGGAGTAGAAAGAGGAGAGAGAGAGAGAGAGAGGGTATCAAGTAGAAGATAGCTGCCACCCATGGATCGAGAGGTGTCCTGTTGGTCCTTCTTCACCCTGGGCTTCTTGGTAGTGAGGGTCTTCAAATTGTTCTTCTGGAAGTACCAACTTTATACAGTCCAAGTTTTGGGTATCCACTGGGTGGTCACAGATGCTGTTCCCATAACTTGGGGTGATATGTGTATGAGCAGTTGCTTCCTTTTCCACAGTTTGCCAAAGGGGAATTTTTGTCCAGATGCGTTAACCCGGATATGCTAACCAGATAACTCAATCAGGCCTGGCATTAGCACCTTCTTCTTGCAAGTTTCTCCCTTCTGCGCTTATCTCAAGTTCCCACTATGGTGGCTCATCTAATGGCAAGTTCCTGGCGGTGTTTGACACAGGCAACTTAAAGAGCACTTGTGTTCTTTTAGTCCCTAAGCCCAGGGACAGGTCAAAATATTTGAAGCCATTTTGCAGAAAGGGAGGGGACTTTTTTACCTTGCCTTATGCTGGTGCTGCAGTGGATGATGGCTCAGAGCATCCTGCTCCTGCCTGCTTCTCTAACTCCCTACCACTTGGAAAAACATAGTTGGTGTCATGGTTGGGCTGTTTAGGAAGTGGACCGGGATTCACAGTCAGGCAGACTTTTCAGTTTTTTTCTCTTTTATTGCTTTTCATCTTGGGCTGATGTTCCACCTCATGGTTGTCAATGCTGGTGTTAGAAGTTATCCCAGCATTAGGAGCAGCTGCAGGATTTTCTGGATGAGAAAAACTCCATATTTCCTGCCTTGTGGATGAATGCCAGTGAGAATGCTTGGCATTCAGACCTGCTTTGCTGAAAATTCATAGTATTAACCAACAATGGAGGAGGGGTGGGAGGGACAAGAGCAGCTGAATTCACAGCAGGTCACTGCTTTAATTTTTGACAACAGTATGCAAGGAATCCACTGAGATAGCTTAAGAAGCTGCATTTACTTTAAAAAAAAAGGGGGGGGAGTGAGGAGATAGCCTAGGTAATTCAAATTTACTGCATTACTGATTTGCTATCACTTAACCTTAGTAACAGTTATTTAGCTGTTCTTTTTTCTTAGAAAATAATGAGGAGAAAGTTTTAGAATGTGGATTCTGAAACAAGACAAAAGCAGGAACATGTAAAACTACTCACCTGAACAGGCAAGAGTTTTAGGGCTTTTTTGTGTGGTTTTTTTTTTTTTTTAAATTACTTCCTTTTTTGACTCTGAATCTGCTTCATTCTGGCCCAATACTATTTGGAGTCTTCCATATTCCCCAGCTCCTTTTTCTTTTTTCTCCTTCAATTATTTGTTTTCTTTTTTTTTTTTAAATTTCCTTAATGAAACAATTTGACAAATGAGAAGCAGGAGTCACAAATATTTCCTGATGCCTCTGGTAAAATTAGTCTGAATGTGAAGGAATAACAGTATGTGCATTTAGAGATTCCTGCCTGCGGAAGTTCAGTGAAGCAGAGTGGAGACTCATCTCCATTCTGAAAGGATCTGTTGGCAGCTTGACAAAGTGCCTTGTGTCCACAAAGGAAACAGGAATGTGGTAAGGAACCTGGAGATATCAGCAATAGTGAAGTGTGCACTTGACCTGAAGTGAGGTACCTGTACATGCTCTTGCTGCTTAATCATTATTTTTCATTCCTTGTGTGGGATCCCCCTAACTGATTTAGTAAGTAAAGTCTTTCTAACTTGCTCTTCTTCAGTGAGATGTTCAAGACAAAGAGCATAACACATTGATTGCCACTGCAAACTGAATTAATCTTTATTAAGTAGATTTCAGACAGCATTGTCCAGATCTGAATGAAAGGATATGTTGATTTAAAAAATGTGAGTGAATTTCTTAGACACATGCACCAATCCATAAATATTCCTGTATCAATTCTCAGTTAATATAGTAAAAATGTGGATGGCAAAGCAAAGAGGAATCTTGGTCTGTGAGTTGTACTGAAATCAGGTTGTAATACAGAGATATTCCAGCAAAAAGCGATAATTTGCTATGAATATTTTGTCCTTTAAATATATGAATATATTTCTAAAACCAGTCTTCCTCCGAGTAATCTTTACCAAGAACTTTATAGTCAGCAACATTTCAAAATGTTCATGGTGACTTCCTCTCTCCTTTTCCCAGACTATGTTAGAGCATGCTATTTCTTTTGATTTTTTTTCCCTTTACCTAATAGAGAAGTCATTTTACCTGTTTAATAGTATAGCAATGAAGTATTGCTTCAGTGTGTAGTTTGTGCTTTAAAAAGAGTTGATATAAAGGCATTCCTGAATGGTTTCAGTGCTGCAGTCTGATGATAGCAGATCCTTCTGTTTGTATATTTGGAGTTGGGAAGAGTATGTCTTTTTTTTGTAGATTATATGTTTAATAAGTAAATGACCTTGATGTTTTGTTTGGAAGAACATTGTTCAAGCTTGTGAACAGCATGTAACTCATGAGCTGTTTAAGGCTTTCTTTTCTGGCAAACACATTTCTGAAGGTCTCCTTGCAATGTCAGACCTCTACTACAAAATGCTATGCACATTATAGCAGCCACTGAACAATCATGTGCTCTGACATGCACCTCCTCATCTGAAGTGGTACCATGATGTTGGCCAAGGTTGCCATCAACAGTTTGTTCTATGTGGTGTTTTTGATCCCTTTGATGACATGTAAAAGTAGCTCATACTCACAGCAAGTCAAGTGATACTGTATTAACATGCTCCATGATGTGGTTCCTCAGCATGAACAGGTCTGTGTATTTTAATTCTCCAGAAAAATCCTTACTGAGTCTAATAGGTCTTATGCTTTGTTGTGCATGGCTGCCAAGAAACAAATGAGCACCTATTCTTTTGTTACCTGTATGAGAGGACTTCAAGGTGCTGGTGGATGAGAGGCTGGACATGATCCAGCAAGGTGCTCTTGCAGCCCAGGAAGCAAAACACGTCCTGAGCTGCATCCAAAGCAGTGTGGGCAGCAGGTCAAGGGAGGTGATTCTGCCCCTCTGCTCTGCTATGATGAGATCCCAGTACTGGAGGGCTGCAGCCACCTCTGGGGTCCCCAGCACAGGAAGGACATTGACATGTTGGACGGAGTCCAGAGGAGGGCCACCAAGCTGATCAGAGGAATGGAGCACCTCTCCTGTGAGGAAAGGCTGGCAAAAGAATTGGGTTTGTTCAGCCTGGAAAAGAGAAGGCTTTGGGGTGATCTAATTGTGGCCTTTCAGTACCTGAAAGGAGCCCACAAGGAAGATAGAGAGGGACTTTTTACAAAGGCATGTAAGCGGGGAAATGGCACCAAATAGACAGAGAGTGGGTTTATATTAGATATTAGGAAAAAACTCTTTACTGTGAGGGTGTTGGGGCACTGCAACAGTTTGGCCAGAGAAGCTGTGGATGCCCCATCCCCTGAAGTATTCAAGGCCAGGCTGGATGGAGCTCTGAGCAACCTCCTTTAGTGAAAGGTGTCCCTGCCCATAGTGGGGGGAGGGTTGGAACTAGGTGATCTTTAAGGTCCCTTCCATCCCAAACTATTCTATGATTCTATGATGACATGTTTCTTACCAATGCAAACATCCTTAAAAGCAAGGTAACATCCCTACTATCCAAAATACAGATTCTTGAAGCTTCTCAATTTCATTGTGCTGCTAGGAATTAATATTCTTAGTACTTTGGTTAAGTGTCTACAAAGCTATTTTTTTACAGATTAATATAAACATTACAGTATTTTCTGATTTTAAATCAATTGTATGAGATGAACATACTTCAGAAGTCAGTAAATTTTACCTCCTCTCATATTCAGTACAGAAAGAGACTTTTTATTATAGTCTAATAGAAAGACAATCTTTTAGTTTTTATTTTTTTTTAAATGTGTTCCTTCAGGAAACTGAATAAAGGGGAATATGATCCGCAGGAATTCATACAACTCCCGGATATGGAAAGATCCTTGTGCGGATAGTATTAGATTGTTCAGGACATTTCTTATATTTCTGCCATTTGTACTTATCTGTCTTTTTAAGAACTTCTCAGGCTTTCACTATCAATATTCAATTCTTAGAACAAAAATACTAACAAAAAATTCAAAAGAAATATCTTGATGAAATATGTCAAATAATGAACCTCAGAGGATGAGTGACTGAATTAAGTATTCATTGCACATCTACCTTAATCTTAATCTGAAAGTTGATGCATGATGCAAAAATTCAATTATATTATTTCCTTTTAGTTCATATGTGAAAATATCTCATTTTTTTTTCTGAAAGTATCAAGTTGGAAATTCCATGGCTAACAGTTGTGTAATATTGTTTTGAAAGCAGGAGTTTGGAATAGGAGGCTGTCTGGTTAAATGTGGACTAGTAAACACGTTCAGATTTTTAAAAGGCATACTAAGAGGCTGAAGATTTTCACCTGTCTTCTTACTATGAGCTTTCTGCTGCAAAGCATGGTATTTTTTTCCACTAGCTTTTCATTCATAGTTACAGACATTCTTGCTAGACATGCTTGTCTTTTCCTAGGTTTTCAAAATTTTTCTGGGATTCCTCTTGGTTCTCCAAGAGTAGCACTGCAAAAAACTTATAATCCAATTGTTTCAGTCAGTTACCCAGAGCAGAGCTGCTGAGTGCTGAAAATCTAGCCTAGAAAAAAGGGCAAAACCCCACTCATATTATAAGTAGTTCTGCAGTCTTCTTTGGAACCCAGTTTGGGCCCACATAACTGAAAGACTGCCCTTTCCTGTGTGATACCTTAATAGCCAGTATAAAATAGTGACATTAAGTATTTAGGGATATATACTTCCCTCTCAGGATTGGAAGATATTCAGTTGTAGGAATTGTACAGCATATTTAGTTTAAATTGACTGGGATGCACAGTTACCTTTTGCATTTGTTATGACAAACATCATGAAAACAGAGTTGTTATTTTTAAAAAGCAAAGCAATCTTAATTTACTATTTCCATGTTTTATTCACTTTCATCTTGAGCCTGAGCACTGACAAAAACACTCATATTTATTAAAAGTGACCTTAGGTTTGCAGAAAGTTTCAAATATATTATGAGTTGAATTTTGAAAGGAATATTTAAAGAAGATAATTTCTCTGACTACAATTTATTGTTATAAATACGTCACACTACTCTAATTATGCCTAATTCAGTGTAGGTGACAAGTTTATTTTGTGATATAATTTCTGCACCTTTCTTTCAATGTCTTTTTTGATTTTTAAGAAACTAGGGTTTACAGTTTCTGGAAATAATGAAGCCTATCAAATCCAAGAAAGATGTTTGAACATTTGGGGATATTTTAGTGATTAGAATTTGGGATGAAGCTTCAAATATATCCATTCTTTAGTTTGTTTGGATTCTTGCTGCTGTCTTCATAGAGTGTTATGATATTATTTTTGCAAACTGTGGTTACATAAAATGACGTAGGTTAATTTTGAACTATGCAACCTGGGGACTAGAAGCAGTTTAGTTGCCTTAATTCTCCTTTCTTCCCAGGCTTTGCTGCATTTCTTTTTGCTTTTGTCATGTGGAAATATTCTTAGTATATCCAATGATGTAATTTAATGATTGCATGCAAATTGATGTGATATTTTTTCTTAAAGGATAGGGGTTTGTTTTCTACTAATCCATCTTCTTCCCACTTTTTCTTTAAAACCATCCACACCAGCATTTTAGTAACAGAAAAGGTAGAATAAGCTATAATCTTCCAAGTCTCTTGTGAACAGCATTGCAGTTGAGCTACACAAGGATCTTAAAGAGAAGTCCAGTACCAGTTATTGTCTTAGCATTTAATACAGTGTCTGTGTGCATGGAGTGGTGTGCAACTGTTTGTATTACACTGTTACAGGCAGCAACACAGTGAAAAGTGGAAAATAGGATAAGGGAAGTTGAATACATTATTTCTTACAGCTGTTTACAATTCTACCACACACAGCACATTTCCTTCCCTGACACTGAATGCCTTCAATATGTGAATAATCCAGTAAAGTCCATTTGTCTGTCATTGTTTGAAACATCTCCTTTGCAAGACAGTCATTTTAAGACTGTCAGGTCTGGCATCAGCTCAGCTGGCATTACTCTTGCCACTGAGTGCTATTTCCTCCTCTCTGCTGTGCTCCAGACTGCTTGGAGCCTCATGGCTGGCTAGTCAATGCTTGTGAGTGTGGAGAAATCAAACTGTGAGTGGGCAGATACTGAAAATTCTGCAATAGAAATAATTTTAACAAAGTGATCTTAAAACACTCATTCACAAAACATAACCATTGTAGAAATTGTTTTCACTGCTTAAGTAGCTTTATATATTATTTAAGGAGACTATTAAAATCATTAAATTCTTCCACTCCACTTTTTGAAAAAATATTAGAGAATTGTTTATTAATTTTATTCCCTTGGTTGATATGCACTTTTTCTCTGAGTTGATGGAGACTGGATGATTTTTAAGTTTTCACTTCTTTACTTTCAGCAGCTTCTGTGTATTAAGTCAAATCTTGTGTGCTTGGGTCAGATTCTTATCCAGCTTATGTTTCCATGTTCCATTATATATGAAAAATAATTCCCTCTCTGCCTCACCATGCAATTTTCTGTTACATTGGACAGAACCATGTAAATAAATCTGCTTTAGAGAAGTACATTTCACTCAGAATAGGTTGGCAGTTTGCAAATAGCTTAGCAGAGTACTCAAGATAGCAGTGAGCCACATCTGTATTAAGGCAGCTTAATAATTGTGTAAGTCCAATTGAAGGGTAGAAGAAAGTGTTGATGTGCTACAGTTGTTGGCATTGCTGTATGGATTCATGTAAATGTGGTGAAAAGCTGGGAGAGGAAAGAGGGGAAATTTTTGAAACTGAATAATGCACACAGCTGGATCTGGGCTCTGGAGGTGAATGTGTTCCCAATGTCAGATGCTTTCCCATGGAAACCCTGCACTAATGTAGCAATGCATCTTTGATCTGACACTTTGGGGTATCTAGATCCATACAAGATGACATAGGGCTGGCTCCATTTGCACACTGTCTTCAAGTAGTTTCCAGGGTGTAATTGCATACCTATATCTCTATAAACCTTTGTGTGATTTACATTTCATAAATGATTATCTGCTTTAACTCATGTTTTCATCTTGTTTGAGCTAAAAATGATTTTGAGGTAATTGCCTTCAATGCAAATGAGATATTGATGAATCAGAGTAGCATGTAAAGCAAAGTAGAAGATAGTCAGGGGATGGCATTACAGATGAGGAAGTGCTGTGGGAGATCTGAGGGAAGGCAGCCAGACATCTCTCAGAGGTGCAGTACAAAAAATGAAGCATTACAAGTTGAAACAATGTCAATTCCTGTTTTATATGAAGGGAAACTAGATTTCACCATGAGAGTGGTTCAACACTTCTCACCCAGAGAGATTGTGGGATCTCCATCCTGGAAGAGTTTCCAAACTCACATGGAGTGAAAACAGCATATCCTGAATGATATGCTATTATTTGAAAGTTAATAATATTTTGGACATGGGGTTGTTCTAGATGATCTGGTCCTGGCCAGCCTGAATGACTCTGGAGTTTCCTACAGCAACCATCTCTATTGAGCAAATCGTGACTGCAGCTTAGCCCAGGACAAGACTAGTCCTGAAGTGCAGATGAATTTAGGATTAGTTTGCAAACAGTTCTGGGGATCTAGGGCATCTCTCTTATTTCTGTTATGTTTTTCCTCAATTTCTGAAATGCTATAAGAAAAGAAAGGTGCATAACCAGATATGACCTTCCTCCTTTTGACAGGGAAAGAACACCATATTCTGACCTCTTTCTATACTCTGACTGCTAGGCTAAGATTTTCTTTAAGCTGATAATATTTCACAATGGCAAACCACTCAGTGACAGTGTGGTTATAAGACATTCCCAGCTTCTCAGTGCCCTTCCTTGCCTGTACACCCTTATACAGCTGAAAGCCAGCTCAATTTTCTTCTTTCAGAGCCTTGTCTGCTGAACAAGCCACATACAGGTTGATTAAGGAGGATTAAAGAACAAAAACTGAGAGAGCAGGGAAATCTCCAATATAATAAGGAACCATATTTTTCAGTTCTTCCTGTTCTTTCTTATTACCCTTATTTCCAGTGCATTCACTTAACCTGCTGTCCTAATTTTGACATTTTTAATGTATCCATTAGCTGTGATTAAGATCATAGTATATTCATGAGGAGTGACTTTGCTTGCCAAGAAACTTTTCTGCGGTATTACAGCTCTAACAAAGACATACCTCACTGTAGTCAAGTTTAATCTTTCCTAAAATGTCCATTTAGAAAAAAACTGCACATTTAATTCCAACTCTTTCTTTCCTAATTAAGTGGTATTTGTTATGTGTATAGTCATGCAATGTAATTATTTCATTACCAGAAACACAATGCACTAAAAGGCTTGCAGTGGAACGACCCAGTAGGGCAAATTTGATGAACAGTTTCTTATGTATTTCTTGCTTTGATCATAAAAAAACCCAACTTCACACACTATTTGAAAAGCACATGATACAAAGCATTTATGAAGTCATTAAGTTTTTCACATGGTAGAAGGAAGAATAAAAGTGTATTATATATTGTCCTCTCTCTGGCCACCAGTGGTAGGACCTGTGGAAATGGAATGAAGTCACATCAGAGCAAGTTCAGATGGAACATTAGAAGAGAGTTCTCCATAAGAGGTTGGTCAGTCACTGAAATAAGCTGTCCACAGAAGTGGTCATGACAACAAGCCTGGTGGAGTTCACGGAGTGTTTGGACAATACTTGTAGTCATAAAGCTTAGTTTTAGGTAGACCTGAGGTGATCCATATGGATCCCCTTCAATTTGAGATATTCTATGATTGCATTATAATATATACAAATACAAAAACATAACAGGAAGAATCTTATATATATGGAGCAAAGAATTAATTCATAGTATGAATAATGTTCTAACATACTCAAAATTATCAAATTAATATAGAAAACCCTCATTAACACAGTCAAAACTGACTCACAAAGACCTCATTTCCATCTATGCCTTTTCTCTAGAGCTATGCTCTGTCCCCAAAGTCCTATGCTGGCAGCCTCAGCCTGCCCCCAGCAGAGAAGAGGGAGTATGACAAGTCTTGTGCCCCCTCAAGGTCTTCACCAGCAGCTGTTTGATCATTTTTTGCCTCTTCAATCTCGAGTCTGGGTTTATTTTTCTATGTTTCTCATCATAATTTGCTCCCTTTTTCTTTGTTTCCTGCTCAAGTTTGAAAGTTGCACTCCCAGCATCACGTAACATAAGGGTCTATTGTTTTTATGCAGGAACTACCTGAGTTTGTCAGATATTTACCACATATTATTATTTTTAGAATTTAAGATAAAAGAGACGAGGGAATTACCACTTGACCCACTAGAGAGCTGCTAAAACACATTAGAACCAGCTGAGACCAAGGCAATCCCAGGCCACTGCAGTAACCATGTACTGTCAAATCACTGTAAAAACTATAGCTTTTTATTTTTATGGCAAAAATAATGTTTACTGTGATAGGGAGGGGACAGTGGTAATACAATTGGCCATAAGCTCTTGCACAGTGAAGGCTGATTTATTACTCTTTATGGAGAAATGGGAACATGAATACACTTCTCCCAGAGCAGAACATTACAGATATGCATATGTGATAGCACAAGCTGCACTACTTTAGCACAGTAGACACTTGAGGTGTGATGCTCTCCGTGCCAGAAAATGCAGTGGCGCTGATGAAAAAGGGTAACAGAAGAAGTGAGATCTTTATTATCAAGACATTAAATTCTTACGTAGGCTGCTTTCTGAACTTCAAATTGTTCATTTTGTCTACTGTTGTCACTGCTCATTGGGTTGTTTTTATTTGGTTGGTTGGTTTGGTTTGGTTTGAGTTTTTTTTGTTTGTTTGTTTGGGTTTTTTTATCATTTTGAAAGTAGTATTGTGCCCTACCTGTATTTGTGCTCTGAGTGGGAAGAAAGAAGATAGAAATTGTCTTACCTTTCATACTAATATATAATAGCCAAATGTATTATGGCATTTGTTATCTCTTGAACAAAGAATTTGGTGATAACTTACCTGGAAATCTGACTGTGGTCAAGCTGCTCTGATTGGCTAAAATTATTTCCAAAACTGAGTGGGGATACACCGTATTGTGATACAGGAGTGTTCTTTGCTCTTGATCTCTGCCCACTTTGCGCTGGCAAAGTGCCATTATTTCACCAAGGCAGATGACCTGTATGCTTTTTGTGACTTTGAGAGTAATTTTTTGTTGTTGTATACAAGATCTTGAGTCATTAGTCACAAACACAATTCTTGAGGTCATGTGTCTGTTTGTTATCTACGTATGTTGATTCTGTCCTAAACTCTTGGTCAGAATTTTTATCAGATTTAGGGAGTTTGAACTCACATCTGCTATCAAATGGCTGATGAATGATAGCTGACCAAGCTGAAATGATCAGATCTTCTAACAGACACTTTCAAGATATGCTAATGGGTTTTCTTCTGTCATCAAGGGCATGCCCAGGAGCTTTTTTTCTAGGCATGTAGTTGAATTTCAGCTGTTTGTTCGAGAATGCAAATGCCCTCCTCTGCTGTTTCTGTTTGTCTGGTTTTTAGGGCAGGAAATAAATGAGCATTGTGTACATTATAGAGGTCTTCCATCAAATACAAAAATCTTTATCAAGAATTTCTAACTAGATATTTGTTATATTCAATACTGAAAATGATTAAGAGCTATTGTCTATTGTGTTACATATTTATACATATTATGTAATTGCTGTGTAATGTATGCAAGGTAAATCAGGTGAGTCTGAAAGTTCTTCAACACTGCTATTTCTCTGCAACATTTTTTTTTCCTTCCTCTCCAATGTAATTACTATATGCTTTTCAAAAATTGAAATTCTCAATATACTTCACAACGATCAGATTCATGCTGTTTCATAAGAGTATTTGGCAGTAAATATTTCTGTCATTTGAAGTAATTTCTTTATAAATGTTTAAGTAAATTGCTGTGTACACATTGGCTCTTAAACTAACAATGTAAGTACACAACAACAGTGCAAATTGTCCTGGTATAATGTGCTAATGTGCCTTCCGGAAGAGGGGCATGGAGATTTAAAATTAATCTAAATTCTTTCTTTATTATCCTCTGTCATCTAGAGGAGCAAAAATGTTGTGGGAAATGTGGCAGTTAAGAAAGAATAGTTTTTATATACCTGAAGGCTGTAGCACTGGATGAAGAGGAAAGGTTTGGAGAAGGAAATAATGAGAGGAAATTATTAAGCAAAGTTCAGATTGGAAACCAGGGAGCTCATCGAGACAGTGAAATCTGTTGCAACCTGGAATTATCTCCCAAAGGAAGATGCTGAAACTTAATTACTTTGGACACTTTTAACAAGTCTTGTCAAGCTGCATGCTAAACATGTTTCATACTGGTCCATGGTTGAAAGAAAATACTTATTGTAGTATGTTTGCAATTTCTGTATACTTTTGCATTTTATTGTGTATCCCTTGCTTACTTTCCTGTTTTATTAATAGAAGTTTCTCTCAAGCATTTGTTTGCAGCAAAGAAAACAAAAAAGGGAGAATTGTTGGGAACATCTGGAAACTGTCTATCAATGAGAAAGATGTTAACAGGCCAGCCAGCCTTGGAGCTGTGAAGGGAGGAAAGAAACTCTCTTCCTTAAGCCTTGAGAATTCACAGAAGAAGAGATAATTCAAGACTTGTCTAGTAAATCTCTAGCTTAGTTTAAGAGCCCTAGTTGTTTTAGGTTTGTAATTAGGCTGTAGTTATCTGTAAGAATTTCTTTGCTTTTCCTCCTGTCTGAACACTATGATATGTAACCACACAGAGCTCCCCTCCTTACCCAGCACAAATGTTATCTTGTTACACCTACTAACCCTATATATTGTGAAGCACACTTTCAGTAAAGTTTTTCAGTTATTGCCCCCTAATTGGGAACGTCTAGATTTTTAGCCGCCACAGGGAGAAAACCAGTTGTTTTTCCAAGAAATGAATCTTCTGGGATTTCAGTAACAAACAATCCTGTTCTTCAGTGGGTGACTAGAACTCAGGTCTTCTCTAGACTGTATATTTTGACTGAAAGGTCAGTGTTTCTTCTATTTGTTTGCTGGTGAAGACTGAATTTTTGATGAAAACAAGTGTGGAAAGTGGGGGAAAGGAGAGGGAGCTGCATCTAAACGTGAAATATTACGAACCATCAAGAGCAAAGTGCCCCTGCAGATTCACTTGCAGATGTGACGGACTAGCAAAATAAAATGTGTTTGTACTCATTTAACCTCTGTTCTTGTGCTTGAAGCATTTCACTTGTGCAGGTGTGCCTGGACCCCTATTTTGTGTTTTCCCAGCTCTGTTTTGGGTAGGGTGGTGGCCTGTGAGGTGCTTGGCAGATGCATTGCCTCCTGTCGGGTGCAGCAGGGGTGTGCCATGATTTGTCCTCACAGCATATGCTGCAGGTAAGGAGTTTGTTTGCATAGTATTTCATAGCAGGATAGATTTATCTGTCATGCAACGCTCTGATCACTGCCATCTGTTTAGTTGATTCATTTGCACTCTGATTTTATTATGTGTTTGTAAAGCATCTAGCATGATGGGTATCCAGTTCCATTTTGAAACCAGGAGAAAATTTCACATTTCTGGTCATGCCTGCTATTGTTATCCACTGTAAACCAAATCTTTTTCCCGCTCTACATAGTGTTTTGGAGAGGGTGAAGGGAGTGACAGACTTTGAAGATTCTGAATCAGTTCAGCTGCTTTGCTAGAGATGTGCTTAACAAAGAAGTATTCATCCTAACACCATAGTGAATTTAAGATAAGATCTGACAATATTAGCAAGAATAAAGCTTGATGGTCTCTTCTATCCAAGAAAATAGCATTTCAGGATATTAAAAAAATTAAGATAAATTTAGATTTCAACATGTGAAAAATCCAAATGGTCTGTGATATACAGGCTTTTTTAAAAAAAAATCATACCTGTAAATAAATTACTTTAAAGAAATTATTTTGAATTTGAAGGGTGTTTTTTATTGCATTTTCATGGAAAGCATTTGTTCTTAGGTAACAAGCAAACACAGTTGTAGATTACATAACGGATCTTTTTATCAAGATTCAGCAACAAATGTGCAGCCATGGGCAAGTTATTTAAATATATCAATTTCTTATGAAACCGCTTAAAATCAAAAGCACATCTCAGATTTGTGGCACAAGGATTGCCTTTTGAAATTACAAGGGAGAGCCATGGTAAAGAGAGGAAGTCTATGTTAGATAATGAGGCATTGGAGAGGCCATTTCTGTGCCTGATGCTGACCAAAAGACACTTGCCCAGCCTTTTCCTGATATTCCTATTGGAGAAGGCTTCATACTTTGGCTGGCAGCCTAGTCTACTCCTTTGGTAGCTCTCTAGACTCATCTGCCTGAAGTGCACACCTTTGCTTTCAGCCCCCTATGCACCTGGGGAGCAGTGAAATGCCTTCTTGATGCCTTTTGCAGACAGAGATGTTGGTATCATGTTGCTCCTTAGCAGTCTCTTTTTTAGACCAAGTCCTTCAACACTTGTTCATGGCTGGCTGGTGAAAATCCACTTTGTTCAAAGCTACTTGTCAGTTTTTGTTCCTCTGCTGTCCTCTCTCCTATATCTTCCTCTAAAGAGTGAATTCTAGGGGAGGCCTCACTGACACAGAAAAGAATAATCACCAACTCCCATGTTTTCCAGAGTGTGTTACTGTCACTACAGAGCAATTTAAGATTTCTTGATTTTATTTTTTTTCCAGCATGGTCTGTGTTGATTTTAAGCTTTGAAGATGGGGATTTATTTGCAGTCTGTGAACAACAGCTCCTGTGACTGTGCCTGGGTCCTCAGTTTTGCCCCTGCTGAAAGTACAGCACTTCTGGCCTGCTGCTCTTGCACTCTCTGATAACACCTTTTTAGGCCTCAGGGAATTTTGGAACTAGATCCTCTTTAAGATCCCTTCCAATCCAGGCCATTCTATGACTCTGTGATTAGAGATGTTTCTTTTCTAGTCTTGGAAACATGATCTTTAATAGTTTTGAGAGCTGTCCTAATGAAATTGCAAGAAAGAGCTGTGCAGCATTTGGCTTTTATCAGGTTTCTATTATCTGTACCAGTTGTGGTCTGGTTTGAGTCAGGGGTCTTAAAAAATAATGGCCCTTTTGATACATTTCTAAGTTCCTTACCCAAAGAAGAATTGTCTTACCATAGACTTAGAAGCTAAATATTGCATTCTGAAAACCTTCATAGCAAGAGAAAGTAGAAGCAAGGTCTCACAAAAACTCCAAATGATAATGTTTTATTGATTAATTTGAAATAAAGAAGAGCTTTGTATTGTATCTTGAGTTTTGCAGAAATGTCAGTTCTCTGGAACTTTTGAATCAAGAAGTAGTCTCGAGCAAAGGCTATTTCTTGCTGAGAGTCTGTGGTCAGCTGAGACAAAAACAGATGTTAAAATAATGGCATCAGACTTAGTGATAAATAGTTTCAGTTCCACAGACAACTTCCTATGAAGTGAGTTGCCAGAGGAGCAAAGGATCTGAGGAAATTTAAATTCTAAAAGACGAGCTTCTTAAAAATATATATTCTTGGTGGTAGCTAAGAGAAACCAAGTTGTATAATTTTGTGTTAGCTAATCTGATGGTCTAGAAAAGCCTTAACTAGCATATATTTATGTAAGAGATTCAGACACTTTTTTGCCTAGCTTAGGAAAATCACAATAGCCATTCTCTCCTCCAAAGTGGACAAGAACTCTGTTTAAAAAATAGAAAAATAATACACCTAGCTACTGATAATTATGAAGATTTCAAGGCCACTGTAATTGAATATTTTGGGGATCATTACTCTTTTGACTAACATGCTTATCATGGCATTGAAACCAAGAATTAACTATTGCAAAATTATAAGTTACTATGTGAGATGTAAAAAAGACATCATTTAAAAGTGTTCGCTTTTAACTTTACTCTTCTTGGCTTTACTTACATTTTGTATTATATAGAATTAATTATACTGTTAAATCTACAGAAGCCAGATACATTGTCTGTGGCTTTAGAGATGGTACATACACTTTCAAATTACACTTTGACCAAGGGACCAAATCTAATTTTAACCTGTCTGCTGAAGTAGTGAGCAGTTTGAGTAGCTGATGGTTGATGTGTCAGAGTTCTGTAGTAAACTGAGGGCATCAGGGCCTGCACTTCAACTCCCTGTTTTCAAATCATCTTCTGATATACCCGTATGTTGGTTACTTTCTGTGGAGTGCAGAGATGAAACAGTGAGTAGGTGGCTGAGAGATTCTGACAGTAATAATATAATGATTTAGTCAATCCACTGGGTTTAGGACAGAGAGCTTTCTTGCCCCAGTTATGTTGTTGGAAGAGTGAAAATATAGTGGCAGAATGGGAGCCTCATGCTGCTTCGATCTCCCAACCTGGTACTTTGTTTTTAAATCTTTCCTGTAATAAACCTGCTCCAGGTGAATCTGAGAAATACCAGGTTGTTTCCTCTTTTTTGAGAATAGAAAGCTCATGGACACTGATCATGGCACTAGGGTTATCTCTGAGTAGTTTAACTGAAAATCGTGATTTAGCAAACACTTTCTACAAACTTCTACTGAAAACTGAGGATACCAGGTGACTCATTTGGTTAAAACTTGGTGGTAATAACAGAGTTCAATCCCCTGTATGGGCCATTCAATTAAGAGTTGGACTCGATGATCCTTGTAAGCCCTTTCCAACTCAGAATATTCTGTGATTCTGTGAAGTTAGTGTGGAGTACACTTGCAAATGAAAGCAGTGTGTCTGGCAACTTAGATATTGAGCTGTTTTCTTCACTGAGAATATTTTATTATTTACAGTTCATTAACTGACTTGCAATACTTACTCTGTGATGAGGATAGGTGCCCAAGACTTCAATAGATTGTGCTCCTACTTACACGATGGTTCTCTGAAGATCAGATAAGTTGTTAAATATTGGGAATATCTTTTGATACTGTGAAGAGTGCTCATATATGTCTGAATATATAGCAATATACCCACACACAGATTTGATGCACAGTTTTAAAGATTTGCCCTTCATTTCAAAAATGAGGTGGGAGTGGCAAGAGAGGCATGGAGATGTGGAAGAAATTATGATGAATCATGTAACATTTTGAGTTTCTAATGAAGCTAATTTCAGAACATAGCTATTTTTAAAAGAAAATTAGTATCTCAGAGTGTGTTAAGATGTCTTTTTTGGAAACATGGTGTTCAAGAATTGAAGCTGATACTATCTTATTGGTAAAATACGCTGATGATGTATGCAATCTTTAATATGGTGTTTCTGTTTGTTCTAGGGCATTCCCATATGATTGCATTCCTCTGGTGATCCCTTGCTGATTTTTTTGTCTTTACTGCCTCTCCATCTTCGGGTTTTCATATTTTTATTTTTTTCTATTATTTAGTGTATTAATCATTTACTTGTGCATCTTACAAGCATGTCCTCTCCATTCACCTCAGTGTTCACTTGTGCAGGGGGAAAGGGATGGGTGCCAGACACCCTGAGCATGAGGTTAACTCATGGGGTAATGGTCTTGCTTCTCTGCTGCAACACAATAAGTGTTCCTGTCTATGTCAGTTTGACAGAATGACTCACAAGCAGTAAAGGCTAATAGAGGAAACACAATTCCAGAGCTATATTGTGTGTATAAGAGCCAATTTTAAAGGCTGGGGAGTTTCATTCTCCAGTTATGTACTTCCAGTCTGATTTGAATGAGATTTATATTCTCTGAAGGAAGGATTGCAGCCCAAACAAAAAAAACAGTTGCCTTTGGAAAACATTTAAAACAGTGTGAATCTTTCTATTGCCTTTGCTGGGCATTGGATCTGGTCTTGTCAACCACGAAAATTAAGAGGCAGAGGCTTTTAGCCAGTAGTTGTTCTATAACTGCACAGAAAGTGACCTGAGAGTGAGCAGTTCTGCACCTGTGTGTTTAATCTTCCAGTGAGAAGAAAGCATAAATAAAAGTATTCTATCCAAACACAGAACAGGTTTATAAAATTAGAAATCATAGAATCATTTAGGTTGGAAAAGATGCTAAATCTTACACATCTTTTAAATACCTTCAGGTATGGTGGATCTACCACTGCCCTGGTTCGATGCTTGACAACCATTTCTGTGAATAATTTTTTACTAATATCCAAAAGAAACCTCCCCGTCACAGGGTGACACCATTTACTCTTGTTCTGTCACTTGTTACCTGTGGGAAGAGGCTGACCTTCACCTTGACACAACCTCCTTTCAGGTAGTTGTAGAGAGTGATAAAGTCTCCCCTGAGCCCCTTATCTCTAGGCTAAACAACCCCAGCTCCCTCAGCCTCTCCTTGTAGGACTTGCTCTCTAGACCATCACCTAGCCCTGCTGCCCTTCTCTGGACCTTCTCCCGCACCTCAATGTCTTTCTTGTAGGGAGGGGCACAGAACTGGATGCAGTACTTGAGCTGTGGCCTGAGTACAGGGAGGCAATCACTGCCCTGATACTGCTGGCCACACTATTGCTGATACAGGCCAGGATGCCATTGACCTTCTTGGCCATCTGGGCACAATGCTGGCTCATGTTCGGTGAGGTGTCAACTAGCACCCTCAGATCCTTTTCCACTGGGCAGTTTTCCAGACATTCTACACCCAGCCTGTAATGCTACATCGGATTATTGTGGTCAAAATGTAGGACCTGGAACTTGGTTTTGTTGAACCTCATACTGTTGCCCTTGTTCTATCAGTCTAGCCCATCCAGATCCTTCTGCAGATCCTTTCTACCCTCCAGCAGATCAACACTCTCACCCAACTTGGTGTCATCTGTAAACTTGCTGAGGGTGCCCTTGATTCCCTCAACCAGGTAATTCATAAAGATATTAAACACTATTGGTCCTAATATTAAGCCCTGGGGAACCCACTAGTGATTGTCCACCAGCTGGATTTAAGTCCCTTCATCATCACTCTCCAAGCCTGATCATTCAGCCAGTTTTTTACCCAAATAGTTCTATCTTTTGAAATCCATTAACCACTTGTGGAAAAGATTGTGTAGGAATACACAGGAATGTCTTCATGTAAGTAGTTATTTGGTGCGGCAGCAATGGAAATGAATGAGCAGATTCCTGCATTGCTGTCTTAATTTTTATTTTTCATAAGATTAATTATGTTTCCAATTTATCATCACAGTTCCACATTTCTATTCATAGCTTAAATTATTAAACACTCCAAATCCCATTGCTGATACTGTAATGCATCCTTTTTACTGTTTGCAGAGATCATGGCAGCCAAAGGTTTGTCTTTTTCTGTGTTCTTTGCGGACCTTCCTGTCAAACCACGTGAAGTTCATTACTTCAAAAATACTGCACTTTTCATCTAGCTCCTGGCAGTGAAACACAAAGTGACTTCATTTTGGAGATGAGAGAGGCATTGCAATGGTGTCTGGTTCCTACTGAAAGCTGATTGGAGACAAATTATCTTACCTATTCAAAATCTCCCTGTTGGCCTTTTTTTCTGTCTGTCTTGCAGCCCTTGTTATGTAAAAAGTCCCTTGGAAACCGTAAAAGCACACGCAACTAAAAGAGAATTGCATTTGACATGGACAAGCTCAGGTTAAAAATGAAAAGTGATATACATATTTTCCTCAATTCAGAGCAAAACTGAGAAGCAGGAGTATGTAAGTAAGAGTGAATGGAAAATGACAAAGAGATTTGCTATAGCAATGGTGATGCCAAAGGAGAGTGCCCAGAGTGCAATTGCTTGCAAATAAGATTTGGCCAATAATGTAATGGTAAGGTGAATGCACTCATCTCCTTCAGGTATCGAATCCTTATGAGGCAGCTTGACATCCTTCTCTTCCCTTGGCAAATCTTACTTATTCTACTTCTGTTTTGCATTAATATAAATTATATATAAGTCTGAGTACTGCTGGCAGTAGAGAGAGGAAGCAAGAGGCTACAGGAGAAGGCAGATGTTGCTAGGCAAGCTGCAGCTTCACTCCATGGTGAATCACTCAGGAGTTTCTTAGACTTCCTCTCTATCCTCCTCTAATAGTTACTGTTTAATGGGGAAAAAAGCCCACTGTGTCTTTATCCTAACTGTGGTAGTTAGGGAAGCATTTTGGGAGGAGGGTGCAGCAGATGATTAGGTGATCTTCAAAGGTTTCTTCCAACCCAAACCAGTATGTGATTCTATGAAGCAGACATATCTTATCAAATTGTAAGTGTCTAGACAAGAGTATCTCTCTGCTTCCACAGTTGTCCTTCATTCTATTGTAGTTGGATTGTGGCTCTGCGATCTGAGGGACCACCAAAATATAGAGCAATAGGACAAAATTCACATTCATCTAGTTTTTGTGATGTTTATTCATATTTGTTACAGGCAGTATGCTGTTCATTTTGCAATTTAGATAGTGTGTATTGAAGTGCTGTACAGTTGAACACTGATATGTATTCCACAACTTGAGTTAAAACTGATTCAATTGCAGCTTAATATGTGCTGCAGAGACTGTATAAATGCAAGTGATTACTGCCTAAATGTGGAACATTATGGTGCGTAAAAACAAGTGTCAAATAAACTCTTTTATCCAGAAACAGAATAATTCCATGCTTTAATTCTAAAACAAACAAAATTTGTGAAAAGTCAGACAGGAGAGATACATGTATTTTATAGTCTTTATAAGCAGATATTGGAGTAAATGTGATACTCAGAGAGACATGTCATGCCTGTGGAACAGAACAAATTCTGTTAATAATTAGTGGGGTAAAGCTCTGACAAATAAATGGTAGGTGCTTAATCTGAGCTCAGCCTTTTCCTTTGTGGACTGTGATTAGACTATTAGTACCATATCAATGGGGTTTTTTTGGTTTCATTTAATATTATATCACTTTTATCCCCAATCCAGTGATATGATAAACATATCTCATCTCGGGGAAAAGAAACAGCATTTTCACATTTTAGTTTATTCTTTCTGACATTAAATGCATTTCAGACACACTATATTGCAGCATCTGACTTTGAGTGGATGCATTTATAATAGGAATTTTAAGGGATACATGCTTATTTTGACATCTAGTGTTAAATGTCTTCAATATGTACCATGGAATTAAACTCCAGCTTGCCCATGCTACTGGGTTTGACTTTGAGATTGCAAGTGATATTCTAGTAGTGACTGAAAGCTTACACATTCATAGTTTGTTTCAGATATCTCAGAGGTATTGCATAGCCTTTCTTTTCATACAAGATATAGAAGCAGATGCTATCACTAATAGTGCTTAAAAAGCCTTACTTTGTATCTCCCTGTGGATTAAATTCAACAGCCATTAAAATCAATGAGAAGGTTCTTCCTGCCTGAACTGAAAGAAGAGTGGAACTTATATCTTTGAACTCTATTGGTTGCAAATGTCTTCAGTACACAAAACGTCATAGTCATTAGTTTGGAAGAAACTGATGCTGACAGCAACTGGGATTATCCCCATTCTCAAATAAATGTTGCTTTAAAAATAACTCATGGAGATGAACTTAGTTGCATTTTAAAGCATAGTTAATTCAGAAAGTGTTGAGCTATTTTTAAAAGTTTGGAGGTTTTTTAGTGAGTTTGGAAGAGGCATAGTATTACTAATAGTGAATCTATCATGTAGAAATGCACAGCTGCTGTTCATTATATGTGATGATAATGTCTAATTAATATCTTTTTTTTGCTTACCTGGAAAATACCACAGGAAATCTGTCTAAACATCAGTGGCCAATATCAGCTTGACACTTTGTATCAAGAGTCAGCTTCCATAAAAAGCCAATTGCAGTTAGTTCTGGGAATTTTGGTAGGGTTAACAGTAGTGGGGATGCTACTTCTAACCAATCTCTCTGTCTATCTATCTCTCTATCTCTCTCTCTCTCTCTCTCTCTCTATCTATCTATCTATCTATCTATCTATCTATCTATCTATCTATCTATCTATCTAGGTGCCTGCAGAGATGCAAGCTGAGAATGTTGAATGCCTGGAAGCACACTGTGAACTGAGTGTGAAATCATCAGGAATGGAAAGATTTATATGAAATTAATTCCCCATAGATTTATGGCCACCTCACTTTTACTAACTCGTGGCTTTCCTCCTGCCTGATGATTTACCTTGCTGTGTCTCTAGGCCTGATATAATTCTCTGTATTTAACTAAAGCCTGGAGTGACTGAGATGCTCTAAAACCAGGGAAGGTGGCACCTGAACTGGCATATAAATGCTCTCTCTCTGTCTTGTCCCTTGAGAATCCCAGGATTGCTGAGTGAATCATTTCTGTCAAGCAGCAGATTTTCTCTCCCCCTTTGTGCTTATAGAGTCCATTGCTCTGCTGTAGCAGTGAAATAACTGAACAACTCTTTTATCTTACATGTGCTGTTCAATTAGCATAAAAAGTTCTGCTTTGACCTCATAGAGTCTGTTAGCATGAAGTGGCACATCTTGGATAGTTCATCAGTGTACAAAAGCTATAAAAACACATCCTCTTCTCACCACCATATTGCTCTCCCAATTTAGGAGTTCTGTTAAAATCTCAAGCCCTTTTAATTTCCTTGTGTCTGTTTTTCACTCCCTGCATTGCCTGCTTGCAGTGGATGCCTCCCGGGAGAGCAGGTGATACGCTTGCAGTGGTGTCAGCACTCGAGGGCTTCCTTTATGCCCCTGTTTGGAACAAGAGGCTGCTGTACTGAGGAAGAAGGGGCTATTCTCCTGCATGAGATGAGAGCAAGAATGCCTTCCTCTTTGCCAGCATTTTTCGCTGCTTTTGGGGTGGGGAGTAGTGGGAGGGTGGTGGTGTGGAATGGGGGGGTGCTGTGTGTGCTGAGGGCTTTTCTTTTCAGCTGCTCCTTTCACCTACTGAAAAATGGAGAATGACCAGTAACAGCTGAGTTATTGCCAGCTTGTTTCCTGGATTTGCCAAATGAATATATTTGGGATTTGATTTAACCACAGTCTCAGTCATCTTGTTCCTTCTCCTGCAGTGGTGGGGCCTGATAGATGACAGCTTTGCTAGAGAAAAATCCCATGGTGTGACCTATCTAGGATTTTAAAATTCAAGAAATGATGGTATCATCTAATTTTCATACAGTAATTTCATTTTAAATCATGTAGAAATGCAGTGAACAGCCTTGTAATCTGTTTAGAAGTGTATTTCCTTCATGCATCTAGTTTTATTCTTATCATTAGAAAAGAAAAAATAAGTGTATATCCAGATAGATATATGTTCAGATGCAAGTAGTCTGTGGGACAGCAAAGGCAGTTTTTAAATTGCTCTAGAATTGCAAGCCATATTAATGCTTTCTGATATGCGCACATATATTTGTTCAATTTTCTGCTGACATATTTTCCCAGGGGAAATAAACACATTTTCCCAGTTTCCCCATAACAATCACTCCCTGGCTTTAGTTTTATAACAATGGTCCTAAAAACCACATGCGGGTTTGCCTGATAAACAGAAATATTTCTTTCTTTATCTAGCTATTTTGAACCAGTCATCAAAATTAAGTTAGGAAAGAAAGGAAATAAAATCAGTTATAATGAGGCAAATGTTCTGATACATAGCGTTTTGCTAAATAGCAGTGGTGTTAGGTCATAGCAAAATGCTAATTTGTTCTGGACTTAAAATACAAAAAAAATCCTCTTTTATTAACATGCTATTCCATCTTGGCTTCTCTGTGGAAGAGGTGTTATGGATGCCCACTTACATTTAAAATCTGTCCTCTGGACTGAGATGGAGCTTCTCTGGCAAATGTGAATTTTGCTGCCAAGATGAATGAATGTAGGTCTGTATGTGTGATCTACTGATTCAAATACTGTCCCAAAAGCCCAGGAGCCTGGGTGCTATTCCTGTCACAATTGCTGGCCTTTGGGTAATCTGACACAAAATCTGGGGTTTTATGTGCAAATTAGATACAAAGATGCTTTCTTTCTTTTACAACTTTTAGAGGGTCACGGGAGGTATTGGTTTTTAAAGCCCAGGAAACTAACAATGAATCAGAGATGATTTCATTAACAAAGTTGATAATGGCAAAAAAGTTTTATGATAACCTGTAAGTTTAATGGTACCAGTCTTTCAACACTCTAAAAGCCTATGTAGGTACTTTTTGAGGTAATGCATGAGTAAGGAAACTGTTAGCGGATGAAAAGACTCCTCTCCAGACAACTGAGACATGCAGCAAGCAATTTTAGTAGGTTATTTTCAATAAGATCTGTTTAAAACTGAGACATTTATGCCAAATATTGATGGCAACAACAAACAAAAAATGCTTTGGAGTCATTAACACTCACTTTGCCTTTGTGTTATACAGGTCTGTTCAGGTTTTGAGATGTGATTTTATAATTTCCTTTATTTTTTTATTTTTTTTTTTTAAATAGGAAGGAGACAGCTGACTCTTACTCTCCTGTTGTTGAAAATTCACATAGGATGCATGCTATAAATTGATAGTCTGTAGCTGTGGTCCCTTAGGGTTTAGGGCTAGAACATATTAGCTGCTGTGGAGTGAATTTTGCTGTCAGATATTAGCTGTCCAGTCTTTTGAAAGCCTTGGGGTTTGTGAGCCAGGATTTCAGTATCTCTGGTCATGGGAAAAGCAGTAAGATAATCAAATGGCAAGTAAAATGCATCAGCTGGAATACAGTCTACTACAGACAGTAGTTGCAAAATGAAAAGCTTTACAGAACCCAGAGGAAGAAGGATGCTAAAGATGTTGAGACTTATTACAGAGTCAGTCTTATTATAGATTCAGCCTTAAATGATCTGTGAATTCTGTTTATGAATCTAGAAGTGTATTTAATCTTATATATACAGAAAACAAACAAAACACCATAGTATGTTATCCATAGCAGTTGAAGAGGAAATGAAATGAAACTGAATTGGGGAGCTTCCTACATTTTCATTTCTGTTGTAATTCCTCATTCTGAGGATCTTTTGCACACAGAGACGCTCTTTAATAATGGTGCCCCTTTTTTTGCCTTTGAAATAAAATGTAAGGCAAATGCAGTAGGTAGCTGTCTGAAAATTTATTTTTACCTTGCAGTGTAGTTACTTTTTAATGAGAACTATAGAAGCTAATTAATTGTGGCTTCTGCATCTATAATTTAGGCAGGACACATTTGCAAACAGACTGCCCATCAACCTGAACTCCTCAGGAAATCCTTCTCTTTACAGTAATAGAAGAGAGCATTTAAGCATTGCTCTCAGTAAAAAGATTATAACACAGAGCCAAGGCTGTGTTGGAATTGCTGAAAGTTTACAGCATCCATTAAAGCCAACAGGTTGGTGCTGTGTGCCCTGTATTCACCATTAAGTGAGTGTTTTGGCAGGATGTTAGCAGGATGGAGGAATGGGGTTTTGCCTAATACATTATACTATAGGCTGAATTGATAATTTGATTTTTATCAAAGTATAATTTTTTCGATTTGTATTACTTGATATAATTTATCATTTTTTAAAGTTATGAATTCATATCTGTTTACAGTGGAAACTCTATAGATTAATCCTTTGAATTAAGGTTTTGTTATGAGTCTAATGTGTCCTCTGTAGCAATCATGTTTTTGTAGATGCTTGACAAGAGACAGTGTAATTTTACTAGAAAATAACTGTATTTTGATTCAGTTTTCACCTAAATTGGAGGGTAAATATATTTACTTAAGTGAAAGGATGAAAATTAAACACATAATCCCAGTTCTGAAGGTTTTCTACCACCCACATACATGACAACATGCAAGAAAATAATTCATTTTCCCTAAATGGCTTCTGTTCAATCGTTTATTTTATGGGATTTTTCTGGACCGCAGAAATTGTAACCTGTGCTCTGTTTTCCTTTTGCCTTTGCTTAGTAACTGTCTGGGATTGCATTAATATTGCACATAAATGTAACTTGTTAATATCCTTCCCCTGGAAGAGAGGGATAGTTCCAAATTGTCAACTAGAGCAAGGAAGGTTATGCTGTACGAGTAGTGATCCTTCTCTATTCCAGCTGACTAGCAGAAAGAATTTAACATATTGCAGCATCATGGTGCAAGGTGGTTTTGGATCTCCTTTATGTCTTATTATACCTAATATAATAAAGAACTCCCCAAGAACAAAAGCTGCTTACCCTAAGGTGGCTTATTTGGATTTGACAAGAGAAAGCAATAATATGAAAACAGCTAATCTATAATGATGACAATTTGACTCACATCATATGCTTTTTGGTTCAGTGGGTTTCTTGTATTGATTTTTGAGCTTGAACATTAATAAATTCCATTTTCAAGCACCGTGCATCCTTTGGGATATCCAAGCTTTCTGAACATTATTGAATTAAGACTGTGGGATGCTCACATGATGTGTTTTTTCCTTGGCTGCTGATGGGGGTTCCAGCTGAGTTTTTGTTCTGCTACACTGTTTCTGCTTCATGGTTGTTGTCTCTTTTGATATTTTTTTTGGCATATAATCTAATGGCTTGATAATGTTAATTAAAAATGTTGATAAATATTCTTACTAATTTGTATACAATTTGCAACATTTTCACTAGAGATCAGCTACTGCACTGGGTATTCTCCCATGTAGGTCAAAGAGGCATTTCAGTTTCTGCATATGTTTGCAACCATAGATTTCTGTGGATTTTTTCATTATCTGTGCAATATTCTTGTTATAGTTTCACAATCTTTCATGGAATTTTTTTTGCCCTTTTTCAACACAGTAATTTGGGAGTTGGAAGCCAGAATGAGAAGGCTTGCTGAAGCCCATCCTCCCACTACCTGCTCCCTGAGCCAGCTAACTGTCTAAAGCCTAAACAGAGAGATAGCTAATAGCTTTGCATTCCAGCAATGCTGGGAAGCGGATTGGGGGAGGTGGGGGGAGAAAGAGGTTTCCTGGTGCTTGTCACAGTTTTGTCCTCTGTCTGCTTGGGTGCCCAATCACTGATTGCTGGGCTGGTGGAAGCACTG
>VWZF01001197.1:17537-93454 GCA_013396755.1 Sclerurus mexicanus
CTTAAGGAAAAAAGGCTGAATAGTCAGACATATATGTGTTTCTGTGTGCACCTTTTAATATATATATAAAAAGAGGTTGCTAAACTCCAACCAAGAAAAATTAAGATTAGCCTGACAAAATTTCAGCAAAATTACTCTTTTTATTATTGAATAGCAAAGGGTTTCACTAGTACAAATAAAAGTACTACCCTTTAGCATTGAATAACTCTAACAGATGGTAAGGAACACAAAATAATAGGTAAGATAGCTGCACCTTATAGAACAAAGAGCAAAACCATTGCTACAAAGCTAACCTACTAAATCTAGCCATTGGTGGCAGCGGCCCAGTATGTCATTTGATTAGAGAACAAGTTAGAATGTGACACATTTCCAATGGATGTAACTTGTTGTGCTTCAAAAATCTATATTTCTTTTCCAGGCTTAGGGCTGCTAAGCATGCCATGCAAATATAGCAGGTTTCAAAATTCTTACAAAGTTTAAGTAAAACCACTCACACTCTTCACAAGAATTCACAGTAGTGGGAGAAAGCTGCTCTAGAAAATGTCTTCTGACAGATTTCCATGCACAAAGACATGTTGACAGGGTCTCTAGCTGGTCACATTTAATGATTGTAATGATCAAAGGTATTTACAGAGTAAAGTTAGGTAAAAAAAGGAGAGGGTCAGGGAGTGAAAGTGCTGGGGATCCTCAGAGGAACACCCTCCCAAATGCCGGTATCCTTCCTCCCTCATGCAGCAGATGAAGCTCAAAGTCCTTTCCCATACTAACACAGGTTTTCATCAGGACCTGCTTAAAGTCCCTGCTGGCTGTTGATGCTTTTGATGCCCAGGTGTTCAAAAGATAAATTACTTGTTGGCAGAATTGCCTTGTTAAGGTTTAGGACTTGACATGCTTCAGTGATCTCAGACTTAAGGTGAGGTTAACAAAGCTTAGGAAAAAGGATGTAGAACTGATAGTGGATACAAAGAATGCAGAATTTAGGGCCACAAGGACATTTGTCAGAACTCCTAAGATAAGGAAGAAACAAATAAAGCCAAATCAGCAACTGTGCTGAATCAGCTCCTACTGGATAGAAGGTAATTCCAGCAGGGGAAAAGGGTGAATCAAATACCACACTGTGTGAACTGGCCTCTTGCACACCAGGAGAAAGAACTTATTTTGGGACAACAATTTTGATGACCCAGATGGGGTGGCCATGAAGCCTTGCCTGGATTGTCTTGCTGCCCACAGCCAAGGATCAGATAGGAATCCAGCATGCACTGATCAGTTTGACCAGGGACTTCATGGAATCCTCCACAGCGCTGGGGTGGTGAGCGACATAAAGGTGCAACACTCCAGAGGTATCTGAGCAAGGGCAAAAGACAGGTGAATTCCTGGACTGATGACTATCTAATTTCTCTTTGTTGTAATAGATCAGTGGGATGGATAAGGCATTGGGAGTAGGATTTTTGAAAATTCATACATTGTTGATAGAGATAATGGAAATATATGAAGACATGGTTGAGATGATATACTGGAGGTTCAGACCTAAGGTTAAAGCAGTTGGGTAATTGGATCTGGCAAACCAGTTTAAAATTCTACCCTGTAACCTCCAGGTTGTATTTTGAAGAACTGGAATATGTTTGGGGAAGATCAGATGACTAAAGATGAAATTAATAAATATTGTAACCAGTGGTGGCTACCTTGTCACCTTCTAAATTGGAGGATGGGGAAAATGTGTTCTTATGGTTTAGTATTTTCACAGAATTGTTGTTTTGCCACTGACTTGGTGAATGGAATGAGGTTTGTGTTATGTTGATGTTTTTATGATATGGCATAGCGATCCAGGTATTCAGAAAAATTGTATATTGGGAGGAGATATGCTGATGCTATGTACTGAGGATAAGGAGAAAAGGCAAGAGATTTTGTCTTCCGTAGGAGATGGGCTGAAAGATGTGCAAATGTTAGTTCCCTCCTTTCCACATAGTATAAAACCAGGGAAGGGTTGGATAAAGAGAGACCAAAATAAATGAGCATATGGAAAATGAGGATTTTGTTGCAGTCTGGACTTGGGGACATACTCGGTCAGTGATACAAGTGCTTTTAGGACAAATAGTGGGGACAGAGGATCTGCCAGTTTTCACATGTCCCTTTTAGTACTTTGGATTTTTTGAACTGGAAATCATCTGTTAGTTTGTACTGAGAGAATCCTGAGGGAATATATCAGACAACTGTCAAGCTGACTCATAATGCTAACTGGGAGGACATGTTGACTACATTGAAAAGAATGATACAAAAGAAGGTGAAAGAAGAAGAATAGGCAGGAGTTCTGAAAGGAAAAATATCAGGAAACCTCCAACAGATCCCCGAGTTCCAGTAAAGAGAATGAAACAATAGATTTTTTTGATTGATAGTGGAGCCATATATTCAGTAAAAACTGAAAAGAAGAACCTATTTTGGGACAATATTTTGGCTCCTGTTATGTTCTCTGATGTGGGCAGGAACTACATGCCCAGCCAGCTGTTGAGCTTTGTGCTGGCGTATTACTGGATCTCCACATGAAAGCAAGAGCTGAAGCTGCAAGGTATGGAAATAAGTGAATGGTTCTCATCTCATCCACAACCGTTTCCCAGGAGTACCTGCTCTAATAATACCACAGGTCTGACCATTTGCAAGGCCATGATACCAGCAGCATATCAACAGCAGTGTGGCAACAATATGGGAGAATACTGCACTGGAGGCTCTGGGAAATACTGTCCTTAGCCTGGGTGAAAGGCCACAGAGCTGTGAGCAGAAAGCAGCCATGGGGCTGAAAGTATGAGCATTCAAGGAGCTGAGGAGCAAGTAACACCCTTGTGAGAAAGAAAAGGAAATGGTTATGGAGTTGCTGCCATTAAAACCCACAGGGCTGTCTGCCTCTGTCATTCATGTAAATCAATGAAGGAACAAAGGACAGTCATCCTTTAAACCCCCCTGCCTTGATTCTCATAATTTCCCTTTTCTTATTCAAATATCAGAGTAGTGGCTTCAATTCTACAGCTGATTAGGTTAGATAAGCCGATCAGAAGAATGCTAGCACTTGAGGGCTACTGATATTGCTCCTTGGCAGGACTTATTCATTGTGTACCTGCACAACCTGCAATCCAATACTCTTGTTGGTAGGTCAGCTTTTAGATGTAGAATGCTCTCTTCTGTGTAAGTCTGTTCTGTATCACTTTTTGCCAAACAAGGAGAAAGAAAAAACAAAAAAAATTACAGGTAATACTACAGAGACAAGAATCAAAACAGAGGAGGTGAAAAGGATAAGTTATTTGTTCCATAGGTTTCCCAGAATTAAATTGTAAGAAAAATTCAATTACTTATGAAGTTGAACATAAAGGCAATTGCATTGTGATATGCATGGTTACTTGACTAGGTAGACGATATTTGATGAAAAAATAAATCTTGCTTCAAAACATTTTTACTCAAAAATCTCCACTTGAGATTTATTTACTTGATGCAGAACTATGTGACAACAAAATTTATTTTCAGGAAAGAAAGTTTTCTCATCAATGTGCTATGTGATAAATGAGGATTGAGCTAAACAGAGACAAGCCTTCTGCACAAACAGGGGGTTGAAATTGAAGTTTGGATACAAAACCTTTAATATAATTATCTTCCATGTAAAGGAGATAATTTCATGAATCCAATGATACTTCAAATTGAGCAAATGAGGGCCTGAAAGAGCAACTGTGGTACATGCTGCATATGATTGCCAAGAGTCGAAGTTACCATCAGGATTCCGTACTTGTATCTTTAAATATCTATCTGTTTGCATCCATTTTTACTCTGTCTTATGGACAGAGTACCTCCGTGTCTGAATTTGTCTGCAGAAAGTATCATGTTTTAAAATATTTGAATTATAGTAACTACTTGTCTAACAAGTAGTTGCTCTCCTGATAAAAGTAGCCATCAAAACTCTTCCTGCTGTGTAAAAATATTAGTTGAAAAGTGTTATAGTTTCAATACTCGTTGGAATTCCTTCCTAGAGGCTTGGAGGCAACGCCTTGGTCTGTGGAGGCTGAATAACAAAGAGCAAACTGCATATTCATGTAGTGGCGCTGATCACTTGCCTAGGAGCTTTTTGTTCTGCTCTCTCCCCAGGTCGGGAGCGGGGGGAGGGTTGTGGCGAGGGGGGCTGCTCCTTTTTTCCTGCACAGGTCAACGAGGTCAGCAGCTGCCGCGATCAGCATAGGGAGTGGAGGCAGAGACACACCNAAAAGCAAGAACACCTAATTGAGAAATAAAGGTGTTATGAAGCAGCATATATCAAAATGGATGCCTTTCCCACAGAAAGACTTTTTCAAAATGTGATCACTTTATCAGATCCTGATAAAGAGCCATTGGAACAGACTCCCCAGAGAAGTGGTCAGAACACTAAGCTTGTCAGTTCAAGGAGCATCTGGATGTTCTGAGTCACATAGATTAGTTTTAAGTTGTCCTCTTGAGGATCAGGGAGTTGGACTCAATGAGCTTTATGGGTGCCTTCCAATTTGAGATGTTCTCTGATTCACTGTAAACATGCTTGGAGATCTTTATGCCATCAGCATTTCAGGGTAACAAAGCTAGGTCTTGAGGTAAACATAGTCTGCTGCTCTTGGCTCTAAAATGTGTTTGAGAGTGTTTGTAATACAGTATTGCCTGCTGGGTTAAACATGTGCTTGGATTGTAAACTAGTGGGTTTGAATGACATACTTTTATAAGCAGCTGCTGTTGGGCTGACTCGAGATTTTGCTCTCCTTACCATGCCACTGTTTTCAGGTCAAAGTTTCCAGGTCTCAGCACAGAAACTGTTCTTCTCTTTAACCAGTATCTATATGAAACCAATTTTCATGAGGAAATGATTGTCTTGTAACCAGTTTAGACTGAGAGAAACAAATGTCTTCTTAGTGAAACAAGTCATATTAAATCAGAACATACAGGGCCTGAAAACATTTACTAGCATCTCAGCATTAAGAAAACCGGTATGCAATTTTCAGCTGCCTCCCTCTATATTACACAGTGAAATATATGTGTTGGCATTCAAAGGGTTTGTAATAATTACACTTGGTGTGTGTACACAGCAGCAGATGTCGCAAAAATCTGTTAAAAAAATACTGCTGAGTACCAAAAATCAAAAATCTACAGAACTGTATTAAAGATCTGGAGAAAGAGGAGACTAGAATGAAATAAGCAAGAACTGGTGGATTTGTGCACTAATTAAAATGCACAGCCAATGTTAAGTGTGAGGTAAGAAATATTTACAGGTATCACATCTAAATTAGGCAAAATTGATTATGAAATGAATAATTACAATCTAGTAACACCCTTGGATAACTTTCAAATCAAAATGTAACCACACTCACAGTCTGCTGTATTTGTAAGAAGAAGATTAAGCCCTGAAAAGAGCCATTTAAGCCATTTTGCAAGGAAAGAATCCAATATGATTAATGGTTTAAATGAATTAGTATATCCAGAGTCATCAGCATAGTTAATATAACTGTTATGGATACAGAGAGAGAAGCTGCCTCTGCAAGGAGTAGTATGTAAGGAAACTAATAGATTGAGCAGAGGAAAGGAGCTGATGGGGGAATAAATCATGAATCGGATCATATTTCTTTTTCCTGACATCCCACCATCCTGACATAGTCTCCTTGCCATCTCTTCTGCCCTGCAAGATCTCCTTTGTCTACCAATGGCCATGGCAGACTCATGCAACAAGCATGCAGCTGAGGGTAGGTGTCATGGAAATCCTCTTGGACATGGGATACTCCTTCCCTGGGAATACCTGAACATCCTGCTCAAGCCCTGGGAGAACCAGTTCCACTGCCAGTCACAGGCATCCATGGCTACAGTGAGCAATGCTGCATTTTCCCCATCTCCTGCAACTTCTGCAGCTGATGGGGCCACCCAAACTTGCACATGTGTTTCTCAGACCTCCAGTACCTGCTCTGCCTCACAGTTTCTCATCTTCACTGTTGCCCCACTCTCAGACTAGATCTTCATCTGAAAAATAACGGTGAAATGCCATTACATCAAACTAATTTTTTTCTGCAGTCGTATGAAATCTGACAGGGCGCAACTGAGCTTTCTCGGGGACAATTTGTAATTTTACACACTGGAAATACAACAGTCAATACATGACTGAAATGCTATTTACACCGGCAAACTGGAGTTCTAATTCACTTCTGTTGCAATGGATTTGATACAAATTATTAGAACACAATTTTTTTAAAATCCATAGTTATAAATGACAGCATGGCTATATAAATTCCATCTTCACATCAAGGGAAGGGTTTATACCAATCATGCCTTCATTTATTCTCCTCACTGTGGTCATCTCCTATTCCTTTTCAAGCCAATATAGATGCACAGTGTGTCTCTCTTCCTCTTCCTCCTCAGCACCATGATGTTAAATCACTTAAAAATTTCTTAATTAACTGAAAGAAGTTAAATATCCAACCTTACTTTCCATGCTTTCCATTTTATACAAGTCTGGAGGTGACAAGACAATGGCAGTATAGCAGGTGGGATTTCTTTGTGCATTTCACAAGACAAGAACAATGAAGAATAAGTGTCAGCTATATTGTGTCAATATAAGAGGCAATACTACTTTCTTAGGAACCTGCATTACCTACAGACTCACAACAAAACACCAGAGACAGGCTTTTAAACACAATGAGAATTGCATCATTTATAATCATAAACTGGGGTTGGTATATTTTTTAAATTGCTTGGTTTGGCCACCCAAATCAGAATTGTCACAGAGGTAATTTCTGGAGACAGTGCGGGGCAAATGCAGTCACACAGTAAAACTCATCAATCTTCTGAAAGCAGCAAGGATGGTAACATGTCAGATGAAAACCAGAACTTAAAAAACAGCATTGTTCTCATGTTGTCACTGAGGGTCCTGTTGGCTTCAGATGTTATGTTTACTCCAAAATCAAAGACATAGAAAATGCAGACAAATTGAACTGCTGCAACTCTTCCTGTGGGTGCTGTGGGTGGAATAGAAACAATAATTAGCTAGATGTCACTGTTGTGTGGCATATAACTTCTATATGCAGGTAGATCTGTTATTTAATACATTTTGAAGAAATATTTTTCCCATTAGAAGGATCCTGCTGACAGCTGCTTGTTAGGACAGCCTGTCAACAAGGTGGTGGGCAAGTATGTCATAAACTTTTGGCTACAAACAATGCATAACTACTGTGTTTGTCAGGTATATCGCATACCCACAGGGCTAGGAATAACTCTTAGGCCAACTGACTCCCGCACAGCAAGACTCTACCGCATTGCCAACAGCTAAGTTCCCTTTTTGTATTCCCTGCTTCCAGTACTGGCATCAGATACCTCTAAACCACAAGAAGCCTCATGTTCCCAGAGGTCTTTTTGTACAAACACTTGTACAATGGATCAGAACCAACACCATCAGAGCAACTACATGGAGTGGATCACAGGTCACAGAAAATAGTAGGTGTCTATCACCATGGCACCCCAAAGGATCCTGATGTCTAAAGCACAAGGTGCTCATTTTTCTGCTTTGCAAAAACATCATGTTTAGTCCCAGACAGGAAGGGAAAGATGAGGATCATTCTTAAAAAACAAGTTGTTTTTCTTCAGACATATGTTACCATGAAAATAAAATGGAGATATCTTGAATAAGCTTTCCTAGCTGAAGTGCTCAAAACAATCTTGCCAAGTCATGCACGATTTGTGAGAAATACAAATACCACCTTTGGATAAAATAGCATAAAATACACATAAGTATTGGATATAAGCAACTCAATGCAGAAAATTCAAAGGATGAGGTTACTGGCCAATATTAGTTTCTTTACTTTATCCTGATGTCATCTTTTCACAAATATACACACACATCCCCTGAAGGAATTGCTTTGGCGATATTATCGGCTATCTAAACTGCCTCATATGAAAGATCTCTCTTTATTGCTACCCCTTTTCCTGTCTTTTTCTGTGTAGCAGATGAATGAATTGATTAGGAAAAGTGCAACTGATAGCAACATCTTTGCTTCCTACTCGCACAGAAGCTGTTCCGCTCACAGCATTTGGCAGAGCAGGGGCAGCCTCACAGCTCTGTGAGTGGTTCACAGACTTACAGAATCAACTAGATTGGAAAAGACCTCTGAGGTCATTGAGCACAACCTTTTTCTTTGCGTACCCTTGGTGAGAGCAAGGGCACAGTGCTGGGTTGTGGTGGGCAATGCTGGTGGCTAGGTCTCACTGCTGGGCACCACCTCATGTCATCTCTGCTGCTCATCCCTGTGCCTCTCATTGTGGTTGTGAGATCCTTATCACTAAAGTTCCACAGCAGAGCAAGCAACACGAGATATCCCTGCCTGGTGGGGTAACAGGTGGCAGAGAGCCTCTTCCTTTTTCTTTTTTCCTTGCTTCCGCATTTCAGCAAATTCCTAGTGCCTACCTACACGCTCAGCAGTTGAGACTCAAAATAAGCCCGTGTGCTGGAGTGAAAAAGCAAGAGCTAGGTCCAAAACAAAGGCGGGGGTTGGCTGAGGCTCAGAGCATGCAACAGGCATCTGGAGGGAAGCGGCGATGCCAGTCTTACAGTCTGACCTGGCCTCCACAGGTGTAATGGCAGTGGAGGTGGGTTTGGTGTTTTTGCCCTTTGTGTTAATGCATAGAACAGCAGGTTGTGCTTCAGTAACTTGTACACAACAGTGAGGTCTGGGAGTTTTGATGTGTTTTTTCTGTTATATTCTGATATAGCAGCTGCTGTAAATTCTTTCTTAAGTGCCTGTATTGTGCTGTTAAAAAGCCTATTCAGTACATTGTTCTGTGGGAAACTACAGTACCCTAGAGGAAAAAAGTCCAGGCCTTTATTTAGCTAATTCTTCCCTACAGAAACCTAAGGAGATTATTTTATTTTAAAAATATATTACTTCCATTTTTTCTCACTTGCTTCCAGTCTTTTAGCCATGATGATTAGGCAGTGACTAAAATGGAGAATAAGTAAATCCTACATGTATAGCCCTATGACTTAAGGACTGATGCTGAGGAAAAACTGTATAATATTTTTCCATTCTCAAGTGATCCAATTAACAGATTGAATTCTAAGTAAGGTCACAGTGCCCTCTGCTGAAATATAAAGCCCCACATGAAAAAATAAACAATGTTAAAAAACCAAGCTGGCATCAGAATAACATAATTCCTATTCAAATATAAATGATAAAAATAGTTTTGAACAGCTATTTGGGACCTTAGGCTTTCCCTTCACAGAAATGTAGTTGGGAAACTTTTTGTTTCTGACTTTGTTGCTCTGCTATGAAAATTGTGCAGCACAACTCACAACAAAAAAAACACAAAAAGCACTAAGGAAATGTTCCAGTCTGACCATTCACAAGGCTTTCCGACTGTCACGCTCCCGCCACCAGAGACTTTCACTGCTGGTACTGAAGCCCCTTCGTAGTGGGCGGTTCCAGTGACCTGACAGGTCCCCACTTGACTCCCTACACATTCTCACACAGTCAGACCAGGTTTCCTTACTGGTTTGGCCCCAAGTTTCCCACTGCAGAGGCTCAGATGTTTTGTTCCATAAAGCCATTTATTCATGGCGCCATAACACAAAAACACCTCGAGCTGGTGCCTCCAAGGAGGGACTCCGAGCAAAGAAAGTTCTGGGCTTTTATCTGCTCATGGTCCAAGTGTGCACAAGTCTTGCTCTTCCTCCCGAGTCTTTGGCTCCTGCTGTGTTCCCAATGTCCATCCACTTGGCCGGTGCTACTGGGCTCTGTGCCTTTTTCTGTGTTTTCTGTGTTGGCAGGTCATGGCTTTTGCCTGGGGCTTCTGCCACCCAGGACTCAGTCTGTATCTCACACTGAAGGTTGCAAACTGAGCTGCCTGTGCATGAGCCAACCAAAGTTCCTCAACAGCTTTGCTGATCTTAGTGATGCAGACATTAATATCAGTGTCTTTTTCTTACACAGGTGAAGAAAGAAAATGTAAACTTGTGGCAGTCTTGCAAAAATAGGCAGTAAAAAGTCAAAAAACTTGATCTATATCAATGTTCTCTAAATTAACAATGCTGACTGGTTAACCTTACCCTTGCATTGGAAGAGGAAGGGTTAAGAATAAATGTAATTTTGCTGTCTTGAGCCTTTTTTCTTAATGATTGAGGCAAACCACAATGACTAAGAACAACAGAGAGAAGAATATCTAAGAGAGGTTTAAGGCTGAACTAATGTCAACTAATGAGCTTTACATATTTGACATCTGTTAAAAAAACTGATCCTGGAGGAAGAACTCTGGAACATGCAAGGACGTAAGGGCTCAGATGCCCCTCCTGATGTGCTGGCCCAAGAAATACACAAGGCCTGAGCCTCAACACAGTATTTGAAGAAGATATATATGCACTGGGGTAGGAATAAACAACTCCCTAGGGTCAGCTACAGTGTGTTTGGAGCAGAATGCTATTGCAATTATCAGCTGGCAGCAAACATCCCAATGCAGTCACTGTCCCCTGTCTCCATCTGTACCTTTCAATCTGACACTGAAAGGCTGAAGATATCTTTATTGCCATGCATATCTGCTCTTCACAGTCCACAGACTAATGTTTGATGGAAGCATAGCTTTAAAAGAAAAAAACCCCAAACTTATCTGAGAAAAGCAGACTCTTACCTCCCAACCAAGTTCAATTTCCAGTGAATTGTTGCCATATTTTATTCAAGAGACAACAGTTCTGAGGTTTTGTTGTTTTTTCAACAACAATGTAAAATGGCATGAGAGCTATGGCAGAGCTATATGAGAACATCTCTGCTAACATCATGATTAAACCACGATTCTCAGTCATGCTGACAGCATCAGATTTTAGTCTACAGCCTACTCTAAGGTTTTTGTTTGTAGATGGACATCTGTTGGAGATTTTCTCTGAGTAACATCTGGAATTTAATGCTCAGGTTGGAGTAGGAGTTAAGAAAAATCTCTTCTTCATAATTTGTGTTGTCTCTTTTAATCCTTCCTTCATTTTCCCAGTGCTCCCATCCAAGAAACTCTTTAATCTGTGCCCATGACAATGCACGCTTTATGTTTCTTATTGCAAAGCTCAACTGTTAGCTCTAAGTTCACCCAAAGGTTATTCTAATTCCCTCCATCAGGATTTCAATTTAGATGCTCTCAGTAACCCATCAATAAAGTGACCTTCTTTTTGTTGTAGCAGCTTCACCTTACTCAGTTAATATGATGGCAAGCCTTTCCTTTTTGTTTTATCTAGCAGGGAATTCTTGTTGAGAAGATGCAATACCTGCTGGACAAGTGCCAAGTAGTAAATTGGCACTGCCTCTTCTGTTTCCAAGCGCACCAGACCTGCAAACATCCCAACAAGTGACCCGTCTCTGACTTGCTCCTATCTACTCACCATCAGAGCCTATGGCTGAGACACACCAAAAACAACTTTAGCAAATAAGCACAAGCCTGTCAGGGTCTCAGATACCCTGTAGTAGTTAACACTCCTAAAAGGCTCAAGAAAAATTGTGTTTCAAAGAGGTCTCACTGAAAAACCTTTCACTTCAGAAATACTTTGCCACAGATTCTCTTTTATTTCTGAGCTGCTCAGCCACATCCTTTCTGTATGTATGCTGGCTCCTGCCAGGCAGGTGTGACACCTCTACTTCACTTCTGGGAGCTTGTGTATGTTTTCTCTGAATGTGAGACCAAATTATGCATCTATTTGCAGTGCTTGTAAAACCAGAGGAGGAAATTTTGGCCTTGCACATTGTAGCACTTCTTGCTTCATGAGCATTACCTAATTAGAGGTACAAAAATGTAACTTCTTATGGTTGAAGCACTCCATAGCCTCATGCCTATATTTTCTTGTACAATTTCCTTCAGAAGAAAACTTCCCTTTTTCTGCTATTATTTCCAGAAAAAATATTTTACTAGCAAATTTATTCATGTGCCTACATCTGTTTTTTCATAGATGTTATCTTTTGATCTAAGCATATTAGGATGAGAGCACGCATTACTCTTCATTTGAATCAGACGTGATAATTGTGTTGAAAGCTTGAGCAATTGTTCCTCTGCAGCTCTGCAATAAATTACATTGTGATATGACAGAGGAAGGAAATCAGTAGCCACTGTACCTGTTTTGTGTGCTCTGCCATTGCCTTGGCCTAACACCCTTTGTTCCCTGGCCCCTTTTACGGAAGAGCTGTTTCCTGCACAGGAACCTATTCCTGTTTGTGACATGCTTTATCTAAAAAAGCAAGATCATACCGGCATTTACAGATATTTCTTTCCTAAACTCATTCCCTTTCATAATGACTCAACTGTCTTTCTGGGTATTCTGTGATCTCCCAGTATTTTCTCTGGGACACTCTCTACACATCCAATAAAAGAAGCTTTTCTGTATGAGCTTTGGTGACTTGGCTGTAAATTAGACTATTTCTAGTTATATATAACTACTGCCTTGGATTTCAAAACCAGACCTGAAGATCTGGATATCCCATTCCTAATGCATTATGTACATGCAGACTGCATTTTCTTGGTATCAGTATGATTGGCTTCCTGTCTTCCAAAAAATTATGGAAAATTGTGTCCATGAAACTTAACTCATATGAAAAATAAGATGTACTACAGCAAATGTATCAATGCTAAGGAGGATGCAGAGAAATCTGCAAAAGTCAGTGAACACACTCACACACACACACTTCTTGCTGCCCTCTGTTTACACTGGAAAAAAGGACTTTTTGGATTTTTTTTCCCCTCAAAAATCTCACAGACGGCTCCTCTGCATTACTTTGGGTTCATTAATTGTTTAAGATAAAGCTTTACAGATCCAATATAAGAACCTGTTTTACAAGAAGTAGATGTTAAGGTAAGAGTTAACAGACCAGACTACTAAAAGAAAAGCAGAATTTAACATTTACTTTTGGTATAAATTATGAAATTTACTTTTGCAAGGATTATGAACAAAACCCCACACCTGAATTAATACAGTTGTTTCTATGACCTTAAGCTCACGTAGCTGTTCACAAGTGAAACATTTATTAGATGACAACTTAAAAGATATCACAGGTAATGACTGTCTTTAGAGATCAAGGATTTGTCTGTACCTATACTGTCTCTGCCTAGTGAGAAACTTCATCTCATTTCACAGTTTCACTTTGAAGGCATATTCTAGCAAATAACATCTCTTCAATTTCATTACTTTTGTGTAACATTTCTGAGAATTCTTAATGTTTGTGGCCAAGACACAGAGTGTTTGGGTCTTTTAAAGTCTTTGACCAGAATTTGCTTAACTATAAGTGTGGCTTGACATATTGGTATAGCCACCTGTGAGAAAGAAAACATTATTTTGACTTAAATCTACCCCATGCTGTGCTCCGACAGAGCATTTGCTTCCCTATTAAGCTCTGTGTTGAGACTTCATGCCCTGGGAACCTCCATCAATGACCCTCCTTAAAAACGTCAGTATAAATTCCTGGCAATTTGTAACGCCATTTACTCTTTCATAGATCCTGAGCATCAGGAAAAGAAGGGAACTGTTTGCACACAAAATTATTTTTGTAATTTAGGATCTTCTTTGGGAAACAGACTCATGGAGTTATTTACACACTGACATATTAAACACATACAAATATAGAAACAGCAGTTCACTTCAGACTCTGGTTTGCTACTTGTATAACCAATAACTGTGAAGCATATGCTTACTATTGTGACTTCATTTATTAGCTTCATTGTGGCAACTGAGCTTGTGTGTCACTACTAATGATGTCATGGAAACTGTTTAATACTGCGTGGGGTGGGGGTGTGAGGGTGGGAAAGAATGCACAGTGATTTAAGTGTGAAAGTAATGAAGTTGAAGTATCATAAGAAAAAATCCCACCAACTACTTTTATAAAGAGTGGATATCAACATTTCTAAGATTCATGACACTCATTCTAATTTCATAATCTGGACTGTGAAGTGTTTAATCTGGTTCATTCAATATGACAGCTATAGAAGAATTCAAGCCCACCATGACTCACAGATTACAAAAGGCCTGTATGTTGCTCAGCAAGCAGCACTGCACACAAAAATAAGTAGTGGAGATCTGATGACAGTCAATTATCTACATATTCCCAGTTAGGGGATAATAACTGAGACGTTTATTGAAAGCATGTTCTACAATATATAGGGTTGGTAGGTGTAACAAGATAACATTTGTGCTGGGTAAGGAGGGGCGCCCTGGGTGGTTACATGTCACAGTGGTTAGACAGGAAGAAATACAAAGGAATTCTTACAGATAACTACAACCTAATTACAAACCTTAAACTATCAGGGCTTTTAAACTAAGTTTGTGATTTAGTAGACAAGTCTTGTGAATTATCTCTTTTTCTGTGAATTTTCAAGGCTTGGAGAAGGGAGTTTCTTTCCTCCCTTCGCAGCTCCAAGGCCAACTGGACAACCCTGCCAACATTCTCCTTCTTAGCAGACAGCCTCCAGATGTTCCCAAAGAGACCAACATTTTTACACAAATTCTAAGCTGTTAATTCCTTCAGTTTGACATGGAGAGGTTGCAGAGTCTCCTTCACTGGAGATAGTCAAGAACCATCTGCAAGCAATCCTGTGCCATGTGCTCTGGGATGACCCTGCTTGAGGAGGGAGGTTGGACCAGAGGACCCACTGTGGTCCCTTCCAACCTGACCCATTCTGAGATTCTGTGACATGGGCAGTGTGCCCACACCTGATGCCTATTTGCCAAAGATATTTCTGTGCACCTCTCTGATTCTGAACATGTTGCTACAATGTGAGTCACAGGGACCAGAGAACTTAAAGCAAGAAGTATATTTGGAGTAATGGCTCTGTTACAGGAGTGTATTAAGTTGTTCAAGGAATCACTGGCAAAGGCATCAGTAAAGGCAGGTTTAATACAAAAGTGACAAAATTCAGTGGCAAAGTTCACTCTACTACCTACTAGACAGTTAGAGTACACAGAGAAAAATCAGACTGAAATCTAAATCAATCAATCTAAAAATAAAATTGACCTAAAATGACCTATGGAGGCTGGGGATGGAAAAAGGGTAAGGATGGGAAAAGGTAAGGAATAACAGGAATAAGGGAGACTCTCTCATTTAGTCACAAGGTTTAGAGGGGGTTCCCTTGACAAACTAAATTTGACTAATGGTTTAGGCCTAAAGGTTTTAACAGCACTTAATAGCACTCAAGCGATAGTCAGATTTAAAGAGTTTAATAAAACATTCTATCGAATTTACTACAAGCACAACCAGGCACAATAGGAACTCATAGGTCTAACTTACAAATCTAACATACTTGAGAATCTAAGAGAGCAACATTCACAGTACATTTGCTATAGCACATTCACACTTGCATGCATACAGACCTAAACGAGTTACAAGGTAAAAAATTCCCTCAAGTTCAGTGAAGTACGCACAGGGGATGCCTTTGCATGTTCTCAATCGGGCAAAGGGTTGAGCTTTGATGAATGGGGGTTACCAGCATCCTCCACGTTCAGCAACCTGGAGAGTTTGCTTGCTCCAAGGTGCCCGCTCAGAGGGGGGTTTCTGGTCATGACCCAAGTGGTCCATGGAAGTTCAAAGGGTCTCACTTAGGACCACTGTTTGTAGGGGTCCAAGAGAGTTGGCTTTAGTCACAGTAATTTTCCATGTCAAAGCTGAAGCCTAATGAGCATTTCTGAAAACACAGTGTGGCTCAAGGAGGCAGCGGAAGGATGCACCACCACAAAGAGACAGACTATATTTTGAAACTCAAGTCAGAGTGGGTATACTAAAAGGGTGGGAAAACAGAAGAAGTGCAACCCACTCTCTAAGGTAGTTTGGGAATAGATTTAATGGAAAAGAAGGATTGGCAGTTACTCAGAGAAATTCACAGGCAGCAAAACATTGGAACTTTCAGAAATGGAAAATTTTACGGGAATATGACAGAGCAGCATTCTAGCCCTTAAGGACTGAAAGGGAAGTGGTGAGGACAGCCCTCTGCCTACAAAGAAAAAGGAGAAAGATGTGAATGGCTTATAGAGAAAAGAGACTGCAAACAAATTTTTCTTGTATCTTCATCTTCTTCCATGTCCAGCTATTAAAGTCTGACAAGAGTTCTTACACTTGCCTGCTTGCTAGCAAAAATAATCCAATGGCAATTGTGCATCCTGCTAAGATTCATGTGAGTATAGATACTAATATATTCTAACACATTGTATTTCACTGTCGTGAAGAAGAGAAAAATCTGATAGCAACAGATGAATATTAAAAAGCAAAACTTAACCGAAACATGCTGCCATATGGAAATTTGTATTACACTATTAAAAAATTAAAAAGCAGAAATGTGCAATATATACTCCTGAGTGATAGTCATCATAGAATAACTTCTCAGAAATAGAAATGAAACCACAGATAACTGTGTGTTGCCTGCTATTACTAAGAACATACAACAGACATTTGCATCAGAGTTGGAGGAAAACTATCAGACCATAGTTCACACCCTGCAGATGGAATAAACCATGTTCTGCTGAAGAACTTCACAGATATTAAAAAGATGACATTCCATCATCTGATACCCATCCCTAAAAGCTACCAATTACAAAAGACGCACCCTGAAATAATTTTAGTGTATCTGTTGAAGATCTCACTGGAAATGCTGCATGGAAAGAGACAGTTGTATTTCTAGCTATTTATAGCAGGATTATCACAGCATTATTACTTAGAAATGTGCACACACCAAAATAATCTCAAAATGTCCCTTTAATTTTCCATTTAGAATAAATTACATCTAAAGACACATCTTTGCATGTTTTAAGAACATTTCCTCTGAAAAAGATTATAAATTTGGATAGTCATCCATCAACCCATTCAACTTTAAGTAAGATAAACAGAGAATTTGCCTCCCAGGCAAGGCAATTTAAGTCTGCTTTGTACTTTTAAGTACAATAGAAATTCATAAAGTTAAGAAGTTGGCCTCTAAGAAGAAAGTTTATACAGATTGGTAACTTTGAAATTTCTCTGTGATCTGACTAAAGTGATTTCTCCCTTGTACATCAAATGTGACAGTTGTGAACTTTCAAGAGAGCACAAGTCTCTCTGAATTTTTTCAGTACAGGTGAAGAAAAGAGTACAAGATGATCTATTAGAAAATGTTATGTTGGTCTCAGAAGATCCTGAGTTTGCTCTCTACCAAAATTCCCAGATTCATTGAATGGTTTAGGTTGGAAGGGACCTTAAAGATCATCTCATTCCAACATCCTCTGCCATGCGCTGAGACACCTTCCCAGGGCAGGAATACCTTCCACTTGACTAGGTTGCTCAAAGTTCCACCCAATCTAGCCTTGAACACTTCCAGGGATGGGGCACCCACAACTTCTCTGGGCAACTTATTCCAGTGCCTCACTAACTGCTCAGTAAAAAATCTCTTCCTAATAACTGATCTAAAGCTATGCTCTTCCAGTTTAAAGCCATTCCCCCTTGTTCTATCACTCCATGCCCTTGTACAAGTCCCTCTTCAGCTCTTCTATACTTTTAAGCACCAGGAGGTAGCAATAACGTTTCCTCTCTCTAAAACTGTTCCTACTATATCCAAAAATTATTTACTTTTTCAGAATTTCATTGCATAAAAATGTAGAAGTGGAATTCTATGACTTGCAGTCCAATCACTCTCAGTCATGCAAGTCAATGGCCAGACAAGTTTTTGTGGGGTTTTTTAGCAAGCTAAAATCATTAGTACAAATTTATCTGCAAAATTGCAATACTACCAGGCCATACAATTAAAAAGCTCCTAAATTTTCTCAAGCTAGAGGTGGCCTTATCTACTTCAATACTGAGTATTATCTTAGCATTTTAACTAGCTTAGGACAAAGGACAAGGATAAGGCATTAGAAAACAAAAATACACTTGTGAACTCTAGGAAAGGACAGAACCTTACCATAAGTGCTAGAACAAGTATGACTAGAAGAGGTGGAAAAGTAATGACTGGGAAAAGCTCACATAAATGCAATTCTTAAGTTCAAAAGCTATGGCTTTTCATTGCATTTCATAGATGTTTGGGCACTTAAAATTACCTTAAACAAATACAACCATGACAAACACTTTTAAGACTTTCAGTGGTCAGTGTACCATAAGATACAGCTATCATCAAACCCACCTGAGTGGACTTTTCACTCACAGCTGGATAACTATCCTTAGATCTACATCCTTCCTACATAGCGTGAAAAGGAGTTGAAGGGAATCATGGGACTTGCCCCAAACAGGAAAACTTATTTTCATGTGCTGGGTCAGAAGTTATCTGGGCCTCAGCTGTCACTGCACTCCCATAATACGCAGAATTAAGTAAATATTTTCCTACAGCATGTCCTTGGACTCATCTTTAGGGATGAGTCTCCCCATCCCTCATATAGTGGATTTTGAGCAGTGCTTTTGGCCAGAGAGAGTGCCTTGTTGATCTCCTTCCTGCTCCAAGTACTTTATTTATTCTTTTGTTGTGTTTTTTTCTAATTTCTTTACTGTAAGACTACACCATTTCAGCAAGGAATAGAAATTGATCTGTTTGTATACAGAGCCTGAGCATGAAGAGGCAATCACAATGCCTTTTGGACAGAGTTTGGGGCAGAGATGCCTCATTTTTAAGGTCTCACTGAGTTTCAGATATGGAAAGTGGGTGGCTCAGATTTCACAGGCTGTGGTGGCTGGCGCACTTGAAAAGAGAGGCTACGTACTGATTTTTACTGCCCATAACCACAGCAGCAGCCTGGCAGTCACTGCTAGAGAGGGCCCATGACATGAGCTGTCTTAAAGCAGGATTAGTTAAAGCTGCTCCTCCATAGACAAAGACTACACAGCCACTCTGGCAATCAGTTCCAGTGCTTGACCACCCACTCAATAAAATATTTTCTTCTGTTCTTGTGGAATTGCCTGCACTTCAGTGTGCGCCCATGGCCTCTTGTTCTGTGCCACTGGGCACCATTGAGAATAGGCTGGTTCCGTCTCCTTTACTCTCCCACCAGGTAGTTGAGACGTGGATAGGAAGGCCCTGATTCAGTAACAATGCTTGCCCCTGCAAGATGAAATTACTCTACACTCAGCAGCTCAGACTTTGAGATGCCTCACTTTTGAGAGAGGCCTGTAACTTCAGTCACCACCAGTGTCTCCTTTACCAGTATTCCTAACTTGTCTCTGAATGAAGAGTAAGATATGCTCCATAAACATTATAGGTAAACTGGTGTTTGAAATAAAATACCTTATATTATCTACACAGCACATATTATAAAATCATTTGATACAAGAACAGATGACACCCAAAATTTTATTGCCTTGTCAAATGTAAAAATTTATTTATGCTATTTATCAAATGTTTGAATTTACAGCAAAGACAATACTTCAACTTCAGGTCCAATTGTTCATCTGTAAGTTCTACATCAGAAAACCCTTGACTCTTCCAAGGGTTTTCTTCAATTTTTACAAGATGGCTTCGAACAGCAGAATTTCATAAATAATGGCCAACTTCACAAGCCTGAGGGTCACTATCTCATCGCTACTTCATTGCTGAGCATAACCCACAAAACAGAGGAAGCCTTAAAGCCATTTAAATCCCCAAACACTATCACTACTGCACTCAAGAGCATTTAAATCACAGTGCTCTGAATTAATAACACCAAACATTATAGCTAGTCTTAAAGATTTACCACATCTTCTCCTAATACAATGACTTCTTTTTAAATATTACAAGAGAACTGTGCATCAGAACAACTTCAAAATACACAATCATCCATTTGGCTTGGTTTTGTAATAAAAATAAAGTCAGTAATCTGTCTGTTAACTTCATCTCTTTTGTTGTGCTCCTTTTCCCTCCCTTCTCACTTAGGAAACTACACTAGACCAGGCAGTTATATTGTAGCACTGAGGTAGCATATTTCAATTGAACAGAATAATAGATCTGCTACTGTGCCTCCTCTCCACTAAAGCACAAAAAAAAAAAATCCCCACAGTTTTTCAACTTCTTTGGAGAAGACAGACATATAGCTCATTTCCAACAGCCACTCCATTTTGAATTCAAAGCACAAAGAGTCTCCAAACGGCAGACAAATTATACCAGCTAAAATGAATGAGAAAATAACAAGAAGAAGGAACTATGTCAGTTTTATTAGAACTAGGGTTACATTTTAGCTCTATTGTTCCCTATTATGAAATGCATCTTTACAGTCCCTGAAATTTAATTTCAAAGACCAGGATCCTGAAAAAGGGCAACCCGTGCCTCTGTAGTTCTAAGTGATTTTCACACTACCTGCAGAAAGGGACAAATAATTGCAACAAAACCAAAAAAAAATCAAACAGACCTAATATAAAGTCAATAGGAATTAACAACATGAGTATACTACGAGAATCAAAGTTAAGGCAAAAGCTATAACCTGAACGAACTGAAAATATATGCCTGAATGAACTGAGCACTTTTCATGTATTTAGAAGTTAAAGCTGGGATAGCCTTACATATAATTTTTAAAAAAAATCACTGCAAGAATAGAAACTTAAGTTTCCTAAAAAATTGAGAATAAGAGTAACTCAGCTTTGCCCTTCTAGCTACAAGCTTTAAAAGACTAAGCTGAAGTCAAGTTGTACTCTTGACTGCAGCCTTAACATCTAGACTATTTTCTATTAACAACCTTCACAGACACACCTGGGTATTTAGCAGGAATAATAAACAGTGATCCTAAAGAACAGTAGTAATTTCCTGCTCTGCATGGCATGCTTCTACACATAGCCTTGTAAAACTGTTGCATGGTACACAACACTCACCCAACCCCAGGCTGGATCTTTGAATTCCCCCCTCCATCAGGGGAAAGCAAAAATTTCACTGCAGTTAAAACCCCTTGAGTCAGCTTACATGCACAGGGGAAACTGGGGTTTAACACCCTGGAAAGCAGATTGAGAACATAACTAAGCTGACTGCTAAATAAACTCCCAAGAAAACACCTAAAGAGCTGAGGGAAAATGCGTAAGTTATAATGACCAATTCAAGCTGTTTATGGAGGTGTTAATGTTAATCTTTCAAGTAATCCAAGATGCACTCCAACATCGGTTATTAAAAATTGAAGGCTTTTATGAACACCCTCTTACACACAAAAGGAGTAATAAACAGAAGGAACTTGTTTACAGTAAATACAAACATCTGAAAAATCTCTGAAACCTGTTTATACAAATACTAATAAATTCTTTAATATTTTGTACAACTAGAAGGTGCACAGATTGGCATTCAAGCAGTCAATGCTGGCAAACATCTGTCAGACAATAACATGATTTACTTGGATAACAATATAGTTTAAAACACCATAAATTAAAAAAAATAAGTTAGTTCACATTTTTCCCCAGCTTTTATGTACATTTCAGTCTTTAACGAGATCTTGTAGCCTTCTTCAGAAGCTCCAGGTCTTTCCGTCGAGTTTTGATTGCTCTGGCACAGCCATACTCTTCCAGTTGTAAAGGGATATACTTTTCTATCTGAACAAGCCCATGCCCAGCAGGACCAGTAAACAGCTTAATCCAGGTTGGCTTAAAGTTTCCCTTGAAGCCCAGGAAGGCCAGGCTTCCTGCAACAAAAACAGCTCAGCATTATCAAACCAGCCAAGCTCATTGAGCACAATACATGACCAGTTAGAAAAGGGAATGCCTCTCCAAAATTCTCTTGATGTTATTCAGGACATTAACCCACTCTCAGCTACCCACCCACCTCACTGGGAAATACTGCTTTGCAATTTGCTATTTCCTTTTTCAATATTCAGTATTAAATATTCTCAAATCTTAACATGAAAACACAGCTAATTGGACATTTATAAAACCTGCCTTCTGAGACACAGCTTGCACCAACAGTCTGAATGGACGAGACCTACCTCATGTGCCTTATAAAGTGATCATCCCTCAGTACATCAAGAGCTTCTCATTTCTAGCTTCAAATTTTGTTAGAATAGGAAATATTAGTCAGGCATGGGAGATTGCTTTAAAAAGACATTCACTTGGTGAAGCGCAGAATACAGGCTTTAGGAAAAAGACCCAGAATTCTTTTTTGTATAATCCACAGGCATAAAGAACTGCTACTCAGTTCTCTGTTTCTGTTTTACACAACACCCTTTGGGGCAAGGGGAAGGTTTTCTACCCCACCAATAAGATGTTCCTCGCCAACATAAGCACACAGAACAAGGTGGCATCAGAGAAAAAGTGCAAATTTCCACCAACCGTTGCTGTGAAGATAAGGTGGTTTTGCTGTCCCCAGGGACATTAAGGCTTCTGCTAAATTATTAGGAATTGCTAGATCACCTCTTGTGCTCAGCAGAACGATGGATCTGCAGCAGGAACAGTAAAGAGACAGCAGCTGTTATAAACACACTTTTTAAGTATTCTGCTACATGCCTTTACAGCTAGCTGACCTCACAGTCCACTTCTTTAAGAGTACTCATGACATGGAAATAATCAACCCTTTCTGAAAGCAGTACTTAGAATTTTTCATTTTTAAACTTTTAAATATAACTTCAAAATCACTGAAAAGTGGCATTTAAATACAGATTAATATTTTGTATCAAAAAATCAAATTCAGCTATTGATCCCTAATTAGCACATTAGAATGGTGAGGTTTTTTCTGACATTAACCCTTTATCTTTAATGATAAGCAATTTTCTTCCTATGGGGAGAGAACAGTATGATGTCTTTCACATAGTCCTTGTCAGTCCTTATTAAACAAAAGGTTATTCTTGTTTTAAGCAAAGAAGTGTTATTATGATGTTTAGCTAAAGAAAACCATTTTTGAGGTGAAATACAAGCAACAGCAGAAAATAAAAAATGTTCAATATTTGCTTTATTTTCTTAAATAAAGCTAAATCATCCATTAAAATGCTCTTATGTTTCCCCTTTTCCCTCAACCTAGACACCTGTTTTGCTCACTTTCAGTGCTCCTGTATTGACACCATTATTTAAGTCCTCATCAGAGAGCATTGCCTACAGGACATATTGGAAATAAATGGTCATTACACATACCTCTGTGGAATTCCAGATTTTAAATATCCATCTACACGCTTAATGTCTGCTTCAGCAAATAATTTGTTTCCCAACACTGTGCCAGTGCAGGCATCTACTATAACAACAAATATACCATTATCCTTGAAGGAAAACATGGTGCCATTGACCTGAATGGGAGGAAAAAGAGAAAGAAAACAACTTTTTCTTTCTTTCTTAAGTTAATATGAATCAAATAGCAATTTTACTGCACTCAGTGTTAATATTATTCTAGATTAGACATAGTTGTCTACTAATTTCCTTAAAATACTTGCTTCTCCCTAACATCCCTTCAATTTTCCCCTTGAGAGGATGCTGCCAGTGGGACTTCTGAAATTGCATGGGAGCCTTAAGTCCCTGGTCTCTACAGGGATATTGCACACTTCAGGTGACTTAATACTTGCCTTGGCCATTGGTCCTGCTTCAGGAAGCTAAAATTGAGATTCTGGACTTCCTGACAACAGTACAGTTAACTGGTATGTGCAACAGCTCAGTTCCAGACCAGTTTTTTCCTACTGAGCACTCTTACTGTTCTGGAGATGGCACACACATTCCTGTAGAAGTTTGTAGCTGCTAAGTTATGCTGCTCACATGCCATTTGTCTGCCTGGGTAACTGCAGATTCAACCAAGCCAACACACTGACACTAAAGAATGAAGGGCTCATGCAGACTAAGCTCTGCCATGCAAGACCATCTGCAAATGCTCTTTCAGCACCATGTGTAAGTCTTCTTCAGCATCTGAATGGAAAAGTCAAAGTAAACTACTTCTTATACAGTGTCACATTCACCAGGCTTTTAGGGGCCACAGCAGAACAAATACAGAAATCTCTGTGGATTCTTTAGTAACTGCCATTTTGAGGACTTTAGCAAAGTTTAGTGGCTTGCACGACCCATTCCATTAACTTGCTAATCTGTTAGCACAAGGACAATTTCAACAACATGGATTTAACTAACACGTTGTTAGCTTGTGTCGTTCTTCTATTTTCAAAACCAGACATAAATGTATACCCACCCAGATTTAAACATGAAACTAAACATTTTAAACTTTCCCTTACTGGAACATTTTTCTCTCCAGCAGGAAAAGATTCCAATATAAAATGGAGCTTTGAAGGCTCACTTTCTGAGGTTAAAACATCAGCTTTTTGACTGGTTGGTTTTTAAACAATGAACCAATCTTTTCATTCAAGTGAAAAAAATTGAGGTCAGCATTATGTAGAGCTGTACAGCTGTTGTAATACAAACTGCTAAAACGATATTTAAGAAGAAAACCATAAAGAATACATACAGATATAAATGCTTCTTGACCTCTGCTTGACTCTTTTTTATCACAAGAATTAATCTGCACAAGGAGGTAGTTTTTATGAGGATCACTGGTGAATACCACCTGGATATCAAACAAAAGTTAAGTAAGTTAAGTAGTAGTTAAGTAGTTAAGTAAGCATATTGATGTGCCTTCAACACTGCATCATGCCAGTTTACAACAGATGGCACATGCTCCAAAGCAAATGCATCCATTTGTCATTTATGGTACTAGTAATGCTAATAAATACAATGACATATAGTGTACCCTATTTTATCCCTTTAATTTCAATATATTTTCCAGCTTGCATAGCTGAAACAGATAATGCAATTTCAAGGTTGTTCTAATAAGTAAAGATCCAAAAAGAGAGAAGGTTGGCCATGTAGTATCTGCAGCAAAGCTTTTCTACACCCTACATGGAGTACAGACAATACATCAGATCTAGCTATGTCCTGTCTCTGTAGCACTTGGAGTGAGAGCTGAACAAAAGACAAAACAAACATCTGAAAACTTTTTGCTACAAAGGACTCCCCACTTTGTGGGATAGAGAGATTAACAATGTGACCACTGCAAACCAGTCAATTCAGTACCTTGTGATGAAAGACTGAAATTAGGACTAAAAGGGAGTATAGAGTATCACCAATTCTACAGTTCATTAAAAGTTTTGCATTTTACCTGAGCTGTGCCGCATTTTGTACATGGTACAGTAGTTTTTTCTGGCATCTGCTTTATGACGGTTGGTCCTTGGTAGTACTTCGGGTAAGCTTTTGCCATGCAGTTACTTATCCCTTTTGCTGAATCTTTGGTCACAATCTTGATCCTTTCACATCCCTGAGATGAGCAATAACTGTGACCATCCCTATCATATTTGGCTTGAAGAAATAAAAAAAGTAATCTACACAAAAAAGGGGAAAATAATCTAAATTAACTAGTGGAAATATAGGTTTTTATATTAAACTTTAACAGCTATATTTCATGATTTTCAAAAGCAAAGAAACTACAGTATTCACTTTTGCACTGCTATCCAAACTTTTACAAAGTATTTACAGTTTACTAGAGTTACGAAGTCTCTAATGATATATCTGAAATTCCCAACAATTAGAGGAAATATCAATATGAATACAGATGCCTTGCAAAGAACCAGTCCTCAAATCACTGGCTTGCAGGATACAAAAACCAAACTGCAGTGCATAAATATTTTCTTTGATCATAAGATCTCTGCAGACATGCAGCAGAAACTGTTTGGAAATTCAGCTTCATGCACCAGCACTGGACAATGAAATTGTGCTACTGCAAATGCCACGAAATGCAATTTAGGGTGTAATAGTCAATAATGTTCACAGTGCATTACTGGTAGTTCTTCTACCAGTAATGAGACTGGTAGTTCTTCTGTGAAATATGCAACTTATCACTGTAGCTTTTAGACAAAACAACATAAATGTCTTTTCAAAAACTACACTCACAGACACAGTAGCAGACAAAGAGAACAAATTAAAAATTTAAGATTAATGCTTGCAAAACACACAAGTGATATACATAGGACTTATTGACTGTGTCTCAAACCTCTCAGAAGGATCTCAGTAGCCACTGTCAGACGTACTTTTGAAAGAGAGAGAACTTATATCTAAGTTCTTTTGAGAAAGCTGAAAACAGATTAGGATTTTCAGAAATAGAATTTTTAAATATTCTTACAAGAGAAAGTTTCTTGGAAATGTCTACAGTGTTCAATTTAACATGAAGGCACAAATTTTCTTTGAGACTGAGAAAGTAACTCCTGAAAGGCCCTGCTCTGCAGCACACCAGATACCATATTTTCCCCAGATATGAGGCAGGAAGTATCACCAGCAACTGCAATTCTCTTGAAAAGTATTTCAGTGACAAACACTGTAAGCTGGAGATGTAAAAACATATAAGGAGAACCCTTCTTTCAAAGAGTTTTTAGGCTCCATCACTACAGCTTTTGTCTTACGAAGGTGTCTCAATCACTTGCTTTTAACACTATCAAACTGAATATTTTGAGGTTAAACAACATCTTCTAGTAGGGTCAAGTTGCAAGGAGTTACCCAGAACTGTTGTCAAAGTAAAACTTCTTGTCTGATCGATTCTTTTCAAGCTCCATCATTGAAGAGACAGGCATGTAGCGCTCTACCTTGCTTGACAGAGGAGATGACCGCCTTTGAAAGGTTTCCAAAACTATAACAAAATCTGTATTTGGTTGGTAACAAAGACCAACACGAATCCAGTCATTCCTAAAAATGAGTAAAATGTGTTAGTCATTGTAGGAGCAGTTTAGATGTTTATACACAGCAAACAGATAGTTTCAAAAACAAGCAAGAGGAACACAGAAGTTCCCAAACCCTCAACCAGAAGATTCTTCTTTCCCTCTCTACACAGTCTTTCATTAAATGTTATAGTAACTGTGATTCTCTCAGAATATATTTTATTTTATACTTTATAGACATTTAATAAGTTTATCTTACAACAAAAGCAAGTATGATTAACTATTCAACTCTAATTCTGCTCAACTTCACTATTTGTACATGTTCTTCTCCAAACAGTTTTTCTTAAAGATACTGTAGTGGACAAATATTTAACTTGAGGTACAAGCCTACTGTTTAATCTCTTGCTTTTCGTACTTTAGGATTTGTAATTATGAAAAAAAACCAAACAACTCAAGCTTCAGTCTTCTTGATAGTTGCAAACTCTCACACACACTAATTGTACAGGATGTAACTTCAGTATTACCTTGTGGATCAAATACAAGAAAAGAAGTAAACATACTTGTTGAAGTTAATGAGATATAGATAGGTGACATTTGGAGCTTTTCCATTCCAATGTATTGTATAGCCCTTTTGGAGCATCACTACTGGCTGATATTGTTGAAAGGCTGCTCTCTGATTAATACCTCGAAGGACCATGGGATTGGCGGGGTACTCATCTCGGATGATAGTCATGGAAAGATTCTGTCCATTCCAGGTTTGGACATAAACCTATATGATAAAAAAGAGGATGAAAAGAAAGTGCAATGTTTAGACACTGTGAAAAAGGAAATGAAGCAATGAAGCACAATCAGTGCATAATTAACCAAAATGCTGTAACTTGATATTCTGAGTTGCATAATACACAAATATCTCCTGAATAAAAGTCCTATTTGAAACACTAACAGAAAAAAAAAAAAGTAGATTTTGCCCATATTGCAGACAAAAAAGGGGAGGGAGGAAAAGAAAAAAAAATCAGCTATGACACTTGACCACATAGACCAGGAAACAGAATGGGAATCAAACCTGTGAGATTTGTAACCCTTAAACTCCACTCTGAAAAAACCCAACAGAACTCGTGGAATTCAACACCTCCAGAGCAAAAATGTTTTAGGAGATAGGGCTGCAACACATAACTCTTGGCAAGGATACTTCTACCCTGCAGCATCTAATACTGTACTCCCAGTCCATATGCTGAAGGGAATATGATAAATACACAACTGGCTGAAAAGCATAATATATATAGAAGTACTTCAAAAAGCAAAAAAATGTTTGAAATCCAAAGATAGGTAATTCTTCATTTCTCATACTACCCTTGACCCTACAAGTAGTTCATATTGTAGATTTGCCCCAAACAGAAAGTCAAGCATACTAGCCTGTGCATAGTTCCCACTGCAAATTACTCCATTCCATTCTGTAATATTAATGCACTTGGGGTGTTGAATCAAGTAATTATCCATTCTGCCCACATAGGTATCCTTGTAGTCAGTCACCGAACCATCTAGATCATGAAATATTGAGTTCTTGTCACCATCCAGATCTCCTTCTTCAAACCAGGGACCAGACTTTCCAAAGAAGGCTTTCAAAGAAACCTGACAACAACAATTAAAGTTTTAACTTTTTTTTCTCCAGGTGAAGCACAGACTAACACTTGCACACTGGCAAAAACACAGAAATTTGATAAAGTTGATTAAAAACTTTATGGTAAAGACTGTGGAATCTTGCAAAACAGACATGTTGTTTTCACTAATAGGCTCAGGCCAGCTCTTACTTCTGAATAGTGTTAATATTTGCAACTGAAAATTCATTACTAAGGAGATAAGTAACCTTACAAAATCTTACCAAATCCTCCCTTTCAGCTTTACCATATGCAATGCATCATATATTGCAACATATCCTGCATCGCTGTTGTACTAGAGTTTTTTGCTCAGGAGACAAAGGATACACCTTGGGTGACTGCCAACCAAGAGAGAAACTCTGGAATATGGATGCATGGAAAAAATTACTTAGGGTCCTTATCTGCTTATTTTAAACACAAGAAGAAAAGAAAACCATTTACAAGCCTATAGAAAAACTTGCAATACACTTACGTTTGGACCAAACTTCACAAGAGAAATACTATTTTTTGGTGTCATCTGCCATGGATTTTTCATCAAGAATCCAACTGCACTGGTAAATCTGTCTGGAGTTGGCACAAAGTTTCTGAAGGTGCACTTGGTAAGGTGAATAGGTCCATCATAAATTTGAAAGCCTCTGATTGGAAATGTCCTGTTGATGCAAGCAAATATTTATACCATCCTGTAACAAAACCCATGATATGCCTGAATCTGTGTCATAAATACATTTCCTTTCAGAGGAATAAAGAAAGCAACCTTAAGACAATGATTCACAAAACTGATCTTAGTAAAGGAAATATGGTTTCTGCACTTCTCTAATGAGTCACAAAATCCCCCACTTTTAAATTTTCCTGTTAGAAGAGCTATCACTGTCCATTGCAAATGTGTCCCTTTTCCAGTATGAGAAATAAAGCAGGAAAATAATACCACCTGCACTTTGATTGATCATGGCAAGTGGGAGAAGTGACTGCAGTCTAGAGGAAAGCAAATGTCACTTCTAACTTGAAGAAGGAATGTGCAGAGAATGGCAGGCTGGTAAGCCTCAGTTTGATCCCTGGGAAGGTAATGGAGAAGCTAACCCTGGAAACCATTTCCAGTAATCAGCATGGATTCACCAAGAAGTCATGCTTGACCAACTTGATAAACTTCTGTGATGAAATGACTGGCCTGGTAGCTGGGAGCAGAGAAGTGCATGACATCTACCAAAACTGCAGTAAGACTTTCGACACTGTATTCCGTAAGATTCTCATCAAGTACGGGCTGTATGAGACAACAGTGAGATTAACTAAAAATGAGTTGAATGCTGGGTCTAGAAGACGATGGCACAAAGTCTACTTGGAGGCCAGTAACTGGTGGTGTACCCCAGGGTTTAATACTGAATCCAGTCTTGTTCAGCACCTTTACTAGTGGATGATTAGGCCAAGTATAGTCTCAGCAAGTTGACACCTAGTGCTTGTTCCCAGTACAAGACAGATATGGAGATACAGGAGAGTCCAACAAAAGACAACAAAGATGTTAAGTCCATGCAGTACCTCCCACAAGACAAAACACTGGGAGACCTCACTGTTCAGCCTGGAGCAAAGAAGGCTCAGACAGGAATCTCAATGTATAATATCATCACAAGGGAAGGTGCAAAGAAGATGGAGCCAGGCTCCTCCCATTTGACAGGACCAAAGGCAATGGGCACAAGACAAGAAACAGGAGGTTCCTCCTAAACACCATGTGAAACTTTTTCACCATGAGCGTGACTAGCACAGGCTCAGTTGCCCAGGGAAGCTGTGGAGAATCCACCCTTAGAGATACCCTAAAGTCACCAAACATAGCCCTGGAACATCAACTTTAGGTGACACTTCTTGAGAAGGGCAGTTGGACAAGATGATTCCTAGTTCTGTGATTCCACTCAACTAGACTGAATGCCTTATAAATCACTGCCACGTTAACTCCTTTCCTTTAAATGGCTAAGCAGCAAAAACCCAGGGTGGTTTAGACTTTCCTCACCCTTTGTCGTGGGCATGAGAGGAGAGCCTGAAGCCTTGTGGGCATGGTCAAGACAGTGCTATTTGCCATCTTTTGTCATGGCCGGGGAGCAGGGGAAAGGGATTCTCCCTTGCTTCCCTTTTTCTGGGGGAGTGAGCACTGAATGGAGCAGTAGGGTAATGCTGGTCCCAAGCAGAGGGTTTGTCTGTTCTTGTTTTTCATTGTCTTGGGCTTGAGGGAAAAACATGGGTATGGACGGTGTCAGCCATTTTCTTCTTTGTCTTGGGAGCCACATAGGGCTGGGTCAGTCAGTGAGCAATTTTTGTATGTAAATCACCCTATTTTTGTACACTTTTTTATTAATATTGCTGTTGTTACTGTTTGTTTCCTTATTTCATTGCTGTTTCCAATAAATTGTTCTTAACTCAGGATCTTTGCCTTTTGTCTCTCTCACCTGAGGGGATGGAGGTGGGGGAGAGGGAAGTGGCTGTGTGGGGCTTAATCTTCAGCCAAAACAGTTTTAATTGGTACCCAACATAGAGCGTGAAGGGTTGAGATAACAACAAACCTACCAAGCACAGTCTGGAAACAAATTTGACCTAAGTATTTGTGTATCAGACAGGGGCCACTAATCACAATGTTTCCTGGTCTGTTCATGTGGATGTGGTACCTAACACTGCCTGTGTTCCCAGATGTGCTCCTTGTGATGATACTTTTCAGAATAGGGGGAGGGATCAGGATTGCTTTATTGTACTGGGGGATATGAGTATAGGATATGATAACATCAAGGGCAATGATGGCCATTTGGGATGTGTATTCAACACTGCTCTCCTACCCTGGCCTTGTNATCATAAATTTGAAAGCCTCTGATTGGAAATGTCCTGTTGATGCAAGCAAATATTTATACCATCCTGTAACAAAACCCATGATATGCCTGAATCTGTGTCATAAATACATTTCCTTTCAGAGGAATAAAGAAAGCAACCTTAAGACAATGATTCACAAAACTGATCTTAGTAAAGGAAATATGGTTTCTGCACTTCTCTAATGAGTCACAAAATCCCCCACTTTTAAATTTTCCTGTTAGAAGAGCTATCACTGTCCATTGCAAATGTGTCCCTTTTCCAGTATGAGAAATAAAGCAGGAAAATAATACCACCTGCACTTTGATTGATCATGGCAAGTGGGAGAAGTGACTGCAGTCTAGAGGAAAGCAAATGTCACTTCTAACTTGAAGAAGGAATGTGCAGAGAATGGCAGGCTGGTAAGCCTCAGTTTGATCCCTGGGAAGGTAATGGAGAAGCTAACCCTGGAAACCATTTCCAGTAATCAGCATGGATTCACCAAGAAGTCATGCTTGACCAACTTGATAAACTTCTGTGATGAAATGACTGGCCTGGTAGCTGGGAGCAGAGAAGTGCATGACATCTACCAAAACTGCAGTAAGACTTTCGACACTGTATTCCGTAAGATTCTCATCAAGTACGGGCTGTATGAGACAACAGTGAGATTAACTAAAAATGAGTTGAATGCTGGGTCTAGAAGACGATGGCACAAAGTCTACTTGGAGGCCAGTAACTGGTGGTGTACCCCAGGGTTTAATACTGAATCCAGTCTTGTTCAGCACCTTTACTAGTGGATGATTAGGCCAAGTATAGTCTCAGCAAGTTGACACCTAGTGCTTGTTCCCAGTACAAGACAGATATGGAGATACAGGAGAGTCCAACAAAAGACAACAAAGATGTTAAGTCCATGCAGTACCTCCCACAAGACAAAACACTGGGAGACCTCACTGTTCAGCCTGGAGCAAAGAAGGCTCAGACAGGAATCTCAATGTATAATATCATCACAAGGGAAGGTGCAAAGAAGATGGAGCCAGGCTCCTCCCATTTGACAGGACCAAAGGCAATGGGCACAAGACAAGAAACAGGAGGTTCCTCCTAAACACCATGTGAAACTTTTTCACCATGAGCGTGACTAGCACAGGCTCAGTTGCCCAGGGAAGCTGTGGAGAATCCACCCTTGGAGATACCCTAAAGTCACCAAACATAGCCCTGGAACATCAACTTTAGGTGACACTTCTTGAGAAGGGCAGTTGGACAAGATGATTCCTAGTTCTGTGATTCCACTCAACTAGACTGAATGCCTTATAAATCACTGCCACGTTAACTCCTTTCCTTTAAATGGCTAAGCAGCAAAAACCCAGGGTGGTTTAGACTTTCCTCACCCTTTGTCGTGGGCATGAGAGGAGAGCCTGAAGCCTTGTGGGCATGGTCAAGACAGTGCTATTTGCCATCTTTTGTCATGGCCGGGGAGCAGGGGAAAGGGATTCTCCCTTGCTTCCCTTTTTCTGGGGGAGTGAGCACTGAATGGAGCAGTAGGGTAATGCTGGTCCCAAGCAGAGGGTTTGTCTGTTCTTGTTTTTCATTGTCTTGGGCTTGAGGGAAAAACATGGGTATGGACGGTGTCAGCCATTTTCTTCTTTGTCTTGGGAGCCACATAGGGCTGGGTCAGTCAGTGAGCAATTTTTGTATGTAAATCACCCTATTTTTGTACACTTTTTTATTAATATTGCTGTTGTTACTGTTTGTTTCCTTATTTCATTGCTGTTTCCANTTTAATACTGAATCCAGTCTTGTTCAGCACCTTTACTAGTGGATGATTAGGCCAAGTATAGTCTCAGCAAGTTGACACCTAGTGCTTGTTCCCAGTACAAGACAGATATGGAGATACAGGAGAGTCCAACAAAAGACAACAAAGATGTTAAGTCCATGCAGTACCTCCCACAAGACAAAACACTGGGAGACCTCACTGTTCAGCCTGGAGCAAAGAAGGCTCAGACAGGAATCTCAATGTATAATATCATCACAAGGGAAGGTGCAAAGAAGATGGAGCCAGGCTCCTCCCATTTGACAGGACCAAAGGCAATGGGCACAAGACAAGAAACAGGAGGTTCCTCCTAAACACCATGTGAAACTTTTTCACCATGAGCGTGACTAGCACAGGCTCAGTTGCCCAGGGAAGCTGTGGAGAATCCACCCTTGGAGATACCCTAAAGTCACCAAACATAGCCCTGGAACATCAACTTTAGGTGACACTTCTTGAGAAGGGCAGTTGGACAAGATGATTCCTAGTTCTGTGATTCCACTCAACTAGACTGAATGCCTTATAAATCACTGCCACGTTAACTCCTTTCCTTTAAATGGCTAAGCAGCAAAAACCCAGGGTGGTTTAGACTTTCCTCACCCTTTGTCGTGGGCATGAGAGGAGAGCCTGAAGCCTTGTGGGCATGGTCAAGACAGTGCTATTTGCCATCTTTTGTCATGGCCGGGGAGCAGGGGAAAGGGATTCTCCCTTGCTTCCCTTTTTCTGGGGGAGTGAGCACTGAATGGAGCAGTAGGGTAATGCTGGTCCCAAGCAGAGGGTTTGTCTGTTCTTGTTTTTCATTGTCTTGGGCTTGAGGGAAAAACATGGGTATGGACGGTGTCAGCCATTTTCTTCTTTGTCTTGGGAGCCACATAGGGCTGGGTCAGTCAGTGAGCAATTTTTGTATGTAAATCACCCTATTTTTGTACACTTTTTTATTAATATTGCTGTTGTTACTGTTTGTTTCCTTATTTCATTGCTGTTTCCAATAAATTGTTCTTAACTCAGGATCTTTGCCTTTTGTCTCTCTCACCTGAGGGGATGGAGGTGGGGGAGAGGGAAGTGGCTGTGTGGGGCTTAATCTTCAGCCAAAACAGTTTTAATTGGTACCCAACATAGAGCGTGAAGGGTTGAGATAACAACAAACCTACCAAGCACAGTCTGGAAACAAATTTGACCTAAGTATTTGTGTATCAGACAGGGGCCACTAATCACAATGTTTCCTGGTCTGTTCATGTGGATGTGGTACCTAACACTGCCTGTGTTCCCAGATGTGCTCCTTGTGATGATACTTTTCAGAATAGGGGGAGGGATCAGGATTGCTTTATTGTACTGGGGGATATGAGTATAGGATATGATAACATCAAGGGCAATGATGGCCATTTGGGATGTGTATTCAACACTGCTCTCCTACCCTGGCCTTGTGTGCTGCCTCTGGGAGTTCATTAATAATCATACCTGGCCTCTAGGAGAACAGGGATGATTTTCCCAACCTTTCAACCCCCTTTTCTCTTTCAGGCCTGTTACGACAGCTTTTGAGAATTCTGAATTCCCTTTGCATGTTCTAGTTGCTAAGTCTGCCAGGCCTCCTTAGTGTGGTCCACACCACACTTAGAGTCAAGAAAGACATTTCTAGAAAGGTCAATCAAAAATCTACCTGAGAGTGGATAGTCAGGAGTGGCACGGAATGTGGGAGAAAACTGGCCAGCTTTTGAAGGATTATTCTGCTCCAATAGTTTGGAAGTTCATGCCTGAAGAACTACAGGACCCTGTGAACAGAACATTTGCAAAGAGAATGCTGTGGTAACTCCAGAGAGAAGCAACTTACTGCAGCGTACTGGGCCCTGTCTACTCTTTACCAGACACAGTTCAATACTAGACAGCACTCGCAGGGGCAGGCAGAGGAAAACAGACTAACAGGCACCATGGCAACTCAAATTGCAGCTGAACCAGAAGAAAATCCATGCTGGCAGCAGTCACCCCTATACAGAAAAGGAAATCCAAGACTAAATCAGTTGGCTCAGTGACAGAACAAGAGGAAGTAGGGCCCTCACAAGAGAAGAAAGAGGCAGGTCCAGAGATAATCACCTGACCCCTATTCCCAGGTGAACTGCAAGATATGTGAAAAAATTTCAACCACCAGTTGGGTGAGCTGCAAGTGACCTCGGCTACTCCAGTGCTGGGATATCATGGCCAGTGATATGAAACTAGATGGTAGCAAAGCCAAGCAACTGGGATTCCTGTCCCAGGATGTGGATATTGACAGGGGGACTGGGAACAGGACAGAAACTTTCATCATCTGGAGGTGCCTCCTGTCAAGTGTGAGGGAAAGGTATGCTCTCAAGGATGATCTAGTAGTGCACACAAGCAGATGATATGCCACAGAGAAAGGTATCCAGTACCTGGGAGAATTAGCTGTGCTGGAGGTAATCTATAGGGATTCAAATAGCAAGNGCTTTTGAAGGATTATTCTGCTCCAATAGTTTGGAAGTTCATGCCTGAAGAACTACAGGACCCTGTGAACAGAACATTTGCAAAGAGAATGCTGTGGTAACTCCAGAGAGAAGCAACTTACTGCAGCGTACTGGGCCCTGTCTACTCTTTACCAGACACAGTTCAATACTAGACAGCACTCGCAGGGGCAGGCAGAGGAAAACAGACTAACAGGCACCATGGCAACTCAAATTGCAGCTGAACCAGAAGAAAATCCATGCTGGCAGCAGTCACCCCTATACAGAAAAGGAAATCCAAGACTAAATCAGTTGGCTCAGTGACAGAACAAGAGGAAGTAGGGCCCTCACAAGAGAAGAAAGAGGCAGGTCCAGAGATAATCACCTGACCCCTATTCCCAGGTGAACTGCAAGATATGTGAAAAAATTTCAACCACCAGTTGGGTGAGCTGCAAGTGACCTCGGCTACTCCAGTGCTGGGATATCATGGCCAGTGATATGAAACTAGATGGTAGCAAAGCCAAGCAACTGGGATTCCTGTCCCAGGATGTGGATATTGACAGGGGGACTGGGAACAGGACAGAAACTTTCATCATCTGGAGGTGCCTCCTGTCAAGTGTGAGGGAAAGGTATGCTCTCAAGGATGATCTAGTAGTGCACACAAGCAGATGATATGCCACAGAGAAAGGTATCCAGTACCTGGGAGAATTAGCTGTGCTGGAGGTAATCTATAGGGATTCAAATAGCAAGTAGTCCGCTGTAGATCCAGATGAGGTCCAGTGTACACAATCCATGTGGCAGAAGCTTGTATGGAGTGTGCCATCATCATTCATCAACTCATTGACTGATGTCAATGAAAGAAGGAAAACAGCGTTTCAGGTGACTACCCAAGTCTGGCGCTATGAAGATCATCCTTTTCCTTCTCTGCCTCCCTCTCAATTTTGGCTGGGGAAAGACTGTCCGCAACTGCCAGTGTGGATCAGAGTCTCTGCGACTGGGAGCAAGTGCCCCCCTGCTCAAGAGAGAGGGTNCATGTTCTAGTTGCTAAGTCTGCCAGGCCTCCTTAGTGTGGTCCACACCACACTTAGAGTCAAGAAAGACATTTCTAGAAAGGTCAATCAAAAATCTACCTGAGAGTGGATAGTCAGGAGTGGCACGGAATGTGGGAGAAAACTGGCCAGCTTTTGAAGGATTATTCTGCTCCAATAGTTTGGAAGTTCATGCCTGAAGAACTACAGGACCCTGTGAACAGAACATTTGCAAAGAGAATGCTGTGGTAACTCCAGAGAGAAGCAACTTACTGCAGCGTACTGGGCCCTGTCTACTCTTTACCAGACACAGTTCAATACTAGACAGCACTCGCAGGGGCAGGCAGAGGAAAACAGACTAACAGGCACCATGGCAACTCAAATTGCAGCTGAACCAGAAGAAAATCCATGCTGGCAGCAGTCACCCCTATACAGAAAAGGAAATCCAAGACTAAATCAGTTGGCTCAGTGACAGAACAAGAGGAAGTAGGGCCCTCACAAGAGAAGAAAGAGGCAGGTCCAGAGATAATCACCTGACCCCTATTCCCAGGTGAACTGCAAGATATGTGAAAAAATTTCAACCACCAGTTGGGTGAGCTGCAAGTGACCTCGGCTACTCCAGTGCTGGGATATCATGGCCAGTGATATGAAACTAGATGGTAGCAAAGCCAAGCAACTGGGATTCCTGTCCCAGGATGTGGATATTGACAGGGGGACTGGGAACAGGACAGAAACTTTCATCATCTGGAGGTGCCTCCTGTCAAGTGTGAGGGAAAGGTATGCTCTCAAGGATGATCTAGTAGTGCACACAAGCAGATGATATGCCACAGAGAAAGGTATCCAGTACCTGGGAGAATTAGCTGTGCTGGAGGTAATCTATAGGGATTCAAATAGCAAGTAGTCCGCTGTAGATCCAGATGAGGTCCAGTGTACACAATCCATGTGGCAGAAGCTTGTATGGAGTGTGCCATCATCATTCATCAACTCATTGACTGATGTCAATGAAAGAAGGAAAACAGCGTTTCAGGTGACTACCCAAGTCTGGCGCTATGAAGATCATCCTTTTCCTTCTCTGCCTCCCTCTCAATTTTGGCTGGGGAAAGACTGTCCGCAACTGCCAGTGTGGATCAGAGTCTCTGCGACTGGGAGCAAGTGCCCCCCTGCTCAAGAGAGAGGGTACAGAAATGAGGTAACCTGTGGTTTTACCTGCGTGACTACAGAGAGAACAGAAGGAAGTGGGATGGAAAACCCACCTGTGCCCTAGCAGCACAGATACTTGAGTGGAGAGAAAGAATAACCACTGCAAGAAATTCTTCAGGGGTAAATGTCACTCCAGTTTCCAGCAGGCAATTCCTCAGACAGAATAGGAAGGATGATGCTACTTCTGATCCTTGTGAAGCGACCTCCGGTTCATATTTATAAGAAGCGAGCAATGAGCACAATGACCAGGACTAGAGGGGCTCTTCCTCCAGCCAGTTGGAGGAAAGGGACAATTGGATCTACTGGATCTGGTGGCCTGGCATGTCAGACTCACAAGGGTATAAGGCTTTAGTTGACACCAGTGAACAATGTACCGTGGTGCCATCAAGATATGCAGGGGCAGAATCCATCTCTATTTCTGGGGTGACAGGAATCCCAACAGCTGACTGAATTGGAAGCTGAAGTGAATCTGACTGGGAATGAATGCCAAAAACACCCTATTGTGACTGGCCCAGAGGCCCTGTGCACCCTTGGCATGAATTACCTCAGGAGAGGGTATTTCAAGGACCCAAAAGGGCACCTCTGGGCTTTTGAGATAACTACTGTGGAGACAGAGGAAATTAGACAGCTGAATACCTTGCCTGGTCGCTGAGGACCCGTCTGCTGTGGGACTGCTGAGGGTGGAAGAACAACAGGTATTGATCGCTACCACAACAGTGTACGATCGATAACACTGCACCAATTGGAACTCTGTGAGCCCCACCCATAAGATGATTTGTGAAATGGAGAGCCAGGGAATGGTCAGCAAGACTTGCTCATCCTTTAATAGTTGCATATGGCCAGTATCTGAGTCCAGTGAACAGTGGAGACTGACAGTAGACTATCACAGCCTGAACGAAGTCACACCACCACTGAGTGCCACACTAAAGCAATGGGTGGGGGAGCCTTCAAACATTGGGATCTACATTTAGTAAAGGCCACCTGGTTAGTTAACGCTAGAGGCTCTACCAATCAACCTGGCCCTGCCCAATCAAAACCTCCACATACCACAGAAAGGGGTAAAATCCCCATGGTACATATGAGGAATATATTAGGGAAAATAGTGTGGCTTAGTCCTGCCTCAAGTAAAGGCAAATGCATCCATAGGGTTGTTTTTCTTCAAGGACCTGGGTGCACTTGGTGGGTAATGCAGAGGGAGGGGGAAACACAATGTGTACCTCAAGGAGATCTGATTTTTGAATGAAAACAGTCTGTAATATTGAATTCTATAATACTGGTTGCTGAATGACACTGCCACTGTATGACATAACTACCATGGACAATGAGAATGAACTGCTCCAGATACACCAGTCATGATCTCCTGATGCAGCTGGCAACCAGCTGACAGCACACCAGTCTCCCTGCCCTGAAAGACATCTGGGATGGAGAGAACCCACAGTAACAGAGTAAATTAACTCAACAGACATCTTGGAGGGACAGCCGCTAACAACAGAAGTGATACCTTTTGTTTGTATATTCTGTGATAGAAAGACAGATAGATGGATAGATGGCTGCATACAGTGTGAAGGAATAGGGTTTGGACATGACACAAATGGTATAGAATATGAGGTGGATAATATCCTGGTTTTGGCCAAGAACATGAGGGGGCAGAGTCATATTGGTGTGGCCAAGACATGCTATTTGATACCATCTTACATCATGCCTGGGGGGCAGGGGAACGGGTCTCTCACTTCCCAGAAAGGGGGGTGTTCCTTTTTCCAGGGGAGTAAATGGCAGAGTGGTGGGGTAACACAGGTGCCAACTAGAGGGTTTGTCTACCATTGTTTTTCATTGTCTTGGGCTTGGGGGAAAGATGTGGGCATGGATGTTCTGCTTGCCATTTTGTTCTTTGTCTTGGGAGTTGCATGGCACCAAGTCAGGTCCGTTGGTGAGCGTTTTTTTATATGTAAATCACTCCCTTTCTGTATATTTTGTTATTAATATTATTGCTGTTATATTCATTTTCTTATCTCGTTGCTGTTTTCAGTAAATTGTTCTTAACTCAGGATGTCTGCCTTTTGTCTCTTTCACCTGAAGTGGGGAGAGGAATGGAGCAGCTGTGTGGGGCTTAATTTCCAGCTGAGCTTAAACCACAAGTCTTCTTTTGTATTCCGTGGCAAGGGTAGAACTTGACTCTACTTTAAAGAAGTCTCAGGACAAGTGAATATGAAAAGAAAAGGATCGTGGTCACAGATTGTGATTTATTACAGACAGACTGCAGTCCCTAGTCACGAACTGACCTTTGAAATTCCTTTACTTGAAAGCTTTTTCCTTCTGCCCTCCAGAAACAAATGATTTTCAAGATGAAGGTTTCATTTAAACAGGATAACTTAAATTGCTACAGAAAAGTGACTTGTGGTAGCCTCAGAGGAAACTGCCTCAGCAAAATGGTAGGAGTGGCACAGCTGCACATAAAGCAGTATAAATAAAAAGAGAGCACCACCTTCAATGGAGTCAATCTCTCACAGCTCTAGCAAGAAGTGTGTTTACATCTGATACAGAGAATGTATTTTGTATTTCCACTTCCTCCACTCATGACATACTTACCGATTTCTAGGCAGAGTGCGTGTCTTGTTGTCTATTCCTCCAGTTCCTGCATATTTATTTTGGCCACCTTGAAACCCATAATTCTTGCTCTCACCTATGAAGAGTGATTCTGATACTTCCTGGCTGGCACCTTCATCATTTGGGAAGCTCCCATCACTATCAAAGCAACATCAGAGTTAAGTCTTTAGCAGATGCATACACCAAGGCATAGTCCTGCTTCTACTTCTATAACAGTACTTCTTAAGCAGAGCAGTTTAGACTTCATTTATAATACATGAATGTGATCATTAACAGTAACAGAGGTTAACTCTCTGAAATGTTTAGCAGAGAGCTGAATATTAAAATTTCTAACTCCCTTTCTAATGCAGCACTCTTTCTTTTGCAATCCTACAACCAGTTTGTCATAACCTAAATGACAGCAATTTTGGTTTACTGCGTAAGTTACTTGCTTTTACTTCATTAGAAGGAGACTCTACCCTCTCTAAATGCTCATCCCCTTTCTTTTCCACTATTTTCTTTCAACTGTTCAGAAGAAAAATAAAAAGCTGCCTAAGGAATCATATAAACCCAAGAATACCTGGATAAATGTTGCCCTTCTGGTGAAGAGGCAGCAAACTGTGGTGTAAACCAAGGGCAAGATGAATTAAAGTGCAAGCTTTGGCAGCTCTGTCAGTTTACAGTCTCTGTAACTTCATCTGCACCACTGGAAATAGAACCAGGCCCCAAAACAAAACTACAGCCTTATGAAAGTATACCTATTAATTTTAACAGAAGCATGTAGACTTTCTAAGCATCTAGGCAAGAAACCACATAAATAATTAACAAAGTACTCACCTAGCAAATGTCAAACCTATTCCATTGTCTGCAAACCTAAAAGAAAGTTCAAAGTATCAGGGTTTTTTTCCTGGATTATCCTACAATAGGCTACTGTAAGACCATATTCTGCTATGCATTGGGAAAAAAATCCTAAATTTTTCTATTAATGGAACTTGGAAACACCACACACTTAACTATTCCAAAAATGTTGTTAAAAATTAATCAAATAATTTTCTACACATTTTAAGCAGGACATAAGAGCTTCAGGAAAACCATAGAGACCTCATTCTAAATTTACTGTTTCTACCAACTTTTAGACTTCTACTTATTACAGTTTCTTTTTTTTTTTGCTGTGTAAGGCAGGTTCTCATCTACTCACATATAAATTTGTATATTTCAAGTATGGTATGATAACTGGTCAAGATACTGAAAAATTCCTCCAGTTAACCATCAGTCCTCTCTTATAACCCTTTTGCAAGCTTCAGGTAAGACTTTGTAACAGCATGCAGCTGTTTACTTCTAAATACCTACCCGGAGTTCTGAATGAGGATATCCCCTCCCCTGACCCAGGCCCCATGATCATTGTTTTTGAAAGAGATTAATCTATCAATCAGGGCAGCAACTCGAGGCTTTTCAGGGTCTGCATCTTGATGAGGTCGAAACCTGGGAGAGATAAAAAATTCAAACATTCAGTACATGAAAACTGTTTTACATGTGTCATATATGTTGGGTTGGGTAAGCCTGAAAGATAAACACTCATGCTCATCTGATGGGCAGATTTCACTCTGCTTCATGTTTGAATGACAGAAGCTAAATTCAGGTACATCTCTAACTCTCTTGTTACTAGAAAAGTGTTTCTAAGTATAATGAAGCAGGAATATGAAACTTCTCTTTTCCAGTAACGCTCTTGCTCAGTCTCCCTGAGTTTCTTTAGCTGTATCTCACTCCCTTTATCCCCTTTTAGTTTTTGCCCTCCCCACTTGTATTGCAGCATTAATGTAAAAGTTTGAGCCAGGGAATTAAAGCTCCTTGGAAAGATTCACAGGACTGACATTAACTATGCAAAAATAGGCTTGACATTTGTCTAACTGGTCCCTCAAATCTTTAAAACTCTTCTGACAGAGAGGAATGCTCCTTCTTTAAGAACACCCGAGATATTATTCTGTTCCAAACTAGACAGTCTGTGTTGCTACCAAGATGGCTTGTACAGTTAGTTATTGCTGGAATCTATTTTAAAGAATAGGAAGACACAGCCTGATTAAGAACTGGTGAAGCTTTCACTTGATTATCGCCAAGACTCCAGAGAAAAAGTCATACATTAAAAAAATTAAAACAGGTATTTTGAGTGGGTAAAGATACCTGTCTTCATTACCTCAATCACCTTCTACTCTTTTGTTTGGATTTGGATCTGCCCCCTCCCCATCCAAAGGAGAAAGGGGAGAACAGGTAAATGTTTGGTTTTGACAGTCTCAGTCTCCTCAACTAGCATTTAAACCTCCCCCATTTTGGTTCCATGTACAATAATTAGTGGCTTCACATAGTTACACAGCACCTCATTACTTCTTTATTCTGCTGTGAAACACAAACACCATCTTACACACTGAGTTTCTTACATCCTTAACACACTACAGATTCGCACAGAACATTTTGCCACTCTCGTGTTCCTTTTGACTACCTGTTATGGCTGAGATAAACCACAAGGGTTACATGGATTTTCTCTCAAAACATGGAAATAGCAAATTCATTTCCAAATCATGAAGTATTGAGTATCACCAAACTTAGGAACTTTCCTCTCTGCATCTGCATCTGTCACGTAACTGTCCTTGTCCTAAACAGAGGGCAATTGAAAATAAAGATAATCTTAAGAATCATATTTTCAGTCCTAATGCTTAGATGTTACAATAAAATATTGACAGATACTGTTATCCAATATTGTCATTTAATCACTAGCCTAGGCTATGTTATTTGAAGCTCAGGACAAGACTAACCAGGCACAGTATAACCTGGAACTTTCCTAGCCTCTCCATAGCTTTTTATCACTTTGTAAACCAAAGAAAATGTGATTCATTGTCCTATCTCTGCAAATAGCCTTCAGTAAAACTTTACCACTGAGTTATGACCTCCAAGGTACAGCAGAAAGCATTTAGCACTAGGAAAGGCAAGTGGATTACTGAAACTTTTTTCTAACCATTAGTTAAAACTGAGTCATAGATCAGAAGATGAGATTTGAAAGGAAAACCTTCCTTTTAGCAGAGATTCCTGAATACATTTCAAACATCACAGTAGAGCATGCTTAAAACAATATCTACTAGGAGCCTGAAAACTACCCTGAGCAAGAATTCAAAAGAAACCGCCACATCCTTTGAGACACACCATCCCTGTTGTTCCCAAAACAGATGAACAAATGAGGGAAAAGAATATATATGAACTTATGGTTTCATTACAATTTATAAATGATTTTATTGTTTTATAGTATTTTTCCTCATGTGAAGGCAAGAGCAGTTTCAAAACTTCACCATTTTTCACCCACTTGAAATAAAATACCCTTTACCTTGCATTATTGTCCAAACAAAGATACTCTCTGGGATCATCAGCACTAGCATTAGTTGTTTTAACACCCTTATCAATGAACAAACCAGCCTGAAACAAGCAAGGAAAGAAAATTCACACTATCCAAAATCAGAGTAAACATGAAATTTATAAAATTTAAACACTGCATTCCATACACAAATTAGAAACCCTTACATCTTTCAGCTTGGCTTTAACTGGAATATTGTTTACGGGGAAACTAGCTAATTAATATAATAAACCAGTCTGTGCTAATCTGAGCAGAGGAAATGAACTGTCGGGGATTAAAGAAAAATAAGTAATGGTAGACCATTAAAGTTCACTTCAGATTTCTTTCACAACATCTGAGATTTTGCATTTATTTCCAGATGATGTTCTGGAAAATCTGAAATCCAGCCTTGTGGTTAATTCAAATTATTCTCACAAATGGAAAAGAAAACCCACTGTGAAGAAGTCTTTGTATTTAATTTTAAAACTAAACTACTCTCACCACTAAAGATTATTTTTGTCTAAGCGATCATCAGCTTGGAAATCTATAATCCAGTATGATATAATTTACTTAAGAAAATAAAAGCAAGGAGGAAGCATTTATGTTCTTTACCCTGAATTACATACAAATACCTGCAACTACTTTCACCAGTGATCCAAATTATGATTACAGTTGAGTCTCATGCACAAGTAGATACTCAGACTTTGTAGTGGAGTTCTCTTTTAACATGGAATTTTAGCATTCAAACTGTGTTTAAAGATGATACTAGCTATACAGCTGAAATTTTACTTTCCTAATGCACCTTTTTATTCAGTTTGTGTGAATTCCAATCTGAACAAAATGCCCTACAGTCCCAAATATATTGTTAATACAACTTCCGTAAAACACTGCATCATTTCATGATATTCTAAATAACCACCCGTCAAACAAAATCGGTTTCACTTGGCATAAAAAAGCCAGTAGTGATTCTATAAGGTTCCAATGGCTAAACTACAATGGCAAACTTCAAACACAAATAAGGACTTAGAGTCTAGATGGCTTTGTAAATATCACTACATTTACACACTCAGGCACAGAGAGCAGGTGGATTCAAAACAAAATACTTTAAGGACTTTAACTTCACTTAGCTGAGATGTGGAAAAGGTATGAAAGTCACACTAATAAAACAATCATCAGTGCCTGTATCTAGGCTGAGAACCCTGTAAGAAAAAAACCATGCAAATTACTGGGCTCCTGAAGGCAACACTGAAGCTTAATCTCTAGCCAGAGACTGTGTCACCATGTGTAAACACTTCAGTTACTGTACATTAGAGACTCAGAAAAATAAGCCACAGCTACTCCAGGAAGTTATTAGATGAATTACAACTAAAATGAACTTTGATTTTTCAAGGGTCAGCTTTCTTCAGAGCAGAAAACAAAGCTACAAGGAGTAGCACCTGAATGCTGTTTCCGAGGAAAAGTATTTTATTAAAGTATTAATTGGTTTTAGTGGTCTTTGTCTTATGAGGATATGAAACACAGTGAATACTTGAATCATGACAAGAAAATATACCCATGCTGATTATACACTGTTCTACAATACAGTTCAAACACAGCACAAATCTATCACCTAACCAGTTCAAAATGTAAACACACAAATCCTAATATAGAATATTTGCAAATAAAGAACTTTGCTATTTTTTTTAATGAGATAATACATTACCTTAAAATTAGAATGAACTCTGTTGTTATAGAAGACTCCTAAGGGTGTGAGCTCTGATTTGGTTTCAATGGCTAAACTATGAGAATCTCCTGTAGCAACCCTGTGGAACAAATACCATATTCCAGCATCCTGCAAGTAAGCAGAGAATGACATTACTTGTAAGTGATTCTGATACTACTACCAGTACTTATGCATCCATTTACAAAATAAGTGTATGCTAAGCTGAACTTGGACATTTTAAGTAAAGAAGCAAATAAGAACATAGCTCAGACCAACTGTGCTCACTAGAATATATTTTTCAAATAAAGTCTCCAAACTGCTCAGTGAGAAAGTAGGAATTTGCAAATAAGGCCAAATTCTAGTGAACAATATGCACTAAAAAGTGTTTTGCTTCTCACTAAAGCCATGTAACACCACACATTTAGGATCTTCCAATACTTCAAAGCGGAAAAGTGTTCAAGTTCACATAACTTTGGTATTTCAGTTACGTGTCCATCCCACACACTTGATTTTCCTTTTTTTATTAATAAATCATACTCTTCACAGCAAAATACTCAAAATCATTTCTCCTCTCTTCACTGTTACAGTCTGACTAAGGTTGCTTCACCTCTACTCACATCAGAATTTAAATGGCACAGCTAAAAAATTCACAATAGCTTTCACAAAAATGGAAAGAAAGCATAAAAAGAAGTCTGGCCCATTCAGAGCACTGTGCCAATAACATGCAGTAATAACTTCAGTATCTGTTCTTTTTCTCTACTTCTTCAACACCTCTGCTCTTAAGGAAGCTACATTTATCTGCTAAATGAGACCCACAACATTTCCCCTTTCAACTACATCTGCCTTTACAAGAAGTGGCATCAAGACAACACCTGCATAGCAGATACCTACAAACAGGAAATATTTTTCCTGACCATATGCTCTGTGTCCTTGTAACATAAAAAAGTAAGCACACAAAGCACATTAAAGGGTTAAACAGTAGCTAAAGAAACACTGTGTATTGAGTGTTGAATCTCATAAAAAAGTCACCATTCTTTTCTAGAAACATTCATAAAGCCAATTCACCCTGGCTTAAAAGATTTCACACATTTCATTCCGGGAATACACTCATTTTTTATTATCTGGAAGTTATGCTTCACAACAACATTCCTATCCATCATGATGACACACTCTGACATTTCTAGTGACTAACTATTACAAAGCAAATGTGGATGTTCCATTAATAAAAATACCAAAATCTTACTTCACATATAATTAAATACAACTATGTGCTTGGCAGATTCAAGTAAATATTATTCAAAACATATCCTGATGCTTGAAAAATTGTTAAATAAAAGATTCTTAAGCACTTGAAAACATTTAGAAATATGAAAGAGTTCTTTTATTTCCTCCTCTTTCTCATATAGAGCCAAAACAAAAGAAACATCTATTGCCAATACACCCTTACAATAGGTTTCATTGTGTAATGAAGAAGCTGGGGGGAACCACGGAATCACTTGACCAGTAAAAGCTCTCCAGTGCAGAGTTTATATGAACACAGTTGAAGCATTCTGTTTCTGAAACTTATTAAAAGGACTGTAATCCCTTTATGCTAATGCATTTACATCCATGTAAGGGAGGTATATCAGAGTGGCAAAACTTCATAACATACACAAATGCTTGCTCTGATCAGGCACATTCTGATAAGAAAAGGAAGTGACATCTACTGGGATGCTCTACAGATGCAGAAAAAGACCCTGCAGGACTTAAGTACCAGATCAAACAAACTGTTTTTGTTAATTTAGCCTGCAATGCTAAAACTAGGTATATTAGATAAAGCAGGCAAAATGGAAAGACATGGTGTTGGGAGGAAAAGAACTGGTTTAATTCAATAGGTGTGTCCAAATCCTTTCTAGTCAAATAGAAAAGTGTGTCAAAACAAACAAATCAACCCTCCCTGCAGAAGAAACCAAACCAAAAACCAGCCAAAAAAACCTCACCAAAACTCCCCACACCAAAAAAAATCAGACCACAAAAAAAACAAAACCAAAATTTTCTGATTTTTTTTATACTCTAGATATTTCAACTCAGTTAAATATTTTGGATCCTATTCTATTTATTATGAACAGTTTATTATGTTCTCTGTGCCTAAGAATACACACATTCTTATCTTCCAGCATTGGAACATTTGCAACAACAACCAACAGCCTTTCCTGTTTTCCCTTCCCACTGATCTCTTCAGAAAAATCCACTCAAAACCATACACAAATTAGCCTCTCATCCAATGTAGAAGCAAAACAGACTGCAGTCTCCCTCTTACACAACATGTACAGCATAGTTCAGCTTTACTTCACAAGCAGCTGTAACAAGATATTTGCACTAATAAAAGGTTTACAAAAAGAAAAACCATATCAGCAGTCACTGACTGGAAACACACGATTAACTACTGACAGAAAAAAGTAGTTTAGCTGTTTCTTACACAATGAACACCTTTTGTAGTAATTTTTCATTCCAATGACTACAGTTATGAGTACAAATCTTGCAGAGCTGTTACTAAATTCATGACAACCTAAGGAAAATACAAAAGCCTTAACTGAAATGCACTAGTTCTGTGAAAATAAAAGAATTTCTACATATACACATTGACATTATTGTCAGTTCTATTAACTACAATGGGGAAGAGATCTTCTCTGTTCTGGCACAAACAAAGATTTTTGCTGTCTCTTAAATGCATATCTGGACACACTCTGCACTTTCAATGTCAATACATTTTCACTGCCAAGCATAAAAAGAACATATTCATACATAAAAAAGAAAAACATACACACTTCTGGCAGTGTAAATGTCACAGATTTTACAAATGCCAGTGACATAAGTAGTTTGTGATGACTTACATCCACATGTCTCACCTGTGAGCCTGCTGCTGCATTATTTATAAGATGATTGTTGGGATGAGAAATCCAGAATGTTGAAACAGCCCTGAAATATTATTCAGAAACAGGTTACTACAGAAAAACTCTAGCTCCAATAGAAATATCTCCCCTTTGTAACAAGCACATCAGAAAAAGTTAAACTGATGAGGTCAGTACTTCACATATTCAGTAAAAATCATAAAACCTCACACATTTAGAAGTCAAAAGCGCCTTTTTTAATTCAATGCACAATATTGTGTTTAATGTTGTGCAGATATCTCATGCAACAATAAACTATTTTAAGAAGCTTTCACAAGAAATAAGTATCTTATGTCTTACGTCTCTAGTAGTGATAGCTTGAGAATATGCATACAGAAGAAAAGACATTCAATAGAATTTTACGGCAACAAGTATCACAAGGAACAATCATCCTCCCATAAAACAACTTATTTTTTTTCTTTAATAAAAGACTAAATGCTAGTTTTTATTTTTATTTTTTAAATACCAGTCCTGTGTGAACTACATTTATGGTGTCTGCATTCACTAAATTAAACATAAAAATGTACCATCTATATTTTTTCGAGAGATCATCAGCAGTTTAACTGCTGCAGCTGGCTTGGTTTTACTTTTTCACCATGACATACTCACATGCAGTCTGTGGCTGGCACTGGGACATAGTTTCCATACACTTTATCCCTAATACCAGTACACATGCTGCTGTTCCTGTCTGTAGGTAGAAGAGTGCCTGGTTTTGTGACGAGCCCAAGATTGTGGAATAAAGTATTCCTCTGCTCAATACCATCCTCTATGAAGAAACAGTGCCCTAGTGTGTCATAGCCAATGGTGTCCTTTATCTGCAGAAATACAAGTTCATTATGTCAGTTGTAATAGCATTAACTGAGATTTATTTGACAAATACCATCTAGTTTTACTATCTTGGCACAGCTGCAGAGTGCAGCTTCAGTATCAGGAGTTCAGATGAGTCAAAGACAGAGTTTTATTTATCCCTCACAAACATACTATTGTGTCTGGAGAACTCAGCTGCCTGGAAGAATCTGAAAAAACAGAATGGTGAGAGCTGTTAAAAATATTACTGTTTGCAGTTGTTAATTTATTCATTGAAATAAGAAAAACATAACTGATCATTAAACTTGCAGAAGGAATGGGATTATTTTGAGGTCTAAATACCCTTTCCAACACAGTATGTTTTACTTTCCTTGCACTTACCAGCAAGCCATTAGTTGCATGAACAGTAACACATCTGGAAAAACAGTGATGGATGGAAAGACCTTCCAGGTAAGTTTTAAAACTATAACCTCCTTTTTCATCCACATCCCCACACAGGTGAAAATGAACAGGGTAACTTCCAATGTGCTGCTGGCCCATTTGCTTCAATTCCACATAGGAGAGATGAACAGACGTAAAATTCTTCAAAACCTAAAAATACAATATGAAGTCCAGAGTGAATAACCAATTATTTGCTTTTTTAACCAATGGAAATTTTAAGTTAATACATCATCTACACCAGAGATACAGAAGTTAGATATACATAGTTGCCACAGGCTAAGTTAGAACAGTCATTAGAGTCTTGTTCTACACAATGCCTTACAAAACAGCATCCTTCATATATAAAAGTTAAATCTCCATATGGCTAAAACAGGGGAATTTTCACCAGAGACATTGTCACACTTTATGGTTTGGTTTTTACCAGGTGGCACATTACATATTCTTTATATGTACTGTCCAAACAAACAGAAGTCATCCACATCAGAAGCTGTCTGTACTGAAGCTGCACCAGCACAGCCCACCTGGGACAGGTTTAGCTAAAAAAACCCAGCTGTGCAGAATAATACAGATTCAAAGGAACCTGCTGAGATACTGAGAGCTCAGCGCTGGGCCAGCTTAAAGACAACTGCTCAGCACATTGCTCAAAGAATACCTCCAGCCACAGAGATGACAACTGGTTCTACCATTTTGTTTTCCGACTATCTAAGCATTATTTGCCTTGCTGAAGCCTTGTCCCATTGTCTCTTGTCTTCTTCACCCCCAAGAATTCTTCTGGCCTCTCTGAACGCTCACTAGTGCCTGAAGACAGCAACAAAACCCCTCCTCTCAGCTTTTCCTCACTCATCATCACATACGGCCACATACGGCCTTCTGTGGACACACCCCAGTGCATCTACATCATCTTGGCAATGGGAACCCAAAACTGGACTCAGCACTTCAAAGGAATTTCTTTATTAAAGAAGATAAGAAATTGCCCTCACAATCATACAAGTTTATGGAAAGCTACCAAGTACAAAGTAAAACCATAATGGGCCTGTACCAGTAATGCAGGAAAGAGAAACTATTTTCTTCTACCTAACCTGCTATGAAAACATAAACCAAATGCACCAGCTAAAATGAAAGGAGCCAAGACTGAAAAAAACCCACTCCAAAACCAGAAACCAAATGAAAACAGAACTTACTCTTTTTTTTGTAATTTAATTTCATTAACTTACCCGTACTGAGTATTTATCAAAAATAACAATTTTCACATGTACTTTGTCCTCTGGAAAAATCAGTAGTACAATTTTTTCCCTCCTCCTCTAAATGAACTCCTAAGATATGCATGCCTGAAATACAGGCATTCACGATCTCTGACTCTTAACATCGAAAAGTACCAAAACTGCAAACCAATGCCACTCCTTCACTGGCACTAAGCCTCCTTTATGCTATTGTCCAAGTGACCAGTACAAAATCCAGGATGATCAAAAGCTATTACATTTCTTAGTGTCTAGGATCCCTCTTGCTTGAGCACGCAAGATTTGCATAAGCTGAAAATGCTTTCAGTGCTGAAGTCTAGGTTTGGCAGCAGACACCTACTACTCTAAACAGTCTCCTGGGAACAGTTTAACAACTTTGATGACTTGAAATGTTTGTTTCTCTTCTGCCTTCCAAATATCTGAGGGTCTGCTGTATTTACACTTTTGTGGCAATCAAGGTCACACTTTGCAAGAGTTGTAGCTTGTCATTATCTTCTTTTATTACATTATCTTAAACACCAAGAAGTGCCTTGAGTCTACCTACTTTCTTCCAGAAAACAAAAGCTGCCATACACTAGGGAAAGGGAATACTTTCTTTCTCACCATCACGTTCATGACTATAAAATTAAAATCTGCATTCAAATATACTAGAAAGAGATTTAAACTGTGATCACCACATAATGAGCACAAATACATCTGCAATTAAAATATTAGGCCTCAAACTTCTCTAGCATCAGTAAAGCACTGCTTCTCAAACCTGTCATCTAAAAATGTAAGAGAACACAAGTTTAAATATTAGTTTCTATAATACTACTTTTCCTCAGCTTTCTTTATGTATGTAATACAAGAATTTAGAAGCAGCTCCATTTACATAACCTTAGTACTTTCAAATTTTTAAGAAATTAAATACAAAAACCCATGGTTCAACTCAGTTTCTTTTCTCTGCATGCCTCTCTAGTGCCCAGTTTCAGATAAGGCAGATCTTTACGATTCAATGTTCATCACCTGGGGAGGGAGGATGGCAGTGAAAGGAGGTAAAAGAAGTAAGAGGGAGATCAAACTTTATTCTGTAATATTACTGGATGCACAACATGGACGTCACTTGTAAGGTTTAATCCCTGCCATGCAACATTGCAATACCTGCTGGATATTTCTAGAAAACTGTGTGCATTGATATCCCTTCCTCCAGTTCTGCAGAGTAAGTCTTGAAGACTAAAATCTACTCTTTGGAAAGCTAAGAACAAAGTCACTTACTTCCACACAAAGCAACTGTTTGAATTGATGTTCTTTAAGTTTTCAAATCTGTTAAAGTTTAACATTATTTTTTTTGTTCTCAATGTGCCTTTACATGACAGAAAGTTACTTTAAAATGTTTTCCAAACCTTGATATGGCCCCCAAACGTATCATAACTAAAGAACTGACACTCCTTTTCACGATAGCAGGTATTTTCTGTCTCTCCCTTTATTAAGATGTTTCTTGTAAGGACTCCAACTTCTGCTCTCATGTCCACTCCATCAATAACTTCTCCTACATGAGGAAACTGAGGATTTTCTGTCCAACAACAGTTTTGAGGAGGGGAAAAAAAGAACAAAATTGTAATTGATTAAAACCAGAACCAACTTATATAAATAAGCAAGTTAATTGTAGCAACAAAACCCATGCATTCCTCTTCCTTAACACACTGTTCTCTCTTACCTTTTCTTACGATAGATGTATTTTTTATTTTGATAAGAAACTAATCCTAAGCAAATATCAACATCTTATTTGCAAATATATCTTAGTTTCAGTCCAATAGTTTGTGAACAGAATGGGAAAAAAAACAACAAAGAAAAGTTTAAATTAATCCTATGTATTTAGAAACTTTTAGTGAAACATAGATGCAGACTTGCTTTAAAACTAAAAAGATACTGGCTGCTTAAACTGTTTTAAGGACAAATTAAGAACTGAAAATGAGGCCCAAACACCTTTAAAAAAACCACTGTATTCATCCTCTCCTAAAAGAAAAAAGGATTAGCTTCCCTACTTTAGTTTCCTCTTTCCTAGATAGCTATTCTGAGGATCATAAAGTAAAATTAGGGAGAAGAAGATACTCTGATTGTATACTGTTCTTCTAAAAACCAATCCATTTTCTATTTGAACTGAGAAAATTATCTGGTCCTGTAAACCTTAAAAAATACATTTATTGATTGCCAAATACAGACTGTCATTATCCCTTCAAGGCTTACAGAAGGATACAAGCCTAAACTACCAGAGAAGCAAAACTAAGAGTGATTTTTTTAAACTGTATATGTTACTGTGATAAAAAACTATGAATGGGCAAGTTCACCACTGTTAATGTCTATTAAAGATCTATAAATCAGTTAAATAGGACTTATGTTCAAAAAAAGCCAAGATTTTGTTTTTATGCCATATTGTAAATTTTGTGAAAAAAAGGGGTTTTTTAAAAACCTTTAAAAGCAGCTGCTTTCTCAGAGCACATGATTTCCAAGAGAAAACAGTTTGCACATACACTATTCAGTCATGACAAAAAACTTCTTAAATTTCATACTGCAGTGTTCAAGTTAACTTGCTCCTTAAAGCACTGTGCTCAATAAAACACACAACATGACACTTAAGAACAAAGCTGAGGAAGTATCATGTTCAATGGCACTAACATATCACTACAGCTTCATGCAGGCTAGTATTCTCCAACGTATAATAAGGTAAACCCAGATATGCTTTTTCCATATGCGAGACTTCTCAGTGCAGTAAAACTATGTGAGCCATGCTAACAAATGCTGTGGGAAGCAAATTTCACTGCAAGGGGGACATACAGACTGGCAGTCCCTTAATGCACAGGGGGATAGGGAAGTTTGAGGGCATTCACAGAAAGTTCCTGAGAACAAACAAAGAGAAGAGCAGCTTGAAGGAGAGGAAGTTACACCATGAAGAGATTAAATGGGACAAAACCAGATCCAGAACAGCACTGATAAGGTGCTCCAAACTAACACCGCAAAACTTTGCTCATTACTTTGCGCTACCTACTGATGCTGCAGCCCCCCAGAAGGAGTGAGAGGGAAAGCTCCAGACGAGAAGCTGAAGGACCACCAAGGAGGAGGGCACCAGCATGGAGTAGGTGTGGAGCAGCAGAAGGAAAACACAGATGCCAGCAGAGCTGGCAAGCCAGTCCCCTGGGAGGCTCTTGTGATGTCAAGCAGAATGACTCACATAATAAAAAGGAAATGGCCAACAACACACATGACCATTTTGAGTGCATCACACCCAAAGGAAAAACAGATTGCAACTACTCAGGGATATCCTGTGTGAGCAGAGTCTTGGAAGGGCCACTTATTTCACAACCATTTTCTTGGTGAAGGGTGGAGAAGAGACTGAGAAAAAGGAGAAAAAAGAAAAGAGGTGTAGGTTCAAATATTGAAATTTTATTTTTTCTTCTTTTTTATTTCTCCTTTTTTAATAACAACGGAAAAAATCACGATGATAACAGTTCAAAAAATGGAAAGGACATTAAAGGCAAAGAAAATGGTAATGATCACAAAACCTATTCAAGCACCTATAAAGAGAACTTGTGAAAAGACAGAAAGAAGCCAAGGAACTAAAACAAGCATAATCCTCTTGGAAGAAAAGTAAGGCATTCAACAAGCCTGGGAAGAAATAAGAAAGAAAAGCTACTACGGTAAGCTGTTAGGCAGACTTGACATTATACAGTCATTTTGCAGCAAGAAGAATTACACATTGATGTATACAGCAACAGAGCCATACAGAGATAGGTGAAAAGGCTGTTCTTTACTGCTCTCACTGAAAGGGACTGTCCAAGGGTGAATACATATTTCACATAGACCTTCCAGTGGTGACTGCTCTCATACCTTTGACTTTAACCTGATGCTTCGTACATTCTGGGCAGAGAAGGAGGGTAAATTCCTCTGTCTGATACATTGAATAGTCTGTGCTTGCAACCACAATTCGGTCTCCAGGCTCCCAACTACTAACATCATCCAGAAGATTCAGTATTACTCCACCTACTGCTTCTACCTGGAAGCCTGAAATCGGGACACCTAATTAAAAAAAAAGTAAACACGAAGTAAGATTATATTCACCTTATTATGAAACCATTCCCAAGTAGATACTAATAAAATACGTATGAGATTTTGCAAGTTCCAAAGCCCTCAAAACTACAACTCTTACCTCAAATATAAGTGTGAGATACCTTTACAGCCTGCTTATTTATTGAATCTCAAATAAAACAAAGGGAAAAGATGGAACTAACAGTGACAGGAAAAAATCTAATTTTTTTTAAAAAAAATTTTTTAAAAAAATATCATATGGCAACAATTTGTACGTCCAGCTACCTCTGCTTGTTTTGAGTGACATTTTTTTGCCATTTTAAACTCTGCAGATGTAATCAAGGCCCCGGAAAACAAAGTAGAGGGACTTTTTTTTTTAAGTACAACTAATAGAATAGTCTGGCAGACTAAATTACACCCCCCTGGAATTTTACTGGCTTATAATGGATTTGTTTAAGTTCAGCTGTTTTTGCTAACTCTTGCATCTAACTGTACAGTACCAGTAAGTAAAAGATGTATTTTGATGGATTTTTTTAAATATAAGTCTACACATTTTCATAAGACCATAACGAACAGTAAAGGGGTCATACCTAATAGCTTAATTGCTTAACAAATAAATGCACAACTACCATAAAACAATTCTTCTGAGGAAAACACTATATTGCTTAGCAATTCTAAAACTAGAAAGAGATAACTACCCACAAAAACTCAGATCTAAGATATCTTAAGTTGCAAAAATAAATAAAGGATAAAAATAAGATCTTCTAGCCTTTTATACCACAGATTCAACTTTGTATGAGAACATCTGCCTAAAGTTCAGCATTCAAACAGCAACAGAAAATTGTAACAAGAATAAAACATTTCTCTTGGTTTCTATCAAGTTTTGTTTTTCAGCACCACAATCAACATCTCAGAAGCTTACATTTAAAATATATATGGCTGAAAAATTATTAAAATAAAATTTTCTAAAGGTGTCAGCCTTTATAACACCCCATCCTCATCTAAATTTTCTAAAAATTAAGGTTCTTAATATGATACTGCTCACATACTGTATACAGATTGAGAAAATAGGTAGTACTGAAGAACCGTGTCCTCATATTTTGTCCATAGCAAGTAAAACCAATTTACAGTAGCACTCAAAAATCTAAGTTGCAACCAATTGCGCCATCAAAAAAACAAACAAACTAACCAAACTAAACAAAACCAACAAAGCATACACAATACTTTTTCTTCTTCCTCAACTGCAGGATTTCACAAAAGATTTTCCTACCATCATTCCATTCGCTGTAAGCTCTCACAACAAACTTCTGACCGTCCACTGTGAAAAACTCTTTCTGAGCAAGAGCTTTCCCACCAGTGCTGTGGTTTTCATAGTTTCTCACTGATTCATTACAGGAAGAATTTCCACCACCTATAACACCAACTAAAGCCCAGGCTTGCCTGTGAAAATGAAAAGTAAATGTTTATATATAATGGCTTGTAACAAACTTTTTACAAAAACAGGAAAAGACAAGGAACACCAAAGTAAAAGAACTCTTTTGCCTTCTCTTCCAAATTAATTTTAAAATGCAACTTCAAAATGTAGAAGAAAATGGGCAGCCGTCCTTGAAAAGAAAAATTGTTTAAAATAGCTGGATGCCCTATATTTAAATAGCAAAGATAAGAGCTCTTACTGGAGAAGATATTCATACACATTTTAGTAAAACATTCAACAACATACACTTTTTTCCAAAAGCAAAATCATTAGAGATGAGTGACAAAAGCAATACAGGATCCTACTCCTAAACAGCTTTAGTAGGGCACAGGAAGACCAGGAGCCAGTGCCGACGTTCCTGCCACGGCCCTCTGCCATCGGCCAGCAGCACACCAAAAGAGTGGCCAGGATTCCCAGGGGACCACATGTTCATCAGGCCAGGAGGGAAGGACATAGCCAGCAGTGGCCATTGGCACTGGCCATTGTGCTGGATGGGTAATAGCTTTTGAAACTTTCAGGATGCTCAGATCCAGAAAAGGAACTACATCCTTTACACAGCCTTTGCACAAGACATCAGCAATGTTTCTGAAAGCTGAGACCTCTTGTTTTTCACTATTCCCTGACCCATCCCTCAGCTGAACACATACTTGGCTGAGCACCAGCACAGAGCAGGGAGCTACTCTGGATGTACTTGCCCTTTTTATGGCTCTGCTGAATGCATCTAAGTTTTTTGAAATTAAAAGCAAACAACATGCCACAGGAAGCTGCCACTAAGTTCAAAAAACAAGTCTATTTTGCTGTCCTCTGTAATGCCATAATCAAGTGTGCAAAGAAAGCAGTCAAGATCATCTATTAAAAAGCTGGTCAGTTTTGCATCACTAAACTTGAATTATTCACTCCAAATGAAAACAGTGTCAGCTAGCTGGACTGCAGTCTGTTGCTAATGATTGAGTCAAAGGCACATATTAAAACCATTTTCAATCCAGTTCCCTTTATTTCAGTCCTCTCTTGATATTTTTATTGACTGGGATTCATGAACATGTTCATAGGAATAGTACATATCTGGTCAGCTTTTCTGCAGCAAACAAGTAGAACATTTCACATACCAACATTTAAAATAATATAGAGATTTTTTGATGCATGTTATTTTGCAGGAAAAGGTAGGAGAGGAATGTCATGGAGTATTCACCTCCATGCTGAAATCTTCACTAGCTTTAGTAGATTTAACAAAACGACCCTTCTTTTCCTCAGTGAGCCATCAGGGAGAGCTTCTTGCCCATGTGTCACAGCGTAACAAAACAATTTTACATGCTAACAGACCTCTACCAGCTAAGGAAAACAGGCAAGAATAAGTTCAGCAGAGGAGGAAAAAAGGCTGTTTCTTCCCAGTTGCAGGTTGAAGAAGTTTCTCATTTCAGACAAACCATGTGGGGGTCACGAGCAGAGACAAATCCCTCCTAGGACAGGTAGGGCTGGCTGCACCACAGCCTGAACAACATGAAGCCACAAGGGGCTTAACTGCTTTCAGGAAGTGGTGCTCTATTACCGGACATCCAGGTCTTGGCACTTCTGACCAAACTGCTTCAGAGGCAGCACTGCAAGTGCTTTCCATTCCGTGACCTTATGCTTACACAGCCAATGACATAAACATATTCCTGACGGGAACTGAGGTCAGAACATGCCATCCTGACTGATGCACCAGCCTGCCTCTGCCAAAGCATAAGGAGGAAACTAACAGGAATCCAGATGTTAGGGGATAGTGAGGGATAAGAATAGAACAGAAAAACTAAATGACCAATTTCCCGGAAAATACTGGACAATACAAAAGAGGTTATACACCACCATCTTGATGGAAGCTGAAGAACAAACTGACAGCCAGTTAGGATACTGGGAATACTTTCCACTTGTATTACCAACACAGATTCATGGAATCATTCAGGCTGGAAAATCTCTCTAAGATCATCAAGTCCAACCTCGGATCAATCACCATCTTGTCAACTAGACCAAGGCACTAAGTGCCATGTCCAGGCATTTCTGGAACAACTCCAGGGATCCCTGGGCATCCTCCCACCTCCCTGAGCAGTCCATTTTAATGCTTAACAATCCCTTTCATAAAGAAATTCCTCCTGATGGCCAACCTGAACCTTCCCTGATGCAACTTGAAATTAAGTCCTCTTGTCCTGTAACTAGCTGCTTAGGAGAAGAGACGAACCCCAGACTAGCTAACGGCCTCATTCTTGGTAGTTGCAGACAAAGGTGCAGACTCCTTTTCTCCAAACTAAACACCCCCATCCTCCTCAGCTGCTCCTCATATGAATTAGTCTCTAGACTCTTCACCAGCTTCACTGCCCTTCTCTGGACAAGCTGCAGCACCTCAATGTCTTCCTGGTCATGAGGGGCCCAGAACTGAACACAGGACACAAGGTGTGACCTCATCAGTGCTCAATACAAAGGGATAATCACTGCCCTAGTCCTGCTGGCCACACTACTGCTGATACAAGCCAGAATGCCACTGGCTTTCTTGGCCACATGGGCACATTGCTAGAGCAGTGTGGACAGTGTAGCACAAAGCCAAGTTCAAAACATGCACTGCAAAAAGCTATTTGCAACAACTAAACAAACAGCACAGATTCCTGGTTTAATAATTCTCATTATACTTCTTCTACTGTCTCACCATCCAAATCCTGACCAACTGAAAAGAACGGTCAAAAGATAAAGAAACACCTTATATGCACACTTCAATTACAAAATAATTTTAGAGATAAGTTCCTTTGAGGACTCAGTGGAGGAGTAATGTACTTTTATTTCAACAGTGCAGGAGTATGACCAAGACGCTGTTTGACACCCAGGATTAGCATCTCAGAATCAAAGAATGGTTTGGGTTTGTAGGGATCCTAAAGATTGTTTAGTTCCACTACTTGCTTTTCTAAAGTCATAGGCATTAAAAGCTTCACCTAGCAGCTGTTTTCTACCTGTGTCCTAGAACAGGTAGAATCCCAGCTGCACCCAGTTTTAATTTCTGTAAAGAACAATGAAAGAGAACAATTACGAGTAAGTAACAAGTCTGTCACAGATATCTGTAACTATTAGTCTCTGTGCTATACCACTAACTGAATACTGTTACTGCAGCACTATGTGCAACGCTGAGAATTCTTTGAAAACCTTACGTACAGACACTGTCAAAGTTTAACAAATCCTCCACAGTAGAACCCACATCTAATCTTTACTCTGCACAAAAGGAAAAATAAATTATTTACCTGTAACTTAATCCTCTGACAAACTTACTTCCCAGAAGATTTTGAATAGTCACTCTGGTTTCCTCCAATAGATTCTTAGCAGCTGAATCTCCTACAGCAATAGCAATAATGCGACCAGGACTTCCATTTTTCAGTAAGTTCTGGAGCTTCAAGCTTTCTTCTGAAAATTCATGAGTATCAAACTTCAGCACTTCCAAAATCTCTGCTGTGTCCTGATCGATCACCCTAACATTTAGTCCTCGGGAAAAATTCTTTTTAAAAGTATAAGGACCATAAGCCAGCCCTGAGAAATACATAGTCTTTGACAGAAGAGTCCATGATACCTTCTGGTGCCCGTGCAACTCTAGTGTTCCTTCAGGGCCCACACCAATAAATTTTTTGCCAAATTCTGGCACATCAGCACCTTCGTTTGACTTCCCATACAAAATAATAGTTGCTTTGGATTTATAGCGGCACTTCTCTGCTCCAACATGAAGCATTCCACCATCCTTTATCAGGATAAATCGAGTTCTCAAAGTAATATTTTTAGAACCTTCTTTATCATCAGCAAAAACAAGTAAACCTAAAGGAAAGAAAGTATTTCTATATGTCAAAGCAAAATTCAGATAGACACAAAGAACCAAGTTCTGCAAAAAAACCAACAGAATAATTACAGAATTATTTTCTACACCCATGAATTAAGCTGTTATATCCTTACATATATTTCACAATATTTGGGAAAGTGACTGCTACCAAATGTAATTTATCTTTGTAAGAATTTGCCTGGTTTATTTCTAATTTTTTTCTGCCATTTTGGATTACGAATATACAACAGTTACCATTAGAAGACAAACAAATCTTGTACAAAGAAGGCTGCTAAACCATCCTGTTTTACTCTATCACACAGAAAACTACATCAGTGCTGCACTGAAAAGATATTACAGTGTTCATTCATGTTTCGAATGATATACTTGACCTGGTAGCAGGCTGAAAGGTAAAAGCACAGCAACTGGTAAATAAGCTGCAACATCAGTTTCCAATATCTTTCTATGTTATCACAGAAGTAAAAAGCATGCAGAACACTGTGTTTATCTTGATATTTCATACCTCCATCCTGTATAACTATAGAGTGTACTGTAGCATCTGAATTCAGACGAAACAAATCCCCTTTTTTGATAAAAACTCGTTTTTCAGGATCCCTTCCAGGGCTCCAGTTTTTAAGACGAGGATTCTGATCAGGACAATTCTCTGCAATACAATGTGAAATTCAACTTTAATAAAAAAACAAAAACAAAACTTCACATCAATCAAGGCACCATTAGGATGAACATGCATAAGAGAGAGTCAGTCACTCACAAAGGATTCCCACCTCTTTCTGTGGTTACAACACTGCAGCCACTGATACTACTGTTTATATTTGAGCAGCACAAAATGCTCCTGAAAGGACAGCTAAACTCTCAAGGGTAGGAAGGCACTCACTCTGGACTAAACTATTGATAACCACACACTGTTGACAATAGATACTTTTGAACCCCATCTGACTTTTTTCTTATTTGCTATAACACCTGTAGTAGATGAGAAGAGGCAAGCAGGATGCACTCAGACACAGAGCAGCCACAGTGAGCACTGGACATCTTAGGCCAGCTACCTAGGCTAACTAACATATTGTAAAGCACCTAGGTATCTCACCTCCCTCAAGGTCTTTTCCTTGTGTGAGAAAAGCTGATACCTTCTTGCTTTTAAGCACCCAAATCAACCCTTTCAGGGTAAGTTTGCAGGTAAGGGATAAGAGGGACAAGACATCCGTAGTATATTTAGTATAATACCTAACTTGCTAGAGTAGTTTCCTGGGAGACAAGACATTTGGGTTTAAACTTAGTGGTTTGTATCCCTTAGGAAGTCAGCTTAAATATCAGACTATAAACCACAGAATCTGAGCAGAGACGTATGCAATCCTTGCTGAAACCCCACTGAAAGTCTGACACAACACAGGCAATAACACCAAGCTACAAGGCCAGAAAAGATAAAGCAGCAGCATGAAGTGACAAGCTTGTGGGATTTCAGATGAAGTTACAGTAATGTAGTATTTGCAACATGCACCTCTAGCATATTAAGCACCTGAGTAATGCAGCAGCATTGGCATACTGCAAAAACCATAAAGTATATTCTTTGGAGTATCTTACCAAAAGTCAGATTAGAAATATTTTTCTTATGCAAAAGACAACCAGAAAGATGCCAAAATAAACATGTTAGCACCCCAAGGGAGAGTAACAGTCAAAATAGCCTTTTCACAATCTATCTTGCGGAGAAAAACACTCACACATCTGAAGTGTAACTTCAGAGGCAAAGAGCTATTAGCAATAGCCCATTCTTGCAAAATCTAAAGAAACTAAAACCTATCCACAAGTTTAACACAAGCCAGTCCTAGTTTTGCTGACCGAAATGTTTTTCCTTTGGTATTAACTCTGCATTTCAAATCCTTTCCATACACTAAGATCTGACTATCAGTGGGGAAAAACTAGCAAATTACAGAAAGGGCAAAAGACATATAAGTAGTAATACAAAAACAAAATAAAATCTTTTGGGAGGATTTTATGAAGACAGCATTTAGAAAATGTAATTCAAGGAGGGAAAGCCAAAAAGCAAGCAGCATGGCCATTAGCAAGACTGCCAAGCGCTCACCAGATAAAGGCAAGTCTACCGCCTGACTCATGCAGAGTCCCCTAACCCCTTTTCCCCAGATACCACACATGCAGGCATTATGACAAAACACTTATTTCCTGGCTGGTAGCAAAGCACAGTGTGAGGAAACCATGAATCAGCAACCTGATGACTTCTGCTTAGTGTGATTCACAGAAGCAGATCTAGGGACTGTAAATTTTTCTGTTGAGTCAGAAAGAAGATGTATAGCACAGTAACTAAAAAAAAATACAATTTCAATAGCTGTTGTACATTGTAATCCATCAAGAAAGCCATCAGATTCAGAAACAGGCATTTCTGCAATGCAAACATGCTTCTTATACATGGTGGATCGACTTTTTGGCAAATGGATCAGATGTGCTCAGCAAAAGTATTTTGAAATTCTCCCTAGTAATTACAGTGGGCTGCATGGAAACATTAAATATTTAGAACTTTACCATATGTTACCTCCAAAATTACCAATTAGATTTTACAGATGACAGTCATTGCCTCTATGGTTAAGGTTAAATGAAAACAGAAGAGATCAGAAACCACTAGATAATGATGAGCTTTCCAAATTTAGCCACGCGTGTTGAAAACTTTTCAAGTCAAGTCTCTGCTTCAGAGCATTTCTGTAAAAATGGGCCAGCTCTCCTAAAGGTTTAGTCGCATCTAATAGCAGAGGGGAAGGAAGTGAAGTTTTTGCAAATCATTGAGGAAAAATACACTACTCCACCCACAAGAAAACATCCTGACAAAAAAAAAAACAAACTCTAGAACTTTCCATGGAGCAAGCATACAAAATTTGGCAGAAGACAGGCAGGAAACAGTTCTCGAGATGGAGTCAAACAGTTACTTTCTACCTGCTTAGACACTAAGTCTGGAGTTTTTAAGGCCTCTGGGAAAAAGTTATCAGTGTTATATTATGCTCATCAGAAGTTTATCACAGTTGGGCAGCTAAATTTTCTGAGGATCCTGTTTACCCCGGGCAAGTTTCAGTCAAGAGCTGCAAGTGCAGAGCAGAACTTTTCACTGAAAACCTATCCAGCTTGTCATCCTGACCCTGCAGCACAAGTCCACAGAAATGGGGAAGGAAATTGCATTTCCAGTGCTCTCCCTGATCCCTAGTGTTCAGAACTTCTTAGAAAAACAGATGACAGGATGATAAAAGCAAGGAGGAAAAAAGAAACCAGCTGACAGGTAGGAACAGAAATCCAGAGAAGTATCATTTTCCCTTTGGGGAAGGTACGCCGGAGGTTTAGGATATACATGCAATTACTACCAAGTGTAACATTCCCTCCACTGCCTTTTAAACAGCCTTTAAAAGTACTGAGAGTATGTATCTTCAACTAGCCCTGAAGAAGAACACACCTAACTGTAACTGGGGTCATTCACTGTAGTACTGCTCGTGTTGGAGCTAAGCATATGAACATTTCAACCTGTTGGGGAACTTTAGGAAAGTTGTTCCAACAACCATACTGCAAGATTAAAATGTCAGCCAGACTTTCCTTGGTGTCTATAGGACCACAGTGAGTTATCTGGTCCAACCTCTCTGCTTAGGTGAAGTCATTGCAGAGTACACAGCACAGGATTGTGTCCAGATGGTTTTTTAATATCTCCAGTGCTGGAGACTCCACAGGCTCTCTGGGCAACCTGTTCCACTGCAGAGTCACCTACACAGTAGAGAAATTCTTCCTCATATTAAGGTGGAACATCCTGTGCATCAGTTTCTGTCCATTAACTCTCGTCCTATTGCTCAGCACCACCTGACTCCACCCCAAAGTACTTCACAGAATCAGCTGGCTGAGTCACCCTTCAGACTTCTGTTGGATGCCTCTATAACTGAAGTACTTACTGCATATGTACCCCCTACCAGTGATCTGAATCACAACACAGGAATAACCTTCAATTTACTACTTCCTAAGGTTTTGTTGCTTTCCTTCATAATTATTAGGAAAACTCAGTAACTTAATCCAAAAAGATATCTCAGCAAGCCACCACCAAGAGCACTTCAGATGGATGTGTGCATTCATTTTGTACTGTCATCTGAAATACTCAATAGATTATCTGATTTGTTCAGCCTGTGTTGCACTGACTTTGGAATTTGCATCTTGATTAATTACTATACCAAAAGCCACTGAGAAGTCCACATATGTTATTACAATTGCCAACAGTTTCAATTCAAAATCCTGTTTAGTTTTTAGAAACCTGATTTCTGCCTTAAAAACACCCCAAAAATTCAAACAAAACAACCAAATCAACCCATGCTCCAAACTATACCATCAACATTTAGCAACTGTGCCTCATAGCAACTCCTAGGAGTAACTGGCCAGAGGGGTGTACTCTTTGTGACCAGCAGTTAATCATATCTCCTGTTCATACTTTACACACACTGCCACATTTCAGAGACTCTCCGAATTCCACAAAAGTTTGCCAGTTTTCTAAAATGAGCTGAAAAAAAAATCAGAGCTAACAGATCCAAAAAGATCCCTGCCTGATTTGTGTATAAACAAAGCAAATACATACAGTTGGTATAGGTTCTCACAGATTTTTAAATGCTTTTACTTGAACATTTTTACTATCTGCTTATACAGACAGGATTTAATTTTGTCTACAATTTGTGAATCTATGAGACAGTTCTGCAGACAAAAATAATTATGCTTATAAAACATTTATGCTTTTTCTTCCCCCCACCAGTAATCTTTATTTACTACTATGCCTTTCTGTTCCATGTAAGTAAATCAAATCATGCATAATAAAAATGACACTGATCATAGAAAAAAGAGGTGATCTTTGCCCCAGACACTGCCTCTTGCAAAGTTAAAACAGCAGTAAGTGTCCTATTTTTGCACTTAACTTTCAACACTAATCCTGATGCTGAATTATTATGTTCACAGGTAGTGTAACTTCTAGGAAGATTTTGTTTGCAAAAGAACTTACCATCTGGAGCATATTTTGATGCTATTCCCAAAAAAATTCCCAGTGCAACAAAAAGTGAAAGGCTAGAAATGGCAAAGCAAATAAGAGTATTTTTATGCCTGTTGGCTTCTGCCTGTCGGCGGTGCTGCTCCACTGGTAAGGACGGGAGTCTTGTCCGGGCTTCTTGTCTCGCCGAGGTAAATTCAGCTGCAGCATGGCTCTGTGAGGGCGGCGGTGGACGGAGAGGGGCAATTCTCCCTGGGACATACCCCGAAGACCTGTGACTGCTCCCATTCTGAGGCCGGAGGAACACAGGGGAGTTCCCCCTGGCATCAGTGTCTTGCATGTTATAAAGTCACTGGAACACGCAACATACACACACACATAGAGGGAAAAGATAAGAGACAGGCTTTCATAATACAAATCAAAATACAAAAAAGAAAGAAATAAATAATAACAATGAAAGGCAATTTTAAGCCACATGTCTTAAGAAGAATAGCCATTGAAGCTGTGGCTATTTACAAAGTATCAGTTGCTCAGTTGCTACGGGCCACTTGCCACAGGATAACAGCAGGGAGCAATAGTGTATGTGTCTTCAATAAAATTAAACTCAAAAGCATCTGGAGTGGGAACCCAGTACAGCACAGACCATTTCTTCATAGTTCTAAGAGGTATTTTTCACAGTGTTTTCAGAGTTAACTATTATTATGTTATTAAGAAATAAGCCAAACAATGAAAAAGCTAGCAACCCCTGCCTCCCCACAGTTACGCAAAGAATGCCTAAATGTATTTCTTCTGCACACAGCAGCTGAACAAACTCCTCACTGTTTTCCTTTATGGAAAAGAAGCTGAAAAAGACAACCTTTTCTTCCATACTGGAAGCAGTAAAATGCATTTAAATTTAACATATTAAATACCAAATACTATTTGATGTTTATCCATGCTGACAAAACTTACTCAACACTTTTAATAAGCTGAGGCATACAGAGCCCACAAACTCTTAATCTACTCTCAGCAGGACTCAAGTAAAGGTGCATCAGGAATGGTCCCGTAAGAAAGCCATCTGCATCTCATTCAGCAAACGTTGTGGTTTTTCTCACTGCTGAGATGCCTGGGTTTGGACACAAAGCCTGGAAGCAACATGACTGCTCCAGACCTGTGTACCTATCACCCAGAAGTGATTGATGGTTTTATTTCAGTTACTAGTACTGTTTCCATCTTTCTTCGGAAGCACTGAAAGAGGAAAGCTTACCAATGCCATCACTGCCTGGCCCATCCTCACCAGTGGTTCTAACCCACTATGCTTTTCTGCTTTAAGGGACACAAACCTGCATTTGACTGTTTGCTCAGGTTTTCCAGTCAACAGTGATGCATAGAGTACTAACAAAACTGGGGTGATTTTTTTTTATCATTACTACTGACATTTCTTACAGAACAAATTTTTTGAGAAGGCTGCTGAAGTATCAGTTGACTTAAACCTAACTTTCTAAACTAAATCCTGAAGGGGATTTAGGCATAAGCCATGTGTATTAAACAACAAAGAGAAATAGGAAAAGAAAAGCTACCAATAATGGAAGAGCATAAAGATCCTCTTTCTCTTCCATTAACAAAGAGAAGTCTGAGCCATGCTCTGAAGTGTCAGGCAAGCTGATGAAGGAGAAACATGACAACTGTAATCTTATTCTGAGAAATAGCAAAGGAGCCTTTTGTCTCACATGGTGCAAAATCTGATATCTTCACTGTTTCAGGGCAAGAGTTGTTACTATTGAACAAGCTGGATTACCCTTTCATGGAAGACAACGCATCTCCAGATGTCCACACAATGACAATCAAGGCATTGAAACATTAACATATCTATCCCAGAGCGCAAAAATTATTCCAAGTCCTCCAGCAGTGTTTCTCACACCTGTTTGTTATAGCAAATCGATTTTCACCATTCTGCTTTCTATTCTTTGAGAAACTAGTTCCCAAACATAAGCCTCTCTTCTCAAACCTAACTTTGCAATGTGTTATGAGCACTGTGGAACAGTTTGCTTTTACCACATGTGCTTTTGCACTCAACTTGTCATTTCTCAGCAGTGAAAATTCAAACATTCCTATGTTTTAGAAGTGATATTAAAAGCTGAGCAGAGGAGCTTTTCAACTAATTCAAAGATAGACCAGCTGAAACAAACATTGGACTAGCTTGTTGATTAAAAATTTTAAGAAATCTGATCCAACATTGAGATTTTTTTTTTTATGGTTTGAAACCCTAACTCTTTAAACTTAAAAAGTTTTCAATTATGTCACTTATCTGTTTGCTAATTACTCAGCTATATCTATTAAATCCAGATTGGTAATGTAAACCAACTTAGTTTTAAAATAATTTTACCACAATTTGCCTATCAAGGCCTCCTAAAGTACTGTTAGACCTTTAAAGGAAAAAAGAAAAAAGTCATTCATTACAATAGACATTGAAAACACTTGCATCATATTTCAAGCATATTTTATTTTGTACAAAGCATTCTGCTTTGTTTGCAAATCTCACTTTGGAAACCACAGAAGTTTTCCAACTATCCCACTCAAGTGCAAACACAGGTCATCCCAAAGACAGATAAAAAAGAGACTGCAGAAATGCTGTCTTAACCATTATAAAATAAAAATAATTAAACAAAGCAGATACTTAGAACATTCTAGAGACTTACCATACAGTTTTCCATTACAACAGGAGTAACCATTGCAAAACTTCCTTTCCTCTTCATGTGTTATTTGAAATTCTCTAGCTGAAAAAGGATCTCTTCTATCCTGTAGAGCAGCTACTGGCTTTTTTAAAACACAAATTGATAATCTGATTCAAATTACTGGCTTGTTTATTTCCAATCTGTGAAAGCCTTCAGATAGCATCACAGAAATGCATGCAGTTATGCCCCAGAGAATGTGATTATTTAGTTGCATGAATACAGTCTATATGCCATAAATAAAACACAAGTATAAATTTTTCTTTGTAAATGCATTTACAGAGTAAAATGCAGAACAAAAACTCCAAACTGTTGAACTACCTAAATATCACATTTCCTTGCAAGTTCTCATGCACCTGAATTTTTCCATGTTTCCCTTTGACCTATGCCGATGCTGTAGTCTGCTAAAGTAGCTCATGATCTGGGCATCTCTTCCTTATGGTACAATCTCATAAGAATACACCTAATTTTACAATTGTACTGTAGTATACAGAATGATGCAGTATTTTACTTTGCGGCTTGCTTCAGAGTGTTTTCAGTAACAGTCAAGTCCTTACACCACAACCAACTACCTAACAGTTATACAGAGCTCTATCTATACAAATGTGTTATTTGTCATGCCATTCAGGCACACTGTTGCCTCAGTATTCCCAAACTTCTTGCACTTCAGCCTTCAACAGGGTATTATGCAAGATTTAAATCCATTATTCAACACAGCTTTTAGTCAGGGCCACACTTCAGAATGTGCCTTCAGCTCATCAGTACAAGGGAAGCTTCCTATGCACAGTTTCAGTGGGAGTGTCTCACATGCTTCAGCCCAGAATGTACTCATTGCCACCCATCTGCTGGATGACTGCACTTACTCACATATCACTCTTTTGCAAAACTAGTGCTACTCCCCACAATCCAGGTGCTCATGCACCTCTTCCTACAACATAAGCAAGCAAGAATATCTCATCCTGATCACAACAGCCAACTCAGCTTAAACCACCCAAACCCCCAAAAATTTAAAAAGTTTGTTTTGCACAGCATCTAAGTGAAAACAGTGAATACTTGCAAGTCTGGATTTGCCTACAGAACATGTGAGCTGTGTGGACAGCAAACCCCAGCACAAAGAGAGCAATGAACCGCTGAACAGGCCGCAACATATCCAGTCTCCTCAAGAATTCCTTCACCACTTTTAACTTGTGCTGCTACCACAATCACACATCCCCACATTGTTCCCCACTGTGGAACATATGCACTATACAACCATGGGATAACACCTGAATCTCCCAAGATGTGACTGTGTGCTCAACAAACAGCATGCTTACCCATTTCTCATTTTGGGGCTGGTTTCCTACAAAGGAATCAGCTTCTTTCACCAGATAACTCAAAACAACACCTGATACTACCCAAAATGTGACAAATATTCCAAGATATTTGACACTTCTCTGCTGTCAAGTGCTAAGTGTAATAAAACATGTCAAACATGCTAGAAAACTCCCATACCCCTACACCTTTCGAAAACTTTGTAAAGAAGGTGCATTTACTTCCATATAGTGCAAAGAAATTAATGCTTCCCTTAAAGCATGTTTTAAGGATCATAGGTCTTAAAAATAAAACGAAAGAGAAGAAATCACACTTCTGTTGAGCTAGGCTATCAAACACCACCAGCAGTAGTTCTGAACTATTACCACACTGTCTAATTTCAGAGTATATAATTCCCACTAAGGAAAATGCTGAGGAAGGGTGAAGGAAAACTACACATAGCAAAAAAAATATTCCCTCGATTTTTTGAATGTCCTGTGTAGCAACTACTAATTTTTAGTGAATTTTTTGTCATATATAAAACATGCAAAATTGCATGATACACAACCTCTTGAGCCAAGGACCACATTTCCTAAAACAAATCTCTCAAAGTACAGAATCACAGAACCACTTTGGTACCACATATCAAGAGGCAGATGTGAAACCATGCATATTTACACTATAAGATAAGGTCTACAGATAGAAGTATCTTCATCAGCTGGCCTCATGAAATCTTTGCACACACAATAGTCTCTTTCCAAGTCAGAAGCAAATTTCAAACTTGCATACAAGTAGGGCAAGTTGAACTACATATGTTTAGATGATATGCAAAACAACTAAGCAGTTACTTATGGATTAGAAAGGATGGCAGGGTGAGAGAGAAAGGATGGTGAGAAGATTGCTTCTCAAGGGAAGTAGACAAGTAATTTGTAGCCTCTGGAACAGGAGTATGTCTGTGGGGACAAGTATGAAATTATAGCATGGCAAGCAAAACCACTCTCACGTTTATGGCTTACAGCTTACAGGAGAGCCCTGAATTTCATTTCTAGCATCTTGTGAAAGTGTTTGGTAGATGGACATTAAAGACAAGACTGAAAGATCAGAGGAAAAAATGGGCATTTGTACAAGAAAAATGGTTCCCCACTCCAGTGACAACTGGGCTTTTGTCCTTCACCCACAGCTTGTGTAAATAAACTCTACAGCACTCACTTGGTTTCACTTACATAACTGCCAGGAGAGCATTTGATGCAGCAGATGAAATACGTAATTTTGCAGAAAGTTCATGTACAAAACTTTTCATAGTTCTGCAGAGATGTGTCTTACTGCAGAAACTGCAGGGACATGTTTTTTCCCAAACATTATCCTGTAAGCTTTCAAGAATTCTTAACTGACCAGAAGACACTGCTATTTTCAGTCTGCTCCAATACTACAGTAGTTTCTTCAGATCTTGCCCACTAAAACAAAGAAACATAACCCAGAAGCCACAGCAAACTGTGGTCAATGTATTTAAAATGGTACCCAACGCTTCCAGTGAATTCTACTTTTTCCCCCTTTATTTTTTTTCTTTTTAACCTCTATATATGAGTTATAAAGTGGGGAGCTCTATTCTGTTTTTCATTCACTTTTAAAACAATAGCATGTTTTGCTGGAGGAAATCATGCAGAAATCACTTGTTTTTCTTTACACACTAGTGAATTGACTAACAAATACAACACATGCAAGAGGAAACACTACGAAATATGGCACATGTGCTAAAATACACAACATGAATGGAACAATTTTTACTGTTTCATTTTCATGAATGAAAGATTTAATAATTTCTATACAGAACAAGAGTGGAAACTTGCATTGTAATCACCAATCGGCTATTAGCTTGCTGCATGAGTCACAGCTTATTTGGGCCCCAAGACTGTAGTATGAGAAAAAAAAAAAAACGGTCACTAGCCTCACAGAGACATTGTGAGGGTTAGTTTAGAAAACACTTTGGTCTCCTTAGCTCCGTTATGAATCTGGGTACAAGCCCACTTTGAAGTAAATAAATAGCTCCATTTAAGTCAACAGCTTCATGTGAAAGTGACTCATCTGCCACATTCACCTTAGAGAACCTGAATAGGATGGTAGGAAAAAAGAACAACCCAAAAAATAGGCAAAAAAATTTAAACTACTTCACATATTGACAATACGAAGTAGTACCTACAGCTATCCTCAGCCTCTAGAAAAACACAAATGCCATCCAAAACACCTACATCTTAGGATTTCACTGCAGAAAACTTTCTGTATAATGGTAATACACTTCAGAGAATCCAGTATTGCTGCTACCTTGAATCACTCATGAAACAGAGGTGAGGCCTACAAGCCTTCTCCAGGGAGGAGAAAAGTAAGATTAGGTATCTATTTTCTTATTTTCAAATTAAAAAAGCTCTTATAAACAGATTACAAAAATTAGGATTATAAGCATATATAACATTACAAAATATAAAGACAATGGGGAAAAGAGTCAGATCCCATATTTAGCTTTGCTCAACAGACATGCAAAAATACTCCTGAGTGTACTGATAGAACTACTTAATAATCAGAGAGTTGTCATGCTTCAATCATATTTAAAACAATAATCAGTAGCATAATATGCTCTCTTCCACATCAGCAAGTGCATTTCTTTCTTCTTAGGCAAAGCTGTTAAGTTCATGTAATTTTTTTTTCAGTCCACCTCAACCTTCAGTAAATGACATGTCAGCCCTTATTCTGCTTACTTGAAGGATGTTTCTTAACTCTGCATGAGCCACAAAGGAAATAATGCTGCTTGAAAAGCTGAATTGTTGCAGCTGCAAACCCACATTCTTTTAAGTTGTCTTGGATTTGTATGAGTCAAGTTAAATGAGTTTGCATTAAAAAAATAGTTAAGAGCTCCAAATCACATCCAATAAGAACACAGCTGTGACATCAGCACCTCTGAGCTGTTTGAGTCCCAAAGGATTCTTCATCCTGGTGGTGGATGACCAAGAGAGAGGATATACAACAAAGCTCCATACAGTTAGAAGTAGTGTGAAGAATGCAAATCAGTTCATGTCTCTTCTAAGGGAAAAAAAAATCTGAGACAGAGAGGTTTCTAAGCCTGACTCAGTATTATATGCTATGGACTTCCAAGAATTTACGTAGGTTCAGAGAGCGATATGCTGGCAGAAAAGTCAGCCTCAGTCAGATAATTGTTGGATAAGTAATACTGCCTCGAGTTTAGGAAGTCCTCGAACAGTAAGGTGGTAGAAGCTGGAAGCAGTAGCGATATTATATAGTAACCTTCCCAGATGCCTCTTCCTCAGCACTGTCAGACATTGGGCAATTGCCTGGATGGACACTTTGCCTGATACGATGTGGTCACTCTTCTACTGTGCTTTAAGATCTCATTTAACTGTCTTATGCCTTCACTTTTCCAAAATCACCTCTTCTCCTGTAAGGATCAAATCCCCCTCAGCTCAGTCATGGCAACTGTCTGTTGACATTATCAACACAAAATACACCTTTACCTGATGGCTTACATTCACATGCCACCCTGATACCCAATACCTGAAACAAGTACAAGTGTTCACTTTGCTGCAGGAATGGTGACATACAGCAGCAGGGCACAAAGCCTTCTAAGTAAGAGCCTTCTGAAAAGAGTTTCTACTGATAAACTATCAAAGAATAACTTCACTGTGTATCTGAATGCCAGCATCCTCCATGGCTCTAAAGTATCACAGGAATCACAGAACTACATGAGTTGAGAGCTTGGTGAAAAATGAACAGTGACTTAACTTACACAACATGAAACTTTTGTAAAATTTTATAAAAGAAAAGATATGTTCTATCATCTCCCTTTTATAAGAATCACAAACAGCTATTTAGGATATCTCAAAACATAAGTAAGCCTTCAAAGAGTGAACTAACTCCCTGTAATCCACCATTAAGTATGCATTCTGCTGAGCTAGTGGCTACATTTTTACTTTGGCTTACTCTGGCAAATTCTGTTCTAGGAATCTCCAAGAACTTTGCACCCAGCCACTTAGTACTGCAACATCCTGCCAGGTATAGCAGGTCATCTTGCAAGACTGAACTACTCTTTTTTTTCATGTTCCCCATCTTAATCCCATGTGCCAAAAAGATAGAAGAGCTACTAGCACTTTCCCTTTCACTAAGCTACTTCACACAGAAGGAATAAAATCAGTTATTAGTTCTAAAGTACATGTTCTTTAATGCCTTCAGCACTTCCTTTTCATATTGGCAAATGCATCATCTTTCTCCCTCACTCCATCTTTTATCAAGGTATATAGTTTTCTACTCCTTCTCCATTTCTCCTTTCTTAGTATTACTATTCCAAGAAAATATTTCAGTGGATTTCTACACCCACATCTACAAACAATTCGTTCCCATCTGTCTTGCCAAAAATACCTCAATTAAATCAGTAGCAAAATCCTTCTTAGTAAAAATAAGCTGAGAATGGATCAAGGCTAATCATGATTTGACTCCAAACAAGAAACTGCAATTTACAATACAGACTTTAATCATGTTTTGGTTCATACTTTAGATGATTCTACAGAACTGCCTTACTAATGCAAAGCATGAACTTTCCTGATATACTTCAGACTATATTCCTAGTATATAACTTTTTAATATATAGAAAGTGAATTTTACTAGATCACAATTTTCCCACTAATTTCTGTCTGAAGTTTTTAAATCATTGGTGCAAGCACCAAGGTGAAGAAGAGCATCACTGTGAGCACTGTGGGACAAGCTCCTTGAAGACATGCATGATGAGGACCACTCAGGAAGCTCCTTTATCTGTGGACAGGGGTAGCAGGGAGGTATCCTTGCAGCTGTGGAGGCTGTAGCATCAGCTCCTGTCAAACAATGGGGACCAAGTTTCTTCTCCCCAGCTCCTGTACAAGGCAGGACAAAGAGGAAAGGGGGCCCTAGAGAGTGGTCATAGCCATCCCACAGGTAAAGAAGCAAAGAGCTACCTCCTAAGCAACAGTCACATAATTGAGTCACTGAATAACATCCTTGACATTTCTAATACCCATCTTTCTTTCCCCACATGGAGAAAAAATAATGACCTGCAGAACAATGCTTGTTTTCTGCAAACAAGGCTTCCATAGCAAGAAGCTGAACTGACTTACCTCAAAACACACAAAACCAGCATGCTAAAACTGTTTAATACAATTTTTCTGAAACATGCTAGAAATATAATAAAGGAAGTTAATGACTGTGCTTTCTATTAAAAGCAAATTAATAAGTTATCTGTAATTAAAGAATGTTTCTAGTCCAGATTGCAGAAGGCATGCAGGCATTTCTTTGCATCTTTGGTGGTAAGAATGTTGTTTTGACATATTTAAATCAGACTGAAAAGTACCTGTCCCACTGTACCCTTTCATTACTCAAGGAAATAAGACCTCCTAATCTCCTTTTAAGTACAAGCTATTCAAACATGTATCAATTCAAAAAAGTTGTAAAATACCCAAGGCAGTCCCACAGCTTGTGCTCTACCTTTTTTTTATATTCTTGCCCTAGTGGAAAAACAACCGCTTTGTTCTCCCGCCCTAAACCCCAGTTTGTCAACTTGGAAAAACTGTGAACTGTCCCACCAAAAGGGAACTCTTCTAACCATAAGACCTGTTATAGCTGGGAGACTTTTAGTGGATTTCACAGGGCCTTCTGGAAACAATAGTTTCAGCACAGGGGCCACCATCTTCCACTAGTTACTGTCTCCACCAACTAGCAACAAGTCTGATGAACTGGCTAAAAGCTTTCAGCCAACCCTTACCACGATCTGCCTCACAAAACACTGAGAGACTAAAGTTTTAATATTCATAATTTTAAAAAACCTACAATCTGCCACTGAAAAGCATCTATCTGCATCTCAAGGCAGCACACTCCACAGCTCCTGTTCAGATTGTATGTTGAATTTCAGAAAACACCGTCATTTTAGCATGGACCTCACAACACCCCTCATCTTTGTCCTCGTGCCCCTGAATCCCTTTGTAGCTGGGGGCACTACATGTGCTTTACATAAAACTGTATAGGTCTGAATCATGGGTCATCTACCACCACTGCCTGCAACTCCTCGAACGCTTCCATCAGCACTGCCTCCGTACAATCCTAAACATCCACTGGTCTGATTATGTGACAAATGTGTCTGTCCTTGAACAGACAGAGATCACCAGCATCAAGGCCATGCTAATGAAAATGCAGATGCACTTGGCAGGGCACATCTCCAGGATNACTGTTATTCCTCCGGACACTATGTCTAGCTCAAAGTCCCTAGCATAAAGTCTGCTGGATGCTGTATTAGTAGGGAGAGTGCAGGAGGAGCGGGCACAACAAACTTGATCAGGCAGAAGATTTTCCATCCGTGCAGGCAGTGTGCAGGATCCATGCAGACAAAGCACTTCTAAGAGCTACAGACTCATAAGAACAAAGATGAACCTCCCCTCCTCGCTAGTGCTACCCATGGGCCATTTCAGATCAGTGTTGCAGATAAGCTGTTGCAAGGTTTTTCCTGTGATTCATTAAAACTTGACTAATAACACACAAAAATATGAAGTACTACTTCATCTTCATTTAGTCTTTGTCATGGCCCAGGTGCTATTTTGCTTTTATAACTACTGAGCAATATATCTCTTCCCTTTTAAAGAATTCGTGTCACTAATTCACATGTAACATACAAACAAGGATACTATCTTCAGCACACAGCCCTCACCTAAATTGTGCTGTAGCACAAACACGGCGCATTCACCACCGACACCCTCTTCTCTTGGAAGGGCTGGGATGTCTAACTCCCACTGTTTCTTCCGTGCCTCCAGGCAAGCAAAGCAGCTGTCGGTTATCAGTCACAGGGAAGCCACTCCACGATAACCCAATTACTCAGGGATGCCTAACAAGTCCCAGCGCAGTCGCTTCCCACCGCGATCCCGGCAGCAGCACGTGCCAACAAAGCTGCGGCCCC